>VSDK01024948.1:69890-123720 GCA_009767595.1 Symbiodinium kawagutii
GCTACGCCCTCACCTTTGGTTTCCTCCGGTGGCACCACAACGGGGACTGAGGAAGCTGTGGCTCCAAGTGGCTCTGAGAGCGAAGGGGGGACCTTTCGTGCGAGGTTTCCGCAGGTGGCTCCGCTACCAGTGGCCCGCATGACGGACCTGGTTCCACTTCGTGAAGGGACGTGCGATGGTACTGTTCCTCAAGAAGCTTGCAGTGCTGCTGCAGCAGCCGCCGCTAGCAGTGCTCCTGAACTACCTGTACAGGCCCCTGAGCAGGGCCCTCCGGAACAAGAAGTACCAAGTGTTCTACCTGTACAAGCTCCTGAGCAGAGCTCTCCGGGACAAGTTGGTGGCCCTGAAGTACCTGGCGAAGCACCGGCTGCGGGAAGCAGCAGTGACCGACCAGCTCCACCATCGCTTTTTGGCGATGATTTGCCGCCACCGCCGCTGTTCCCAGGAGCTCCGCCGAGCTCAAGCCAACCACCGGCAGCTGATGCTGCTGGTCCAACCTACGTCTACACAACCAAGTTTGGGTCAGTGTACCACAAGTCCCGTGGCTGCAGCAAGCTCCGCAGCGCTTCCGCGGTTGTGGAACACACTGTCTGCGTGGTTTGCACCACTCCGGCCATCTTCGCAAGGAGACCCTTGATGTACATCACGGGAGGCTTTGCTCACAGCCGTGCACACGGTCGGGCTGCCAACCTTCCGTTGGGGGCTGCATGGCGTTGCTGCGCCGAGTGTGGGTGACTTCGAGGTTGTGGAGAACGGGACGTACCCTTTTTTCCTGTGTCGCATCCACGGATGCGAGGGGGAGTGCGGTAAAGGGGGTCACCAAAAAATGGCTCCAAGCATTCACTCCAACTGTACAGCTGTAGCTGTCACAAGAAACCTTTGTGCACGGTCAACTGGCTGTGTGCCCTCTACTTTTGGCTCAAGAAAAACCGGTGCTGGCCTGTTTGGGGTGTGCGCTGGTCCAGGGGAAAACCCAAATAGATCCCAGCCTGTGTGTGGCGAACCGCATATTATATTATATATATGCAGTGGTATTTTGGTGTTTTGATGGTGGCAGTGTTGCACGGTTTTTTCAGTGGCGGTGTTTTGTTTGTGGTGTTGTTTGTTGTGGTGTGTCCATGGTGGACTCTTGGCAAACATACCACAAGAATCCACAAGATGCACACCGCAAACTTACACACAACAATAAGGTCATAGTAAAAGCATGCAGATGGGAACAAGCACCAGAAGAATGCCAGACATGTACAAAAAGTTCCAGAACATAGTAAAATCCTTTTTCTTTGATTTTTCCAGGGTTCCAAGGATTTTTGGCGCTCAGATGCTGATAGATGTAGATCCCTAGCGACAGCCAGGTCTCGCAAATAACATTTTTGTTGCACAAAAATCGAGCTGTTACAAAGTCGCCAAATGGTTCAGGTTTCAAGATGCAAACATAGTAAATACACTTTAGTTCGCCAACCAGAAGATTCCAACAGCAGGAGGTGCTGACGATGTGTGAGTGCAGCAGTGTCAAATGTAAAGTCTGATTTATTGAAACGTAAATCAAGCGGAACAAAAACACATTTCCAAGAAGATTTCCAAAACAAAACAACCGATTTCTCCCACTTTCAACGCATAGATTTTCTCAACTTCACAGATTTCCCTACCATTTCCCCAGCATTTCCCCGCGATTTCCTGCATTTTTCCACCCACAAATCCCGAGTTCCACCGTGAGTTCCACGGCGTTTCTCCCTCTTCGCAGCTCTCCACGGGGGCTCTCCACGAGGGGCGCTCAACGGGGTCCCGCTGCGCCGCGGCTCCGAGACCCGGACAAAGAGGGCGCCCCCGGCATCGTCCAAGCGGCGCGCTACCGCAGCGCGGCCGCGGTGCGGGGCTGGCTCCGCCGGGACCCCGGCGCCGTGGCGCGCACCGACCGCGACGGCCCGGGACCTCGTCGCCGTTGGGCGTCCGTCGGCATCGGCGCCGCAGCCACCGAGGATGGATGGCGCTGCACTGGGGAACGAGCAACGGCCGCCTGGAGATCGTCAGAGCGCTGCTGGCGAACCACGCGCCGCTCGAGGTGAAGATCAACTACAACGGTCGGGGGCCTCCAGAGCGGTTGGGGACGGTGGAGCCGTGAGATGCCCATTGAGATCTTGCTGTCAAAGATAGCTGAAAAAATGCTAAAGTTGGTATGTGCGATTAATTCAATATCGCAACATATATTTTACGTGCATGGTTACCCAAACGGATTGCCTTCAGCGTGTTGCCTCTCTTGTTGCGCCTTTGAAGAGTTGAACACTGGACAGAATCTGTGGCGAAGACGGAACTTTTTGTCAGCCAGGCAAGCAACCATCAAATCGCAAAAACTTCAAGAATAGCAATTTCAATCACATCGAGTGGCACTTGGGGCATAGCTGACCTTGATGCCTTGACAGTGAGTCTCAGGTTTGGGCAGGAAAGATTTGGCACATTGATACTTTTGGCACGTGTGATACTTTATCTTTCACCACGTAGGTGCCTTCACCTCACATCACCTCCCATGCTACTGTATCACATTCTAGCTAGATGATGGACTTCAAGGAAGAAGGATTGATTTGCTGATCTTGATTTTGTCCAATGTGCTAAATCGCAACTTTTTGCAATCTTAAATCATTTGCCAGTTTCCCATATATTGCGCTTGAAGGGTTGATCCAAATGGTGGTTTTGTTGCACATGCCCCTCCAGGATGGAGGCATTTGCTTTGACTATAACTTGATGATACTTGATGTCCATGTGGCCCTCTAGGACCTAGAAACAGGAAACATATGCCGTTGGCCATGATCGATACCCAGGTTCCGCACTGTTGTAGTAAAGTGTGTGTAGCTCATGTGATGCAGTGCAGGTATGTGCAGGTTACGAACGAGTTCGCTTTCTGATTACACTAGCACGTGGTATCCGGAATGATTCTAAGGGATTGACTGAATACTTTGACTGACATTTTTGTGTTTGGCATAGCGGTGACGTCAGTGAACTCGCAGCTGCAATGTTACATAGTGCACCATTGGTACGGTCCCTTTCTGCGGAAATGACTCCAGATGTTCCATATGCCGTTCCTCACAGATTTTCAGCCAAACAAGCTTTAGGCACGCTTGCGTTGCTTCAGTTGGACTGTTCCCCAATTAACGTTGTCATCCCCCTTTCTCTCCACCCATGGCTGTGTGCGTTCCGTCCCACCTCCTTTCTTCGTGCTCCCAAGTAGCCCTGGTGCTGTTTCTTTGCCTGTTGATGCATGTGCCGCATGTGCTGAGGACTGCGGGATTGCATTTCGACCGGTTCCACGTAGTTCACAATGAATTTAACTTTTGAAAGGTGGCATTTAGGCCACGCTAGATTGAAGGTTCATGGAGCTGAGGACATGCTGTGTCAACAAACCTGACTGAGTTTGGGATTCTTTTTGTTGCGTGGCTGCCCGAGGTGAGACTCCTTTGCACTTTGCAGCAGAGAATGGCTTTCAGGCCGTGGTGCGGGAGCTGTTGGCGGCCAATGCCTCACCGCAGACCAAGAACGATAAAGGACGGGGGCCTTAGAGGGATAGGCTGGCGGAAGCAGAGTTCAGTTTAGCGGTTGAGCATGTCCCAAGTTTCCATTTCCGGAGGTTTTCTTTTGAAGTTCCCAGCGCAGATCATCAAATGATTAATGTCACATGTGAACTGGTGACTTGTAGAATCATTGCCCACAGATGTTTTGTGTTTGGACTTTTTGGGGCAAGACGCAATCTTGGCAAACTGGCGTTCCACCATTGACTTGAGCCGAATGCTGGTAGCTTGCAGTGGTTTCACAACGAAGCGCATGATTCCTCTCAATCGCATGCCGGTTCTTCATGGTTCTGCAGCAACTCTTGAGGTTAGTCAAATCACGAAAGCTGCGTCCAATAGCTGGAGTTTGGTCAGCTTCAGCTACTTTCAATATTTGGGAGTTTGGCGGGATGTCACCGGGCCAACAATGTGACACAGGTTCAAGCCCCCCGGCGCTTCAGGTCGAATAAAAAGCCTGCAAAAACAAGTGCTTCAACACACATTCGAGGGGTCAAAAACGCATTTTTCTTCATTCAGCAAATTCATGAATCAGTAACCTTTAAGATGCATGCAGTGTTATTTTGGTGATTTTGTTGGTGTTTTGATGGTATTGGTGGTGGTGGCGGCTTTGCAGCAGTTTTTCAGTGGCGTGTTTTGTTGGTGGTGTTGTGGTGGGTTTTTGGATGGTGGTGTTTTATCTGGTGGTGTTTTTGGTGGTGCTGGTGTTTTTTGTGTGGTGCGTGTCCGTGGTGAACTGGGGCACCAGGGCATAGCTCTGAAGATGGGACTGCCGCGCCGAGTAGATGGACTTTTGGCAAGCATACCACAGGATGCATACCGCAAGATTACACACACAGCTACAGAGTCACATTAGAAGCGTTTTCATTTGAGAAAACAACAGAAGTCGACGCATACAGACAGAGACAAGACGCATACCAAGAGCAAGTAACAGGAACAAGAAGCATACCAAAACCTACAAAGACCAAGAAGAAGCATACGAGCAGCAGGAACAAGAAACGTATCAGAAATATACCAGAAGCATGCAGACTGGTAGAGGAAGCAGTACCTTCATCCCAACTTAGCTTTCGTTCACCCCCCTCCGACTGAAGTCTTCTGCAGAAAAGGGCAGGGTTTCTCCTCAAGGTTGGGTTTATCACCACCTTAGACTTCTTGTGGAACCGGTGCCTGTCTTGCGATGTAGGGCCAATGTTTTCCGCCGAATGTTTTCACGCTGTGTTCTTTCCTGCGCTCAGGCAAGACACCCTTAGATCTGGCAAAAGAGAATAGAAAGACAGAGGTTGTCCAGATCTTGGAGGCCAGGTGCACGAGCGGGTTCTGGTTGCAATTTGCCCACTGCTGTTCATCTCGAGGCCTAAGAGAAAGTTTTGAGTGCTGCATCCGATGGTTTTTGAAGGTCCGTTGATGCGTTCATGGCACACCAAGCTATTTCCAGGCTGCACAGGGCCGATGAAATCATCAGGGCCAAGGCAGAGAGACCGGAAACGATTTGGGAAAGGAACCGCATGGGATTGCACAAGTCGACAAACTGTTTGTTTTCGAAACATGATTGTAGATTTTGAAATTCGGGAAAGTATCTATTGATTCAGACTCATCAATCTTGGATTTGGTGAATTTGCAGATCAACAGATGAATGTTTAGGTTTGTTCGTTGACGCCGACAGTCGTGCAGCGGGAGTAGCGATCCAGATGGATGTTGTTCTGTGTGATTTGGTCAAAGCCACAGGTTACCCCGGAAGCATAGATCATCCACTGCTGTATTTCTGGTGTTTTGAAGCTTTCCAAACGTGCTGCTCCTGTGGCTCAAGCACTTATTGTTGTTTTTTCATGAATAAAAACCTTCAACAGTGGATCCATAAAAGACTATTCAATAGGAATCACAAAGGTCTTTGTCCCTTCAGCCATTCTTCTCCTTGCTTTCTTTCCAACAAAACTTCAAATACATCAGCAGATTGCAAGGTGTCAAACTTGAGCTGAAAAAAACCTTCAAGGATCATTCCAGAGCGTCCAGACAGCCACTGCTATCGCAGTAGCAAGTGCCGAGGCTGTTAGTGGCAGCTGTGCTTTCTTGTTTTGGATGTTAGCTGTTAGCTGATCTTTGTTGATGTCCAGTTTCCTGGCGGCTTTGAAACCAACAATTCATACTGCATCAGTTGTTGCAACCATTTCCTGAGATGGCAGAATTGTGTTTGTACACCTGCAATGCGTTTTTTATCGAGCAGATGCAAGAGAAGGGGCCGTGTCCAGATTTCTTGTGGAAAAAGTGAGTATAGTATGTATAAGTAAGATGAATACTTTGGTCACCTACACGAATCCATGTGTCATCCATGGATATTTGCACGACTCAGCTGCTGAACTGTCCACAGCTCCCAGATGTGTGAGGTCATGGCGGCACCTTCAGAGGACCAGCGCTGGCGATGGACATGGCACTGAGATGGGTTCAGATTGGCTTAGCTTGGCTTAGCTTCTGGGTTTAGCTTGGCAACATGGTTGATTTCCAATCGCAAGGTCAGCTGGTTCTGCAACGAAATTTCAGAGCAGGTGGACGGCACTTGAGCAGTGGCAAATTCACCATTCATGGTACTCCAAGAATTCTCGTCCTTTAGCTTGACCGAACAGCACAGCGCCGAACAGCAGAAGCGCAGAAGCATTGAAACCAAAAGCGCTATTACCAGCTGAGTCGTCGCCAACCCTCCAGGATTCCAATCGAGTAGCTACAATATAGAGTACACCTCACACATCCTCACAGCTCCAGTGGGAAGCTTCACCACGAGTGATACCACATGATGGCCACAAATCGTGCGAAGCAGCTGACTTCCAACACAGCACCAGACACAGCACCAGACACAGCACCAGACACAGCACAAAACTCATCGAAGAAGAGCTGCAGAAGGGGTCCCACCATGGCGGCCCCGCCTGGCAATGCTTCCGAACTGCTCCGTGTGCGGCTGAGCCGATGTGCAGCGAATTTATGGACAGATCTATGGAAGGTCCTGCTTGAAGCACTGGAAGTCCCGCTTGAAGCACTGGATAATGTCAATGGAATTAAGTAAAATCATTGATGAACAATGGCACGATTGATGTTCTGTGAATGATCGCTACTGAACTCGTCACAGCATGGAACTGCTGGCTGCTTTGCCAAGGCTGATCTGGTGCAATTGCTTTCTCCCATCAGGGGGCAGGAGCATGGGTGAAATCCAGTGTAATGTAGGTGGATGTACATTGTCCTCGATCCAAGCAACATAGACTGGCTGTAGAGTGTCCAATGATCCATTTCATGGACAAATGATGCACAGATCCAAGGATACTGTCGGCCACCTCCCTACATCATGGTACTTCAAGGGTTCCCTAAATCATCGGCACCGCAGAACGAGTGGGCCAATGACGATCAGCATGGAGCCGGAAGCCTGGCGGGGGCGAATCAAATGGTCACCATGACGAAAAAAACAAAGCTGTACACTGGTTGAAGATCATGGTGACCATTGGTTATGGTTATGGTTATGGTTGTGCATCAATATATGGTGATAATGGTTGTGGCTATGGCTATGGTTAATCAAAGGTCATCAACTAATGAAAGGTGATGTCATAGTTGTCGAAGGTCATGGAGTGATGCGCAAAGGTCACCAACTACCAAGCACACTCGGCGTATGGCTAAACTAGCCATACCTGGGACCACGGTAGCTCCTTAGCTGCTTGCCTTGTGTAAAGCTGTGACACCATGGTGAACCCAGTGGACAATCCAGATGTTGCTAGGATTTAGTGATTATATGACCATTGAAGACCGGAACATGACAGTACTATCCCATGAAACATTTGTGGTTTGGTGATGCTGATTTGTTGGTTGTCTGTAAGTCATTATGTTGATCATCATTGATTTTCATCATTGTGTGGCATATTGAACATTGCCTTCCAAGGAGAGTCTTGGCTCAATACATTTGCCATTTATTTGGGCTTGGTGCGTTCCGATGGAAGGATAATAGAATTCAAAAACCTTGGGACCAACAGGTCCCTGGCGGATCCATTCTGGACCGAGGCGGAAAGAACTCCAGTTGCGAAGGTCGATGACCGATTTTTGTTTAGGCTCGGGGGTCGAGGACCCATGATTTCCAAAGCTGGGCATGCGGATGTTTGGTGCTACAATCCCAACGCTTTCTGATGAAAACTCCCTTGCAAAACGCATAATCCAAATTTTCCAAATTCGTCTGACATCCAAACGACGTGGTGTACACTTTGAACATGGTGGATGTACCCCCAACCATCCAAATTCCACAGCACTTTTGCAACATCCAAATTCTATCCTTTTCAAAAGCAGCAAAAGTTGATTGCAGCTTCCAGGGCTCCAACTTTTCCATGACCTGGTGGTCGCCCGGTGTTTCACGTGCAGCGTTGGTTCCTGGGTTCCTCGGCTTGTCGCTGCCAGACGTGCGATCTGGTCCTGGCATTGCCGAAGCATTCAGCGCCTTCGTTCCGTTCCCCCGCACTGCCTGGCATGTTGGGCAGCCTGGGGAGCCACAGAGGTGTGGTACCCCCCTGGTGGAAGATAAAGCTTTCGATGAAGCAACTCTAAGTAGATTCACAACCAAAATATGAATGTGAGTATTTAAGAGGCTTTATGATATGAGTTTATTCTTATTTATAAGAGAAGAAATTTTTAGCAGGTGAATCTGAACCAGCTGAACAAAGTGTTGAAACGTCGTAAAAGTTCGGGGCAAGCTGCCAGGATGTTCCGATTTGCAACGGAAGTGCTGCTACTCATCCTCTTGGTGGGGCAGGTGGCGTTGCTGGGGTAAGCGTGCTTGAACTTGATGAGGATCTTTTTGGATAGGGGTGGTCTAGCCAAGCTGTTTCTGGATATTTATTGATTTTGACAAGGACAGTTGAAAAGAACGAAGTGTCAACTTGCCTGAAAAATGATGGATGATTGCATGACAGGCCACCATGTAGCCAAAACGCCAAGACCCAACATGGCCACTACCATCGCCAGGTATGCTGCCTGTTGTTGTTGCACTCCGTCCGAACCCCAGACCTACTTGTAGCACAAACTCCAAGTCAGATGCGGTTGTCAAAAGCTGATGTGATAGGTACTTCCCCCGTCTGCTAATTTGCTCAGCAAAAGTAACTTCATAGATCCCTTTGCTCAACCGTCACTTAACCACTGATTACCCACAAATGATCCACTAATTAATAATGAATTATCCACTAACTAATCTTCAACCATCATTTAACCACTCATTTAATTTCTCAGTAAGCATTAATTGACAAACTAAATATTCCCAGAGTTGTGACTTGGAGTTCTGGGATCTCAACAGCCAGGTCTTGTTGCCATCAGCATTCTCACCGTGCCTCGGATGTCCGACGATGATGTACGATCAGGAAGACCATGCTGGAGAGATGCTGCGGTGATTTCCGATCACACAATGGTTGAGTAGGAAAGGTACTGTTAGTCATCTGGTGGTTTCTCAGAATAGGGGTACCCCCAAGTGACCCTTTACATGAATCATCTAAAATAATCAACCAACCATTTTAGGGTCCCCCATTTTGAGAAACCACCATCTACGGATTAGAATTCTGAGTAGGAAAGGTGGGAGGTAGTGTGTTCGCAGTTCTGATTTTACAAACTTGTACTTCAACACACAAGACTGATGGAAGATTGCGTAGTATTCAGATTACCTAGTGACTGAAGAAACGGGAGACTCACCTTATTGGTGGTCGGTCAGTACTCACACCTCACATGTGGCAATTTTGAGACAGGAGACACCCTTCAAAACTTGCTTGGAACCTGACCATCCATATTCTATGAACATGAATTATCTTCTAGGGTTGTTCATTTAAGATTACGTGTGAGTCTTCTGGGGTGCAAGCAGAGTAGCGCGGCTAGATTTCTGCAGCGTTTTGACCGTAGACTGATCGCCAATGGACATGTATCCTGTCACAAAAGGAAATTACACCGCCACCAGCTTAAATTGACTTGCTTTACAGTATCATATATGATTTTGTCAAGTGGATTTTTTCCGGTCACAGGATCCGCCTTGAGGCATGATACGGATCCGCTGGCCGTGTCACTGAAATCCGCGCTGTGGCCGGAAGGTGCAGCTGCCAATATGTCCAACGGTTGCACCACAACTTCAAGTACCGAGTGGGTATTGAATGATTGGTTAGTGGTCTTGAATCATCACCCACCAAAAGCCAAAGGGAAACCATAGCAAGAGGAGCCCTTTCATGATTGGCAAGAAGAGACCACTCATTTCTTTGAATAATGTTATGGCCAGCTTGGGGATAGTTTGTTCTTGCCTTGATCCTCACCAAGCCAGGCCTTAACAGCAGCGAGGGAGAAGCTGAGAACAGTGCCAACCTCAAGCCAAGTCGTGCCATTGGCTGAGAACAGCTGAGAGAATTGGGTCGTTGTTGGCATGTTGCCATTAGTTCCCCTATAGGCATAGCCTATGGTTGATTGAAGCATCTCACCATTCTTACCATTGCCTTGCTGTTGCTTTATGTTAGGTTGCTATACTTCTCAACTTCGCCAATGACCAACCAGCCATGCTTTCATCCTCCAAGCCCAGGCACGCGATGGCCACCCTCGGAACTGCTGGTGGTGGAGATTCTTCTCCCAAGGAGACCCACAGCTCCGTGGGACCGGTGATTCATTGCCGTTTCGGGTGGGCAACTCCCTGGAAAATGGCCGTGACGCTGCGCAGGTGCACGGAGGACAGTTGGCCTCGGCCATGCGTGCACCAGGCGGCTGTGGTGCATGGCCATGTCAGGGTTGCGATGATTGGCGAGTTTTGACCATGGTCAAGGGGCATTTTGATGCGTTTTGGGCATGTTCATCAAGATGTGCGGCTTCGAAAAACACTACAGCTGCCAACATCAAGACACAAATTAGCCAACACATCCACACCCATCAGCACCAGGCCAACCCATTCCAGCGATGTGGGACCCCGCACCCTGCAGGTTCGCTGTGAATTTGCCGCTGAACGAGCGCTTCTGGATTTACCGCAGCAACTGCGCCAAAGTCCAGAGCTCAACGTTGTAAGCATCCAGCTGTTTGGCATTGCCAGGGTGCCAAGATGACCCTTTAAAGGGCCCTTACAGGGGGAGCTAAGGAGCTACCTGTGGTGAAAATCACCAGTTGTCAATTTCAGCCACTCAGAATCTGATTCATCGACCAGTTGAATATGCGAATATGCCAACTGAACATCTTGAAGGGAACTTTCAATATGTTCACTGGTGTACTTTTAGGGTTACCCTGCAGCCCATCATGATGGGCAAGCTAGGTTGAAACTCCTGGTTTTCAGCGAATTGTAGCCGTGTTTCTTTGCTGAACGTGATTGGTCTAGCTGATTTCATGATGACGATTAACCACCACCCAGTTTCATAATTACTGAATTCTGAGAATAACAATGTCATCATTCCAGGTGGTGGAAGTTTCCAAAATCAAGACCTATTAGCCTATGGGAGAGGGAAGCCTGTCTCATTCCACCATTTGTCAATTTATTTCCATGGATCAACCATCACTAAGTCTAAGTCCAAGTCCATCAACAATCACCAAGTCCATTGGTAGATAACCAATGATTAACTACAATTAATCATAGACCATAATCCAAGAATTGACTATTCAACCATCACCAAGTCCCACTTGAACCCCCGTCATTTCCCAAAGGCGACAGGGTCCATTGCGTGCCCAGGTGCGCTGGCTGCAGCCAATCGAACAGGTCCGAGCCTTTGCGCCCAACTTTAAGGAGATCCATGTGGGCTTGTCCAGTTGTAAAATTCGGCATTGGAAGACATAGGGAATGCCTATGTTTGCATGTTGGTTGGGTTCCCTATGTTTGTCCAGGGTTTCCTATATTGGCTAAACGACATCAATGTATGATAAGGGAAACCCAGCTGTGCTTAGTGGGGTTCATAGCCAATCACTATGTGCTATTAATGGGTATACACAGACATGAGTTACTCAGGGTGAATATAGGGTTTATAGCCAACCCAATATCAATGACACTCCACATATGGCTGATGGTAAATCACAAGCTATGGTGAAACTGGCGTAGTTTATTCACCCTCTTGAGGGCTTGAAGCAGTTTTTTGGAGCCTTGTTGGTTTGGCCTTTGGTGATTGTACTACTTGGTGCATCTTGGTGCATGTTTGGAATTCCAGTAAGGGAACGCCTGCAATGTTTTGATTGGAGAGCTTTTTCATCATATTTTGATTCGAAATGATTTTGACTTTTCGAAGGAAAGAGATGATGGTACCCCCAGGTCACAATCATCCAATCAGCAGCTGAAGAATTGCCAGCCGCCAGCTGCTGAGGTTTGCTGACTTCTGTGCAAGTCGAGTCCACAGATTTGGGGCTTCACCCGTGGCACCTGCATGTCTTAGCATCAGCTGGTTAGTCGCAGCCGATCCAGACCTCGAAGTTGGTGCCAGGAGCTTTCTGCAGGGACCGGTGGCACGGGGCTCTCAGAGCGGTCACGGGTAGAGCTGATGATCTTTCAGAAATGATGATAGCTATGGATAGTTAGATAGGTGATGATATGATGTCTATCAACTGGCCGCCAATGATGTTAGCTGCAAGACATGCAGTTTATGAAACTAAACACGCATCCAATTTCTAAGTGCCACTTTTTGATACTTTGAGAACATTGAAACATCTCTACATTGTGAGAGCAGCTGGCCAATTCCAAAGGTCCTCCAGGTACAGCTGCTAGTTGCTGGTTGCTGTTGGTTCCAAGGCGCAGAGCATCTTGTCGCGGCACATTCTGGGCTCGATGATCGCTGGGCCACTGAGAGAGGAGGCTCTGGGAGAAGTTTTCTGGTGCAGATATGTGGTGAGATTAGGTTCCGGTACAGATACCCGGTGAGACTCAGAGGCCGGTGCACATGCTGATGAGGTTCGGTGCAGATACCTGGTGAGGTTCCGGAAGGTTCCGGTGCAGATAGCCGATGAATTTCTGGAGGGTTCTGGTGCAGAGCCTTTGTCATTTTGGGAAGGTTTTACCTGGTGGGGTTCGGAGGGTTCTGGTTTAGAGATTTTGTGAATTTTAGTTCTAGTGCAGATGCTTCATAAAGGAAAATACATGGACACAAAATGTAGAAACTGTCAAGCTGGTGGGGATAGCGCCTGAGTTTATTAGTAATAGTTGACTAACTTGATTTCTAGGTGGTTGATTGGCCTGTGGGAATGATATGTTAACTGTAGATATGGTTGATGCACGTCGATGAAACAATATTTCTTGGGCACACCATTTATGGACATGACAGTCAGAAGTGAGGCTTCTCCAACACCCTGACGGGATAAGTCATCAGGAGGTACTGTCATTTTGGGTGATCCTCTTCCAAAAGGGCATTCTCACCATTTTTGTTGTCGCTTGATCTTGTCATGTTTCTTGTCATCATTTTTAGGTATTCCCCCAAAAACATGACATATCATTCTTCAGTATCCCCCCAAAGAAACATGACTTTAATAGATCAAAGATCCAGTTATATCACTTTAATTAATGCTGGATCCATTTACCAGTTAATCCAGTTAATAATAGTAGCATATTTATCAGTTTATAAGATGACTTTATTCAGCTCGTTTATTTGCAAAGCACGGCGATCCACTCAGCTTCCAGGGGATCCATCTGCAGGTGCTGCGCCGCGAGCCCTTGATCCTACTGCACGGCAATGGCTCCACCCCACAGGCGGCTCCTGGTTCGCCAGCTCAACAAGCTGCCGAATGACTCGCTTTAAGCAGCAGTGAACTAGCTGATGAACTGATGGTTAATCTTATGAAGTAGCTTGTGAAGCACCTTATGAACCAGTATGGTGAACTGTTGATCAACGTGGAACTGACCATAGATTAATCTGACTAGCTAGCTGTTCGTTGACCGTTAATCATTATTTTCTGAGCCTGGACTATGCTGATTCATGTTGAAACATGTTGAGGCTCAGTTTGAGCTTTTGAATTCCTCAGAGGCGATTCCCGAACAGATGTTGCTCACCATTGCCAACCGCTTGGCGCCTTCATTGTGCAACTGGCTAATGTCAACCCTGATCTCAATCAACCTAATTATAGAAGCTATCCCCGAGTATCATCCCACAAAAATCAGAGATATTGGAGGTACCCATCTATGTACTGATCCCTTTGGGCGGGTTAGAGGTATCCCTATGGTTAGAGGTACTGCCACCATCTATATCATGATCTCCATGGGTTGGAGGTCGATGGCTACCTCCAAGGTCCAGTGGGTGGTCCCAACCGCTCCACGTTGGCCACGGCTCGGTGTAGGCCAACGACAGCAACGCTTCGACGGACGCCTCCAAGGCCAGCTGCTTGGACGGTTAGTCATCGGTATCAGCTATGAACCACCGTTAACATCCAATCAACACGATTGACCACTAACCAGCTGCTATTAACCACTATTAATGAATAGCATTTAAGTATTACTGAAAGATCAATGAAGCATCAATGAACCATCAATTCGCCATCAATTGACTATCAATGAACCATTACTCAACCACGAGTTAATCATCATGAGATCTGCATCTGCATCCCCTGGAGAAGGCCCAAGCTCTGATGGTGGAGAAGTGGTCCTTGCTGGCCTACGGTCTGGCGGAAGTGGGACTAGGCGGAGTAGCAGGGCCTTGGCGGAGCATACGGGTGGCATCGTTGTTGTTGACCATCCACCGGCATCAACGATGGTAGACCACGGCTTGCATGGTTAAGCATGGGTAGCATGGGTATGGTTGCAAGTTTAGATGGTACCCATGCTTCAACTGTAGTTCAACTCATGTTTTTTTGTTAACCAAGTATGAAACTTGTTGGTTTGATCAACGAATTGTTTGAACATGGTGAATCGTTGTGTGGCTGGCAATTGACGATCATGAACCACTGAGTAGCGAGCTTTGGCCAAGGGTAAATTGCAGTCTGGTAAACTGAGCTGAAAGTGGAAAATCCACCAGATATAGCTAGTTTACACATAAGACATGGTGATCTTCAGGTTCCAGGTTAGCTTCCCCGAAGTTCACCCATGGCTTTTGAAGGGTAACCTCTCCATCCAACGTCCTGGGCGAGGCAGTAACGTGTCCAGCAGAGTTGGCAGCAACGCCCTTGGCCACTTCTCTTGTGAAGGCTCCACCGAAGGAAGTCAGCACTTGGTTTAATCATAGACCTAGGGGTTGGTATTGCTAGACCTGATGGTCGTTTAATCAGCACTCTGGTTGTTTATCATCTTGCTTAATGTTGATCTCTGTTGGTTAGCGTTGGTTGTTTCATCACTATTGGTGAAGCGCTTGAATAATCAGTTGGTTTTTTTTTGCTTTCTCCCGATGTCTCTGCCGGCCTTCCTGCGGCATGCGCATCATTCTGCACACCTTTTTTTCAACATGCAACAGTTGTTTAGATCAAGAGTCAAGAGTTTCTTCTGTCTAACCTGCAGCATTCCTTTCTAGACTAGTTGTTGGACAGAAAATGCCTGAATCTTTGCACCAGAATTACGTTCTTGTATTGAGGAAGCTTAGGGGGAAGGAACTAATTATGGCCAACAGTGGATCAACAGCAGTCAGTACTGGTTAATGCGGACCAGGACGGTACAACTGTTTCACGAGATTTTTCTTGAAATATATGGGAAACCTGTAAGAAAAGTCATTTTAGGAACATCTGGCCACTTCCATGGCGATTTGTCCAAGCAGGAAAGCACAACTGCTCGGTAGTAACACTTTTTATGTCAAAAACCCATGTGCTGGTACATCAAAGCAGTTGGTTTCCGAGGTCATGATTCATGGACAGTCCCACTTGGTGGTCATCATTGATATGGACCGCTCCCATCGTTGCCGGTTGTAGTCTGTTGTGAGCTAAGTTTCACCCCGAGATCATCATCATCATCATCATCATCATCATCATCATCATCATCATCACCATCATCATCATCATCATCATCATCATCATCATCATCATCATCATCATCATCATCATCATCATCATCATCTCTTGTATTGACTACACCACAACATCAGCCTTGATCATTTCTAAAAATCGTTGTAATGATGATCTTTGTGGCGCAGGTCAGCCTTCTGGCTCTCTCCACGCCATGCGACGGATGGCAGAACTGCTGGATAGGCTGAGGGAATGTTGGGCTGTTCACAGCAGCCTTGGGGCGAACACTCTTGCGGTGTTCATGGCCCATGGGGTATTCGCAAAGCCGCATGAATGATAGGAAAACCTATGTGTTTCTTTTTGGCCCTCCGTTAAGTCCATGTACCATTTACAGATCATTGAGTGTCACTGGTAGATTTTCATCAGTTTTTTCAAACAAGCAAGCATCAGTGCTGCCACACTCAAAAATATACATTTTAAACATCCCCTAAGTCCTGCAAGACATCCTCTTGACGAGATCCCCTTGACGAGATCCCCCACCTCTTTGAAGTCGAAGCACCGTGGTCCGTTGAAGGCCTATGGAGTGGCGACTCTTCAAAGTCGTCTGGGCCTTCAGCACCGGAGTCTTCGGTCTGCTGGCGGCCGTAGGGGGCACCCAGGGGCCTAGCCCACCAGGGCCGTGGAGGTGACCGCGCCTTGCCATTGGAAGCCGTAGCGCGGCTGGGTGCTAACCAACACCAGTGGTTCTTGGGGAACTCAGCAGTTTGGGGTAAAGGCCTGGTGAACACGCAGTGTTGTTCAGTGTTGACCCGAAAAACTCACGCACCAGCTGACCTTGGTGCAGAGCTGGAGCTTGTTTTTTGGAGCTGGTTTTTGGGCACTGTAAGTCTCTCCGTGCGCCAGGTGATCTTCTGCTACTCTGTGAGAACTTCATTGTTGGCACCTTGGAGCCCTTGAAATGCCAGTCGTTCAGCGCTTGACTTCAGCACCGTGAGCAGTGAAAACTCAGCTGATGAGGGGCACCAGGGGTTCTGCTTGGTGATGGTGTGAAGCAGCTGCTTCGTTTCGGCGTTCCATCCTACCTGGTATAGACTACCCAACCACTTGGACCAACATTGTCTACAGGGAAGCACTGCTTCACCGAGGCTTGGCTTTTTCAAGCTTGCCATGAAACTTCAGCACTCGGACTCCCCTGGCGGATTGTTGGATGTCTTAGAGGCACATGGGACGTGGCAAAGCTTTGCAGCTTGCAGGCTTTGGAAGCTTGGAAGGAATCTGCCAACAAACATCGTCAGTAACAAAGATGGCAGCTATAACGAGCTGGATCCAACTGGTGAATGATGAGTGATGGAGTGATCAACCATGATGATGAATGATGAGTTTAATGATGGAGTTCTGAACCATGTTTTTTAAATTTGTTCTTTAGATGTTTGTATAAAAAACAGGATGATCAACGTTATGAACTCCATGTTGGTGTCACCTTGGTCTGCCAGGCCATCGTCCTGGTGCTGTCTCCTGCAGGTGCGATGGCCGCTATGGCTCCGTTACCCTTGTGGTTCATAGGGAGCTTCCAATGGCCATCGTGGGGCCCTGGTGGATCCATGGCATCACCTGGGCTGCAGGCCTTGCCGTGGTCTTCCAAAGCTTCGATGTGTCGCTGCTGTGCTTCCTGGGTCTGGGCCTGGGAGAGGCGAGGCGACGGGTGAAGCGACCCATGCGACCCATCCGTGGTGGATCGCCTTCAACTGCCAGTTGCTGGGGCACCTGGCACTCCGCAGGTGGCTTCTTGCTGCGCCCTGCAGACCAAGGTGCCCCATGGCGGGGCGCTGCCTACGTAACGGGTGAAGCTTAGCAGGGCTGGTCACTGGTGGTCCGACCCTGAAACTACCACTGTTAGTAGCAGGTACAAGGCATGACATGTAAATAAGGGCAGACTTTGACAGGTGGCCTTTAGGTTAACTGATTTGCCTCAATCCTGGGTTTGCAGTGCCAGCTTCCAGTTGCTGCTTCAAGTTTCGTACCAAGATTTAAGTAGCTGCGAACACAAGATGATTTTGATAATTGCTAAATGTGCAACAGCCTTTTGTGTTTCCGGCTTTTCCTCGGCATCTTTATTCATAATTCTTGGTACTCGGCATTTTTTCCTTATTGCTTGTTTATCTGCCAACAGATATCAGCCAACTGGCTCTTAAAATTGTATCTTGAATTGTGCCTTTTCTTGGTACCTTCCCTTATTTCCTTATTGCATTTGACTGTTGATATCCGGCATTCACGGGAAACATCAGCAGGGCCGATAGCACCGCTTCAGGAGTCGCGCTACATTTTTCCTCGAGTCGCATTACCGGCCTATGTGGTGGCTTGCCTGCGAAATCACAGGGGTCGACACAAGTGCCAAGAGCACCATCACCTGCCGAAAAATCCAGCCCAACCATCCCCTTGCCACCAGCCTAGGCTTCATTTCAGTTGGTTGGACCCCTGTGGCCATAGCCATCCATAGCCCCTGAAGTGCCCAAAGTGGCGATTCTTCACGGCTCAAGTCACGATGTCGTTTGAGGCGGATGCGTACTACAACCACTTCTACCCCTTTGGCTTCACGTGGTTGGCACATGGCTCGTTTCTCTGCTTTGAGGCAAGGTCCGGCACAGGGGTTTGTTGAGAAGAACTCATCAAATGAGTTGAAAGGCCAAGCAATCACCATTTAGAATTGGAGTTCTCAGATATTCACAGGTTGAAAGGATAAGAAATCACCATTGAGAGAATTTGGATAGAAACTATGAGCAGCACCAACACATACAATCGACAGAGCTGTACACGCGCTCCCATTGAATATTTCCCCCTTTGCATCGCTTCAAATGAGCAGATCCCCTACGAAATCGGGTTTCGTATTGCGCCTTTAAGAAATGTCACCTCAGTTCAGGTAGGATCTTTCAGGGCCACATGTCTTGGCGTGGCAGAAGGTGTTCTAGCATCACACGAGTCCTACTTGTATTTCATATGCAAAAATCGGTTCCATGAGTTGATACTTGGATATGTACTCGAGCATCTTGGCCTGCTCGCCCTTCTTCAGGGGGTGAACTAACCCTAGTCGTTGCCATGGTGAACTTCACCGGTGGAGCACGACTCCAACGGCTGCGCCTGGCAGGCTTTTGTTTTCCTGGTCCTTTGGAGTCACCTGGAAACGACCGTGGCATTGTCGGGGCGACCCAGTGGGAGTTCTGCCAAGGACTACTTGGCTGGTGTTGATGGTTGATGGTTGTTGGTTGGTTAATGGTTAGTGGTTGGTTGATGACTCTGGTGGGTCAGAAACCTACCAATTCAAGTTTTTGATTTGCATCAAGAAATCGGATGAATCAGGTAATTTAGGCTGAGCATTGAGATTGGGCTTCGGCAGTAAGAAGCAATGCTTTCCAATGCTCGCCACAATTTTGCCCCACCACTGCAGAGGTCTTGAAGCCTTTTGTGTCGCACCATTTCCGTTCACAACCGATGTTGGGAACCCTTCAACACGACCAGACAAGGCCTTCCACATCATCTGTTAGTTTCAAAGTACCAACCGGAAATAGAAATGCAAGCAGCAAGCTCTACACTCTCTCTACCTACATGGCATCAACATTTGTACAGGCAATACACATACATATCCGCATATGCCCACACCTCCCCCTCCCTGGCTCCTCCAAGGCCAAAGTTCTCCTTGGACCAGCTGCAGGTTGAGGTGAAGCTGAGACCAGTTCTCCAAGCGCAGGAATGGCGGGAGAACAAGTTCCACTTGTCTCCGACGGTTCGGAAGCTTCTCCTCGAGCAGGGGCACCCTTGGCCTGATTGGGGCAGCAGGGCAGCTGGCTGTGGGGAAATGGTGTGAGTTTATGGGTGGTATCTGATGGTATCTGTAGGATTCTATGGGCACTTAGGGAAATAATGATGGAGAAAATGTGGGAAGGATTGGGTATAGGCATATGGCCACGAGAAGAACAACACAATCACATGGTCCATCCGGAAAAAATGACAACTTCGTGAACCAAACATCGGTGACCATTCAGTATGCATACCTCACCCATTGCCGTGTGTGCAGATCTTGGATCTCAGATTTTACCGATGGGAACAGCGATGTTTTCAGCGCGACAGGCTGTTGCTTCTGGGCGACAATACGCCGGGACCGCCAGCGCAAAGTGACTTGATCAGCTTTTCAGGTTGATCTCCTGAGGTCCTATGAGACCGGTGTCGTCATGAGCGCAGTGATCTCTCGGGCTGTCCAGAACATGAAGGTGCGACGAACACTGCAGCTGGGGGATGTCACAGAAACAGCTCTTGGTGAGAGAGGAAGGTTAATTTTTGGGTACCTAGGCATGTTTTTGGCCAGCTTTTGTTGATGATAGCAAGCAAATTCCTAAAATTCCAAAACCCCAACCATTGTCCAACATGATCAGCCTCCATTCTCCACCATTTCTTGCCACACAACCGGGATCTTTGATGGAGCTCTCGCGGGGCAACAGGTGCCATGTGTCATTCCAATCTGTCCTGCTCCAGGCCAGGGTCAAGTGGGGTGCATGAAACATGGACGACTCATGGCCGTACTGGGTGATCTAGGTGATCATGCTACTCAGAACCATTTGAACAATGATCAACAGAACATCAACATGTGCTTAGAAACATTTCTGGACCAGAGTAAAACTGAGCACATCGGTGACTCTGATACAATGCGATGTTGTTATTGATATCGATGTAAATACTTGTGCATTGATGATGGCCATGCACAAATATTGGTGATGATGAATACCAAAATTTGACCACCGGAAAAAGGCAGTGAAAAGCTCGTAAATCAGCTTGCAAATGATCTTGGTGAAGTTAGTTGTATACCGTAAATGGAATGGGTGGCTAACGGCTTCATCCACTTGATGGAACCATCCTCTGTTGACCATGGCTAGTCACTGATTCACCATTGATTCACCATTGATTAGCCATTGATTAACGGATTGTCATTGACCAGTGTCAGACATTGATTCACTGATTGACCAGTGTTCCTCATTGATTAACTTTGATGCACTACCATTATTATTGACCAGTGGTAAACGTTGATTGACCAGTGTTCGTCCTTGATTTACCATGGAATAACCTAGTCCTGTTGTTTATTATTAACATTGATTAACTTATTAGCATGGAATTATCAGTTAACCATGAATAACAACCATGAATTAACCATGGATTAACTGATCCTTATCAACCATGGAATAACCTGGTCCGGTTGTTTATTTGTTTCCCCTGTGAGTCCTTGTTGGGGTCATCATTCCAGGAGCAGCGGATCTTCTCCAAGAGCACGAGTCGCTGGAACTGATTCATCCAGAGGAGCCCTGCGGCACCACAGGGGAACGGAGCCCTCCTGGGAGCCTGGTCGGTCATGGTCGGTGATACCAGCTTTCACGGCTGATGTGGCGTTCATGAAGGTTGGTAAGCTGGTCAAATCTAGGGATCCAACAATGGACAACAAGCAAAGGTATGAGGCGTAGCCATCCAAAAGACATGGCTAGTGGTGAGCACCTCCCAAGAGTTTGGCACTGTCCATTCTGGTCATTTTTGGGATGTGAAGAGCCACAGGTACAGGCTGATCTGACCCACGAGCACATGGCCAACTAGCAAGTACGGACGTAGTTAGAACCCATGGAAAAACGGGGATGAACACATGAGAGTAACTAGGACCGCCAAATGTTGGTTGCTTGCCATTTGTGGGCGTGTATCAATACCTGGTTCCTTAGCCGATCACAGTCCGGATCCATGAAATGGCAGCCTTTGTTGACCAGCACAAGTGGATGGCAGAAGGCTCTTTCACCGCATCATGAGTTGGTCATGCAGCACCATACGCCATCGCGAGCCATGATGATGGAGTGACAATTGTTGACCATGAATTGACAAAGCAAGCACTATCAACCATTCTCAATCACTATTCAGCATCAATTAGTGGTTAGTCAATTCCATTGATACTGGTGTTAGCAATGGTGAACGAATCAATATTCACCATAATAAACCTATACTAACTATGATAGCTATAGAAAATTAGTTGTCCATCAATACCTAACATTAACCATGGTGCATCCACCATCAACCAGTTACCATGACCTCTGACTACGTTTACCAGGCTCTGGGAGGTGGTGCTGCCGTGCACATGTTGGTGGGGGGCCTTGGAGACTGGAGAATCGTCGCGGCGAAGCATGAAGCGGACCACCCAACATGGGCAGCTTCTCTTTGAATCATCATTTTTTCCTGAGTTTTTTTCATGCTGAAAGCCTAATGGAAAACCTATGAATCAATGGAACATCATGATTACATGTCACCTGAAACATCCTAAGTTTAAACGAACGATCTTCCAGGACCTTCCCAACCCCTGGCGGCTCAGTTGAACCGGGCCTTTGCCGGGGATGCGCGCTGCGGAGCAATGCTGGCGCAGCTGGTGTCACGAATGAGGCGAGCGCCAAGCGCAGGGGGACGCAGGGGGGATGCAGGTGGACGATGTGTTGTTAGCTATACATGCCGATGCTCCAGTAGTGAGAGTTGTAGGACCAACTCGTGATGATAAGAACCACCAGGTCCATGGCTAGGGTATTATACCCAGCTGTCTTTTGATAGGTGGGTCTTCACCGATGATGGGTGTAGAACTACTCAACCATCTTTCTGAATGGTCATCATTCCAGAAGAAGTTTGATCTTCCCGTAATTTTCCATGATCCTTGGTCATCATCCATATCCACCGTTCACCACACCCCGTTCACTTTCACATTGAGATTCACCTGAGGCACACGCTGCTCCTCCAATACTTTTCAAACCGTCAATCATCCAATTCTGTTAATCAGTTCGGGTGGTTTCTTCTGCAGTTTTTCAGATTTCGGCTGTGCCGCGGCAGGTCCGGAAAGCCGTTTCCCTCATTGAAGATTCCTGCGCTGCTCACAGTTGACAGTCTGCGAGTTTTTCCATGAGACAGTCAGCTGGGTATTTTTAGATTATTTTTAGTAGCTGCACATGAGCATCACATGAGCATCACATGGGGTGGCACATAGTGTGGTATAACTGTAGGGTCCGTGTAGGGTGCCATTATTGCCATGCCTTGGTATCCAACAGTGAACAGATCCCGAGGCCCGCCTGACGCTGGCTGGAACCCTAGTGGATCAACATTTCTCAAGCCATGGTGGAGCACTTCCGTCAGCCATATGCACCATGACAAACCACCAGAACAGTGGTGCTGGCAACGGTGGCCGGGGGAAAGAAGTTGCCGAAGGTGTCAATTTGTAGATGCAAGCAATGTTTTGCCGCGCTGAGATATCACAGCTCAAGCTCAATTCACTGCTCACATCGGCCCGCTCACTTCATTCACGGTTCATTCACTTCAGCCTTGATGCAGATTTGAATTTGCAGAGCTGAATCGGATCTCATTTCCTTCACAGTTCACGTAATGCTCGATTCATTCAGAACTCAAACATTTGCTGGTAACTTCCCAAGTTAAAACAGGATGCACGCTTTCCTTCAAAACTGAAAGTCACAAGAATGGTTGAAACCAAGCGTTTCCATGGGTATCCTGTGCGTGTTCCTATGAAGCTCAGCTAATTAGTCTTGTACCAATTCTAGCCCGCGGCGAAGGCTGCTTTGCCATCACAGAAACGCGTCTGCCTTGCCGATCCGCTACGAAGAATATATGGTTTTGTTCTGCTAACATTCAAACATTGAGATCGCTTTGGACTTCCGAAAATGGAACTTCCCAAGTTGAAACCAACATTTTGGTTGGTTTTTCTTCAAAATTTCAAATGCGTACAACCTAGAAACAAACATTTTGTGCAAGACTTCCATCGCAACTAACATGCCACAGGTTGGAACCGAAGTCAGCTCTTGCCAATTTCATTCAGATTGTAGGCCATTCAGAAGTCAGCTCATAACAGATCTGAGTTCATGCGCAGCACCAGTTGATTTGTCCGTAACCCAGTAGATGGCTCCCAAGTTCCCTTAAGATTTTGGTGATCCACCACATACCCCAACGATGTTGGTGCTATTTCTTGGGGCTTTACCGCGTTTGCCAATCCAACCCTGCGGGGGATGGGATTGACTTAAGGCTGGTTTCGAAGGCCTCCGCCAACGACAAGCCGCAGGCGCATCGGGATTGCTGGAGCTTTGACCACTCAACGGAGATGAAAGCCAACATGTGGCTTGGGATAAAGCCATGATGCTCAGAAGTTCATCTTAGGTCTTAGGATTTCATTAGGATTTCAATCTGAAGCTTCCTCAGATGGTCATGGTGAACTGGTTTGACCCATGGGAACAGTTTGGGAACCCACGATGCTCACCCGAAACCACATGAGCTGCGGCGGGCCAAGGCGTCAAAGAGGAGCTACCAGAGGCGTCTCAGAATCGGTAGGCGGTGAGGTGAGGCACGTTCGGATCGCATGAAGGTACCGAATGATAGGGTTAAGATATGTCAAGATGATCATTTATAATTTATAATCATTTGTGATATTAATTAGTAATATTAATGGTTAGTGATAGGGAATAATGATCAACAACAATGGTAGATCATTGATTAAGATGAGTATGATTATGTCTCATGGTAGAATTTATGATCATTTTTGACCGTTCATGATATCCCAATAGTAGTATTTATGATATCCTAATCATGGCATTTATGATATCCCAGTGATAGAATCTAATAGCGACTATGACTGGAACAACAACGGGGACGATATAGCGCGACGAGAACTGACAAGAGGTCATCTTTTTGCTGTAAAGTATCTGAGATGAGATATCATTGATATATGATCAGCAAAGATTCTGGGTTAGGAAATATTCAAGTGATACTTGTTCATTGTGTCAATGATAACCCAGGATCATAGATGATACAACCCATGACTAGACGATACAACCCATCACAATCCATACCAAGAAAGGGCTATAATATCCCCGATTGTATGATGATATACACTCATGACTCGATGATATAACCCATGATTGTAAATGATAACACCCATCACACCGCATAATCACCAGCAAATCAGGACTAGATCATGTATAAGCCATCATTGTAGATGATAACACCCATCACAACCAGCAAATCATGAGAGGTCGCAATCCATCTCTACGATCCATGCTGCCCTTCCAGGACGAATGACTCGTGAAAGCTCTGCAGCTGCGAAAAACGACTAGCAAAAGTGCGTTGTGGCGCTGCTATGGAGGGATGGAGATGAGAAGCAGGTCATTCCAAGCAACCAAGACCTTGTGGCAACAAAGAACACTGGAAAATCAACAATTTTGAGGTGATTTACATATTGGAAAAGGTGCATTAGATATGAATACTGAAGGTTTGATTGATCATCTTGGAACCAAGAAACATCAAGAAACCCAATGAACCATTTTGCACCAAGCAACAAAACAGTGGTACTATTTATATATGATTAAGTCGTCAAGAGTCAAGTTGAGTCAAGAGTGCCTATTGATAAAGCGCGGTTGGAACTCATGGGCAGTGGATTGGATCTCCTGACCTCCCGGCGAAGCTGACGTCGTAAAAGCTAGTTGGTACCGGGACTACAGCTATCTACCCGCATAGGGTGACGGTTCTGCCGGGGATCGGACAGCCTAATCCTTCCATTGCGATAGCCTCCAAAAAAGCAAGAATCCATGGATCCGTGGGGCAAAAAGTCAGTTTGAGTCCGGTTGGTCAACTGATTTTGGAACACAGTTGGGCAAGCGGCAAGCACTGATAACCACCTATGTTGTTGGATGGTTCCACCCAACTGGGTCAACCACCTCCAATGGTCGCTGGAGCCCCCCCAGGGCTTGGAGGGGCTTGGTGGAAGCTGAGCGGCTTCCTTTCAGGACCCGCTGCACTGGAAGCACAGCTTGACATCACCGGTGCCACCGGACAGCCGAGCTGAAACTCCCAACAGGCCCGGCGCTTGTTGTTGCTTGAAGCCAAGGGATCATACGCAGGACTTCCCGTAGAACGGCGAAGAATGGGTGATTCATATGGTAAATCATCATGGCTCACGGATGTTCATGTTGGTGAACAGTTCTTTGATATTGCAACCCTTACTTGGATTGGAAGATTTTCAGTTTGCAAGGGAAGATTATCCATTTCCAATCCCTACACTTCTAGACTCTAGACCATCGAAAAATGAAGTTTTGGAACTCCACATTTTATTTCCGTTGGAAAAGTAGATCATGTGTGCCTCTTTCGGGCATGAATTGCACTTGGCAGGGCTCCAGAAGACAGTTCGCGAATCGGGGCATGGGTCCCAAGTCGACATGCTTTCTTGCAAGTCTATCCATCAAACAGTTCGAAGTTGTCAAGTTCTAAGTTCTGAGTTTCTGCTGGAACCGCTGCGCACCAAGTTCTGGGATATGCAAACGTCGCGCATGCCGACGCCAAGCCCGGAGTGGTCCGAGCGAGCCAGGACTGACGCTGCGCTGTGCCATCAGCGCCATCCAAGCTGTGGTTTTTGTCCTCAAAACCCCCCATTCATCCTGAAGGTAAATCAGAAATTGGAATTTCGAAGAAAAAATGAGCTCCATGTGGATCCAATATTCCGTCATTGTCATGGTCCTTCAAAGATTTAAATTTCATGTGGCCAATGGCAACACAAATTTCGATGGTTGGAACAATGACTGCAGGAGCGCCACCCCATCGGCCTGCCTCCATGCTGATGGCTCAGAGACGGTGCATGACGGCTCCCACGGGTCCCACCCGCCCAATTCGCATGGGATTCCAAGGGCGGCACGGGACAATTGGCCCGGAGCGCAGCATTGGACCTCTATGCGCGGGTGCGGTGCTGAGTGCAGATGTCAGCTGATAGTTCCCTCGGCCACCATTTTTTGGTGGGTGTAGAGAGATTGTCATAGGAAAGGATTGTGAAACCTGATTTTCTACAAGCAAAACGAACCAACCAAAACGATCTCCTGAACATTGGCAACTGTTGGGTGCCTTTCAAAATGTTTCTGCTGTAAAGAACAACCAACTGTTGCCTGATTGCTTTGAAGGCTTAAGTCATAGGTTGTACATTTCACGATTTGAATCCGGCTGATGATTCAAGGGTACTTCGAGATACGGTGTACCCGTAAACCATGCCAAACAATTCAATTCCAGCAGGACACCAACCATTTTGGGGATATGGTTGTGGGTCAAAACCTTGTACTCCTAGCAAACATTTGCCAAAATGCTAGTCTTTGTTGGGATATATCAATCATGATGAATCTACATTTTCGCACGGTTGATGATGACCCAACCCCATACGGTTCCAGGCTTTTCCATGGGCTGAATCTGTATGTCACAGCCGTGATCGCTGCCAGTCCAGCTCTGCTTGCGGCACTGCTTCTGACCGCTATGGATCAAGAGTGGCGGCCTCAAAGGGCTGCGCAGGGCTGGTGCTCAGTGCCTGGGGTGGCCATGGTAGGCCAGCTTGCCCTGTTATAGATGGGGAACTATGCAGTACCCCCAAGTTGCGCTGGTGAATGTGGAGCGCCCTGATCATCACCCTCTTCAGCATGAGGATTTGCTCGTAGGGTCCTGGTACATCAATAAAAAGTACACAGATACATGAGTGTCAAAGGTTGCGGTTGCAAACAAAAGGGGTTTGGTTGATTTGATTGAAAACGCGATGTCAATTTTGCTGTCAATTTGTTCGAGTGTCTAGACAACTTAGTCAATACATTATAAGTTAAGTGTGTTTGTACGGACCTATGCCGACCGAATTCGAATGAGTATTCTTATTCTCTCTCTCTCTCTCAGAAACAATCGATGTTCTATCTTGTTGTTTTCGCCTACTTGTTTTAGATATTATGGAAGGATTGAGCACACACACAGATCTGAAACAATCTGGGAAGTCGTGACACATGGTTGGGTCCCATCAGATTTGCAGTAGTTAGCAAAAAGGGGACGCACAAAAAACAAAGTTCCATGCTTTTGCTTCAAAGAAACGTGCATGCAGCAGTGCCCATGAAGCCATGCAAGGCGAGAATCATGTTGAGATTCTTATCAAGTGCAATTTAGAACACTGGAAGAATCTCTTTGTACTTCTTATTGATCTCAGCCCCTTCTTATTTTGAGATTCGATTTTGTTGGGCTGAGATCAGTGGAAGGGATGCTTCTCACCATCAACTGATCAACTCATGACCAATCATGGGGAGTTCCCAGCCACCAGCCACCGGTCAAAGCCGTGGAACAGGCCACCACCACTACGCCGGGCGCTGGACCTTCACGGCTCTCCTGGAGCGCGGCAGACCGGGTGGAGAAACGTAGGAAAACGGTGATGATCAGGAGGGATCTGATGATGATGATGATGATGATGATGATGATGATGATGATGATGATGATGATCATTATTATTATTATTGTCATTACTATTATTATTTTTACAATTATTATAACTATAATTATTATTATTATTACTTTTTGATTTATCAATCTATTGCAAATCGTCGCTATCATTGTTGCTGCTATCATTATTGTTTATCTGTTCTTGTTATTTTTGTTACCATTATTTTCCTCATGCATTTAGGGATTTTGTATACGTTCAAAGTGCTGGTCCCGTGATCATCCCTGGCTCCAGGAGAGAAAAGTCTCCAGTTGAAGACGAGGCCTGGCACTGTCTCCTTGTTGGAGCCCACAGCTGTACTGATGGAAGTCCCAAGCAAAATTCAGAGGTGAAACATCTGATATTAATCAAGCATCTCTAGGTGAAACTCGTGTTGGAGCGATCATTAACGCCCCAGGATTCTTTTCGGACTTGTTGCAGTTTTGGGGATCCATACCAATCCGAGAAGATCAGGCATTGGCATGGGCTTTCTCATTTTGATTCTTGCCAGTGGCATTGCTATGATTACTTGCAGTGTTCTTGTCTCCCTATTGTTAAACACGGTATTTTCATAGCAAGCTGTCATTTGCATAGTTGTCGATGATGCATCTCTTGAAAGTTGATAGTTCTTGGTTATACATACCCTTACCCTCACCCACCTAAATTCACCTTCTTTACAGAACACACCCGGCACGCTCATACGGGCATGGCTAAGAACTATCAATGCCAATTTGCATGACCTCATCCCCCATTTCATTGTCAATCAAGATTCGCCACCAGTATTGTCGCTTGTGCTTGGTGACGATCTCATATTATCAGCCGTCGTCAGCCGTTGTCAGCCATCATCAGCCATTTTTAACCATCCATTCTAACGCATTACTGACCATTGACCATGACTAATCATTATTAACCACTATTCTCCCGATTACTGAACGATCATTAACCATCATTTTACCATTAATTCACCACTATGTCTATCACCAGCCAATTCAGCATTATGAATCACGACCATCACTTACCACTCCGTTTTACCATTTCTTTTTAACCATTAACTACCCTTGATAAATGATGAGTACTATCCATTTTTACCCAGGGATTTTTTCCATGACTCTCACAACCACCATTAATCATCACTAACCATCATTTTCATCGTTACCACTATTTCATCGATCTCATTAATCATCATTAATCCCATTAGGCATTGATGCCAACTCTTAATCATCATTAAGCATTCATCATCAATCACTAATCATTGACCATCAATCATCATTAACCCCATTAGGCATCATTAGGCATCACTAGTCATGCATCATTCATTAATCATTGATCATTAACCCCTTAGCCATTCTATTTCAACAGAAATCCCATAGCAACCTCCATTTCTTTTGCGTCCGCCAGGAGCAGCGTCCCGCGACGCACCGGGAGGACGGATGGCTTCCAAGCCAAGTGCCGCAATATTCGTTGGTGATATCATGGTTGGAAGCCATGATTTGTATTGATATCATGGGGTATCAGATTGATATCATGGTGATTAATATTGGAGAAAACAAAAATCATGGTTGGTATTCGTTGGTGATTTTGGTTTTCTCGTATATCTCGGACAACGATTGGATTGATTAATATCTATGCTTGGATATCCAATCGATGGATATGATTAATGATAGCAATCTTGGACAGCCATATATTATTTTTCCTGTCGGACATCGATCAATACCACATATGAGCAGCAACAATTGTGTGGGCGAATATCCCAACCAATAAATTGACGAATTGTGAATCATTATGTGTTACCCAACCAAGTTGGTCCAAGGATTTCAACATGTACCCCATTATGATTCATGACCATTCATGATCAACGCGAACGTTCGCCCGTGGGGTACGGGTTGGAACGCCCCCATCATGACGTCGCGCAGGGTGGCAGCCGTGTCCGGCAGTCTGATCCGAGGCTGGGGAGCTAGGGAGGTGGCACTGAGGGGGAATCCAGGGGATGATGGTTGGATGATGGTTGCTGAAGGATTAAGTTTGGCTTAGGATGGTTAGATGGTTGGATGGTTAGATGGTTGGATGGTTAGATGGTTCGATGGTTGGATGGTTGGATGATGATTGGTTCATTGTGTTCAGTAGTAGGGGATGATCACTGAAAATAGCGAACGCTGAGTCGATGACTTCGTGATTGCTAGAAATGATGAGCAATGGATTAGTCAGCGAAGATGAAAGGCGAAACATCGTGCTGAACATCATCAAAGATAATCCTTGGAAATCCTATCACAGCGAATGTGGTTCGGTTCCTCATTCAAGAATGACAACGACACAACACCCCAATTTCAAAAAGCACGTCGCCGGCAAGGCAGTCAAAATTGGTTCCTATGGATCCATTGGCAAACAGCTGGGTAGAAGATACCAATGACCAACCGCTGGGTTTGGTTCAGAACTTTGGGATGCCCAGTGATGCTGGTTGCCCCTGTAACCGGTTGGGTGGAGGAGCCCTAGAGGTCAACGGTGGTGCGGTTGCTCCCAACCTGCGGCGCCAGGAAGATGGATGCAGATCTGCTTCACAAGGCCTTTGCTGCTGGATTTGTTGGCTTTCTTTTCAGGGATCTTCAACCCTTAGGTCAGGGAAAGCGCGGTGCATGATCCCTCTCCCTTTGGATCTGTTGAAATTTCCAGTCTTTCAAAGCAATCCATTTCCAGATACACCCATCGTTCTCTGTGCTGTGCAGATCTTGTTCAGAAGACAAGCTCCTCCAGATGCGGAGGTGTGGGGTGCAGAAAGTCACAGCCAGAGATGGTGTATCGGTTAATGCCATGTTTAACACCGGATGATACTGAAAAGGTCAAGGTCAACCATTGGCGACACCCACCAATCATCATAGTAAATGATGGATACTGCAGGTGAGTCATGGGATGATAAGGGCTTCATGATGGTTAATTGTCATTCCGGATGACATGATGACCCGCGGTTGAAACGGATGATTCACGTTTAATCATGATTAATCATGGATGAATCGCATGAGTTGAGGATGACAGTGATTAGTCGTTGTCAATCATGATGAACAAAGGCCGATGCAAGTCATAGATGATAGGGATTTACCGTGGTCAATCATGAATGATACTGGTAAAGCAGGGATTGTAATGACCGACCACGGGTCATGGTGATAAATCATGGCTAATCATGCCGAACAAGAGAGCTAATCAAGGTCAATCATATTTGACCGCGGATGATAGTGGTCGTGGATGACCGGCACTAGCGGTGTGATTGATGGCTTATAATGGACAATGCCCCACTAAATCTTGGATGAAAGGGATTCATTATCGGTGATCATGGTGAAGACTGGAGATTGGTCAATTGTGGACTCCCGGCAGGAACACTAAATCATGGACAAGCTATCAGTCGTATGTTTGCTTGTTAACATACATCGAGAGTTGCCAAAGTCGATTTTCCCATCATCCAACCCACTGATGGTAAGTATTCATCAGGGTCCAGAAATGGTGGTACTCCGTAACCATCCCCAAATGATCACTGAAAAATATGCAAACCAACCGTGATGACAGCATCCCCAACCATCCCCCAACCATCCCTTAACCATCCCCTAATCATCCCCCAGCCATCCCCTAACCATCCCCAAATACGTTTGACCATCCCCTAACCATCCGCAAATGGTCACTATGGGGGTCCATCTTTTCCCAGGTGGACGGCTCTCGTCCCATACGCGCCATTGCAGCGCCTGCGGGTTTGATGAAAGCCAAGACACAGCCCGAGTCGGAGTGACTTGGCGATGCTGGGTTTGGTGGTGAACTGATGGTTATTTCGTTGAGTGGTGGATGCTTAATTTTTGATGAGTGGTCCATTGATGACTGATTTTTGGGGATGCTGAGTTTGGTGGAGTGGTGGTTGATGGATGGTTAATTGATGGTGGATTAACGGCTGATCAATGGGGAATTACTGACTGATAAATGGTTGATTGTGGTCAAACGTGTTCATTGATTCAGCTACTTGATGACTAATTAATGGCTGCTCAATGGCCAGCTAATAGTGAATTAATGGCCGATTAATGGTTCATGAATCCTGAATCAATGGTTACACTGGCTGATCAGTTTCTTGGTAGTCCTTTAAACAGCCAAGTAATTGTTGACGGCTCATGGTGGTTGTTGTGGCTGATAGTAAACTGATTCAGCTGTTGAAAAATGATAGCCTCTGGCAATGAAATATACTTGCTGGCAGGCCCCGTTCCTGAAGCCATCTTGCAATCGTGGATTGTCCAGCCAGGAAGAAGTTAGATTTGATGATTTGTGATGATCAATGATGGGTGAGCATGACGGTAAGTACTGATTTTTGAGCATCAACGAAGCTGTTCAACATTGACGGTCGATGTGGATGGCTAATGATCATGGTGACTCGTCAAAAATCAGTCTCTCAGTTTTTTCAGTATCATGTTTCAGTTCGTGAACTTTCCAAATATTGAAGCCACACCACAATTCTATGGTCATCTCGTGGTCATGCTTGACTTGCAAATACGACATGGAGGTCGTGTCCCTATCATTGGATACCAGTTGAGCGTCAAAATCTTTGGTTGACTACCATTAAGTATACCTAGAAGGTGATTGGGATGATCAGCGGGTCATCGCAACACAATATAGTGGAACCACGGAATAGCACAACCATAACCAATCTTAAGGCAACGATCAAACATTATAAACACGAGCAGAGCATGATCCAACCATTACCACCACTCTTTGATATGGATTATCAGGTCATAACCAGTCGCCTCTTCCCAGCATCAGAGCTGTTCGATACACAGCCACGCGCCAAGCGCCCGCAACGCCAAGTGCCGGCTGCGAACAGGCTGCTCTTCAGCATCTCCAAGAACTTTCGAATGGTCTCAGCCGCGGGAGTTGAAAAACGACTTCCGTATGGTGAGGGAAACCCAGCAGGGTGCTGTAGACTTGACATCATCGGTGGTAGTTGGATACCGGAAACCTATTGGCTACAGACCATAATGAGCATTTGGTTACAAAGGTGGTATCACTTGATAGGTCTATGTAGCTTTCTGCTAACATTTTGTGGCGTTGCTTCAAAGAACATATGGCTGTGAGTGTGGGGCTCCATCGGTGGTGTACCACCAGTTACGGATCGGTGAAGCATGAACCATCAGGAAGCATCATTCGCCACTGTAGCAGCAACTATCCATCGCCATCCATGTTACAACCTCACCATCAATCAACCATTAATCGACCATCATTTTGCCATTCATTGACCACCACTTCCCATCAATTAAGCAGTTATCAGTTATCAGTCATCATTTACTAGTAGTTAACCAGTATTAGATTAATTACTACTTCGCCATCATTAACCAACATCATTAGGCACCATCATCATTATCCATTTAGCTACCAACATCATCTAGCCATCATTATTAGCCACCATCATTAGCCACCATCAATCATCACCATTCGATCTTCGCCCAGACAAGCAGTCCCCAACCCCCTCTGTTCAACGCAAGGTGCGCCACCTGTGCAGCCCCATGCGGCAACCAGTGCTCCAGCGCGAATGGCTGCGCCTGTCGTGTGCTTAGATAGATTTTTTCGCCTATGAAGGGACCTCCATCACCATGATCAATCATAATTCATGATCGCTTAATTTTGTTCAAAAGAAAACTGGGATTGCCAACAACAATTTTGACAGAACTACTATGATATAATCATTGAATCATTGTTTTGGTAATTTGTTGGATGGCTCCGAGAAAGGTTGCTTCAACAACCAGGCATCCTGCTCTTCACCTCGATTAGATGGGTCCTGTTCCGCTCTGGTTCTGTTCCTATTTGTTCCAAGCATCGCTGGACATATCGAGGTATGGCCACGGAAACCCCCATGGCTCAACCTGGGCATGGCTCCCCTGGGAACCCCTTCCTGGCTCTGCTGGTCACCCAGGTGGTGAGGCCGCACAACGCCTGGTGCACCTTTGTCACTTGGGTGCCACCTGCCAGTGGTCCCGACGAAGATGAGTTCAGCTACGAGATGAACGTGAGGAGCGACCCATGGGACGTGCAGCACCGAACTCAAGCATTGAACCCATGGGGCGTTAAGCATGTTCAAAGACTTTTGGGTTAAGCGATGGTTAAACGAACCATTTCCTTAACCCGTAAGACTTTCGGCTTATTCGTTAAAGGTTAATGATACTTCAATTTTTACAGGTTAATGATGCTTTCTGACGGTCACTGATGGTTGATGGAGTTTCAAAACTGTTCATTCCCGGGATGCTCGCTAGGGGTACAATGGGTTTGGCCTGCAGCCAGATTCCGATAGGACAACAGAACAGACTCCAAACATTCGAAGGTTTGAAATATTGTTGACCGGTTTTCGCTTTTGGCTCAGCCCTTGCAATCTCCTTTGTCTGCGCGAAATGAACTTGAGACCCACTGAACTTTTGTTTTGACTCAATGAATTCACCCAATAAACAACCATTTGCGGGCTGGATCTACCATTGACCCAGAAAATAAGCCATTGAACACCCATTGAACTGTCAATGGTAGATCAAGCCCTCAAAACAAATCATAATCAGTTTATCTAGCTCAATCGCTGGTGATTTACCTTCAAGCCTCACAGCTGGATCTTTCGTTGCCCATCGTCAACCTTTGTTGTTGGTGATTTTCAACCATTGATGGTACATGACTATGCTAACTATAATTGGGGATAACTTAGTTATGATTGTTGGTATTGATGGTACATAATTATGTCAACGTAGTTATTCAACGACCAGAACCATAGTTACGATCATAGTCGAGCACCCGTCAAGTAACAGTAAATTGTTGTATCAATCATATAGTTACTCAACTAGTGAATGAGCCAATTGAATTATTGCATCAATCATAGTTGATCAACTGTTGCTACATACAGCACGCTACTGTACACCATGGTAAACCATGAACACGTGGATCTACCGTTACTCATTATCTCCTGTCGTCAGCTATTAACATTCTCATGGCTGATTGTCAACATCAGTACTAACCAGCAACACGGAAGTTTCTCCGCAAAACTTCTGTTGTTTACTCTTGGTTACTTTCTCCTGTTGTCGTCGTTAGCCACTATGAATCGCAATGCAAGTGTAATTGACCATGATTAACGATGGTTAACCAATTATTGTGATTAAGCATTATTGACTTGTAAACACCAATTTGTTGTCGTTGTTGTTGTTATTGTTGTTGCTGTGGTTGCGCTTGTGGAGCCCCCTGGCGAGGATGGAGGATTCGGAACATTGCATGCTGGTCTCGCAAATCGGGCAGGAGCTGTGGCTGTGCAGGGGGGCTGTCCCTGTGTTGGTTGATGTGTGGTTGGTGAGCCGCAAAGAAATATGAAAGAGTGATTAGTGTTTAGTGGTTTCTGGCACTTAATGATGGTCAAGGATGGTTGTCAATGACTGTGATGGGCACCGTCCATGATGGTTGCAAAGGGTCATTGGTTAACAACAGATAAAGGCTGATCATGGCTGTATTGGTTACATTGAATGTGCACAGATAGTGGTCTAATTATTCTCTCAACAACAACTATCATTGAGTTAGAATAGTTGAATTGACAAATCGGATGGTTGTATTCGTCAAGACCAGTCACTATACAATCGTTAGATACCATTCCTAACTTTTGATCATAATCACCACCGACAACAGTCACTCCCAACCACGGTGATTTCAAGCAAACCATCAAATTCAGTAGCATACCGTTAACTCACCCAGAGTTGCAGCGCTCATGATGAAGTGCAGAGATCAACCTAGGTGATGTACTTCAGGTGCGGCTCCAAAATTTGCAGCACAGTTGATGGTTAGTGATGGCTGATGGTTGGCAAATGATGGTTATAGATGGTTGGGTCAACTCGTGCATACATCAATCATGGACACCCTCCGTTTTTCTTTGAAGATTATATCAGCCACCTTCGGATTTTTCCAACTGTCTATCACCAGCTGAAAGGCAAGCAGAGCCACCAACACCTGAGGAGCCCAAGGTGAAGTTGAACGGACTGGAAACGGGGAGCGTTTACTTCTTCCAGGTGCACACGAGCAGCGAAGATGGGCCCGTCCAACGGAGCCATGCGTAGGTTATGGGCATGCCATGTTCAAATGCGCGATATGTCTTCTATGTATACAAATCGTTTATCTATTTTTCAAGGATAGATATATCCCCAGTGTGTGCATATTTTTTCAAGGGTAGATCCATACATTATATCCATCTGTAATATAGACATGTATGCTCTATGTTCAGCAGTCTCAGTATCATGTACTAGTCTGGATATATGCTATATGGATATAATAGATAGAAACATTATATGCACATCATTAGTCTCCCAGTTGGCTCCCAGGTTCTAGTCTCCCAACATTGATTCAGCAGAAGCCTTCATTTGGCCTCGCATTTTCGCCTCCGCAAAATGCGGACTCTGCGGGCCTCCAGGTGCGTGCGAAGAATTCACAAGGCACCAGCGATTGGAGCCTGTGGTCTGAAGGCAGGAACTGCAGAAACTGCTGGGGCCCGGTGGGTCATTCCATGGTGGATTCAGATGTGAAAGCTTGGGGAATTGTGGTGTTTGACAAGCATCATCAACGTTGTATGAAAACGTGTTGATAATGACCCATTGGGCACAATTGATTATCATTCTTGGGACTCGTCAGCAATCATTATGAAGCGCTGTTAATCCACCGTTGTTGGCCAACAGTGGTTAGTAATGCGGAATAGCCGTGGCTAATCGTGGTGAATGATGGCAAATTTTTGGTTAGGAGTGGTTCAAGATGGCTGCACTTATCCCTATCTTTCCTTATCTCTTCCACCACTTGCGCTGCGGCAAGGATGATAACTAAACTGGGTAAAACTTTAACAGCTGCAACAAGCATCGTGCCCTTCTTTCTGCTGTGCGCATGTACAAAACCAGGGTATAGAGTATTGCTGTGATCATGCACCACTATCTATGGCAAAGGATATGATCTTCGCACCGCCATCGACTTGTCCGAGAGATTGTTTAACAGTTTGGATCGACATCCAGTGGTTGTCATCGTGCTAGTCAGTGAGTATGCTGATTTTTATCTTCTATCAATGAGACATGAATCAGCCATTGGCTTTCCATAGATCATCTACCATAGAAATATCTTATGAGTGGATATCAGAAACACCATCATGAATCATGGTGAGGGTTTTTTTTAAGGGAGATCTAAGACAAACAAATAGAGCGTATTTCAAGATGAATCACTGTATATCTGGTCAATCACCCATAAGTTGGCCATGATTAAGCCATCATTAATCCATCATTGACTTATTAACCAATCAACAACAAATCATAGATATTTCTGGTTACATTGAAGGCCATCTATGGCTTGCTGCTGGTCTGTAGATCTCCCATGATGCTCAAAGAACAGCGACCGGAGATTCCTCTTCACCAGCTATGCCTTGGTATCAGACCTGGGATAACGCAAGGCCGGTGGAGCATGATTGGAATCAGCATGAATCAGCTACAAAACATTGAAGGGGAACAATAAAAAGCTGTGTAACAAAAGATCAGTACCCTGTTCTGTTCTGATTGTTTGCTGACCTGAATTGCTGGCTATCTGCTTAATCACTTTCAAAAGTGAACCGAACAATACCCAACAGGGCACCGAAGACGCCATTGGGTGCCGCGACATCAAGCTTCTGGCGAGGCTATTTGGTGCCGCATCCATTGCAGGCCATAACCAGGCACGGGGCAGTTGATGTCCTTGTTGGGATCGGTTGATGTACCCGGCTGGGCCAGGAACGAAGAAGGAGAGGAGATCGAACCTTTGACAAGTTCGGATTCACCCACGACAATCAAGCTGGTGCCTTGCATGAAGATGGCGATTGCATGTGCAGGTCTTGGTGGTTTAGACCCTGGTGGTTGAGTTTCGCTTGGAAATTCATGCACAGCTGGTTTTGGTCAAACAAATCTGCGAGCACTCGATTGGAAGAAAGGGATGTACTGCATCCATTTTCCAGAGCACGAATTAGCGGCGGTGTTACATTCTTTGTGATGAAACTTCACAGGCAGTCCAGGATTTTTCATTGCGCACCTTGAGTCCTCTCATTTCATTCTCATCAATGGCCCCGGTTGGATGACCAACTCGCTGTCAGTCGCTTCGGGTAAGGGACACTCATCCCAATGGCGGCTGCCAGCATCGTGCCCAGGAATGGGATGAGCCGTGCAGTCAAGGAGCTCCCATCATCGGATATCGGGTTCAGTGCTCCCGGGGTTGGCAGTTGTAGTGGCCGGATGTGGCTGGTGCTTCAAGGCTTTTCATTGCAGGGGAATCTGGATATGACCAACCTGATTGATAGCCCTTAATCGCAGGCGATTCTGGATATGACTGATCTTGTTGAGACTTGGCTAGTAGTGAGACTGGATGATCTGATGCGAATGATTTTCAGTGCTTATACTTTTCACTGGTGCTGGATGCAACTGATACCACCCAAATGTGATGTGTCAATTGCGACAACATCTTGAATCCTTCTGATTGCAGGCCCCCGGTTGGGACTTGTCAGGTGTGATGTCTGCCGTCGTTCTGTGCGAGCTGTCGAATTTTTCGAAACCCGGCTGAGGGATGTACCCAACCAGCACTTGGCGTCTCCATTTCTTGGCTGGTACCATTGTAGGTACAGCCTGGATCCTGCCGAAGGGGTGGATGAAACGATCACATCTCTTCACAGGTCAGAGCCCAGCACGGTAGATGGGTGGTGAGACACGGCAGCTGGACTTTCGATGATGATTTCATCTAGCCATCATGGCAATATCAAGTGACAAGCATGATGTTCAGCTAGGTGGGGGCAGCTGGAATCACCATGAAGTTTATCTCGAGAAGTGCTGTTGCCATCAAATTGGTGGTTTTTCTAGTTGCCCTGGAATTGTGATGATGGGAAGGGTCTCCTGGTATTTCTGGACAGTTCAGGAGTATCTGGGAGTTGTCCAGCAGGGTACGATCCCAAATTTTGAGAATTTTGGAATGGTTGGCATGACCATCATTTATGGAGTTAACCAGCCGAAATAGTCAGCAGTCATATCTTTCAGCCCCAGATTGTTAGGGCAAACCGTTCAGGTCCTCCCTGATGCTTTTTGAAGCAGTCGAGGCGAACTTGGTTGGTGGTGACCGATCTGAAGCCAAGTCATCTCTACTTCTTCCGGGTCCAAGCCATGAACGAGGCTGGGAGCAGCAGCACCAGCGGCACGCCCCGGTGGTCCACGTCCCCACATGACCACCGACACGTCCCAGGTGGGCGCTTCGGAATGGACCGCCTGGAGCGATGCAGTCGCAACCAAGGCCCGCGTGAAACCAAGGTGCCAAGATGTGATGTCATGTGTGTAGCTTGGTGCACCTGGGTATACCTTGTCATTACATTCATGGGATTTATGAGTATCACAAGTATACCTTGGTATACATGAGATACACCTTCGACCTTCGCATACCTTGTAGTGTTAACCCCGGATTAATTGATTTCATGGATTTTTTCAGGGGTATCATAATAGTGGAAAAATACATGCTATAGTTACATGAGATGATACTCATAATTTATGGCGGTATCCACAAGTGGTGGTGCCCCTCAACCATCCCAAATAAATACTTTGCTTTGAGCCATCACCACCGTAGCAAACCTAGAGATGAGATTATTGCGCAGTATGTGCTCAGTGCTTGCGTACATTTTTGCTTTGTTCTGACATATAAGTTGCCACATGTTGTGACATGTGTTCTGACATTGCACACTTACATTTCTTCTGGCATGTAGGGTAAAGTAAACTTGGAGGTACAGTTAGGCATGTGGACGAGCATATCTTCTGAAATATGCATTCTGGCTTTGGTGAGAAAGATTCTATGCATTTTTCCTTCATCAACTTGCCAACTTAGTTTTCTCGAAGGAAAAATGTCGTTGAACCAAGGAGGAGGACACAGCTCAATAGCCGCCAGGCAGTTGGGCCAGAGATCCCGGAACCGCCCAAGCTTTCCCAAGCAGCTTGGCGTCGGCTTTCGCAAACTGCAACCTGCAGTGTCTTGGGAAAGGAAACCCGTGACCAGCAACAGCATCAAACAGCCATTGGTCCATTAAGACTTTGATTGTAGATTGAAATTGGGTTTCCTGTGGTTTGTCTATTCATGTTTGGTTGGTTGGTTAGTGGGGCAATTTTTGTTGATGCTGGTTGGCTAACGATGGTTATGCTGGTTGACGTAGACTATGTGTCGTGAATGCCTGTTCATCTCAGTTGATGTTGATGATGGTTAGTGGTGATGATGACGATGATGATGATGATGATGATGAATCTCCTCTTATTCATGGTGAATAGGCAATGGCTGACACTGGTTAGTATCGGTGGCTTGTTGGAATCATTGATGATCGTCATGCTGCGGCAATCTGGCAACAGAACATCCACCATTTCTAGATTCTTAATGTACCAGAGGTTCCTGATGGTTCCTGATGGTTTATCATTCAGTGTTAGTGATTGTTTACGATGGTTCATCTAAGTTGATCCCTGATGATGGTTCTTCCTGAGGCTGAGTCGCGGGCATTGTCCATCGCTTGGGAGGAGCCGTTCTCATGTGGTTTCAGGCGGGCAACGGCCATGGGATGGGATGGGGCCATTACCTGTTTGCAGAATTCTTGAAGCGGAAACGCATCAGTTGGAAGAGGAGAATCAGTTTCCATTGTTTTAGAGGGATGGTGGTTGGTATATTGGTTGATGATAAGGATAGTAACATATCATAAGACGGATCGAAAATGAGGGTTGACGGTGGTCAGTGGGACCAACAAGCAGTGTGAGCACGATGGATGTTCCAATGTTACTGGTGGTACAAATGCTCCGCTAAACTGCAGGGAAAAGGGCTGCAGCATTGCCGTTGCTAGGCTGGACAGCTATGATGTGAAAGTCTCCTGTGAGGCGGGCTGCGTTGATCCACTTGTCGCCTGCAGCAATGAGAGAATCCTCTCACTTGGTGGCATGACGACCCGACTGCCATTAACACCAATGATGGTTTCATGCAGTGGAATCCCCAGGAACTTGGTGTGGTTTCTGTCCGGAATTCACATTCAGCAAGACCATATGCTGGTTGGACCCCACAGCAGTGAAGAACCCATGGCCCACACCCGACTGTTCGAAGCTGTTTGACCATGCAAAATCTCCTGTCGGATGCGGGGCCCAAGCGATAGATCTCGAGAGGCTCCCAACGATGGCCAGCGCAAGGACTCTTCCATGGCGCATGCCATCCTCATCCGCGGAGATCACGAGCTTGCAGCAAAGCCTGGGTCCTGGAAGATGCCCGGAGATCTTTAGAAGCAAAGGTGGTCGCTGTTGAGATCTCCTGGTTTACATCTCCTGGTTGAGCTGGGCAAATGTGTTGTGGTTACGGAGGTTAGGAGAATAGTTCTCTGAACATCTCTGAACCTTGGCTTGAGGAAGACGTTTGTATAGCAGGTGATTCTCTAGATTCAGATATACGGTTCCGACTTTTAATGAACCCCATGCTGATAGGCAAAGTCCTTTGCAAAGTTTTCGCTGCCTCCCAGAAAACCTTGCCTCTCTTTTTAATTATCTCCGGTGATGTCGCGCTCACTCAGCTGCCATCTCTTGTCATCTTTGGTCGTCCAGCTTTCGTTTTGGAAGCTGAGCTCGGTGAAGACTTCAGGCGTTGCATGGAGCTCAAGGACTTGCAACCGATGCACGAGTACTTCTTCCAGGCGCTCGTGTTGCGGGTGACCTGTTGGTCCTATCAACCCATGTCAAACCCAAATGAAACCCACACTATGAGAGCCAAATATCACCTCCGAATTTATGATTTCGCCACATTTCCCCTAAACCCAAATGAAATGATTTCAGATTTTCCCTTCCGCCTTTGACACTGGCAGGTGCGGGCAGTGGCATCGACTGGCACGTCTGGTTGGAGCAAAGTGGCCGGGCCCTTCAAGACGAAGATGGCCAAAGCTGCGAAATGCACGGACCGCCCTGCGCTGGAAGTTTTGGAAGTTGGGGACTTGGTGAATTTTGAACCAACAGTTAACCAAGAAGTATGGATTAACCAACACTAACCAACATTAACAAAATTAACCACTGGTCAATCAGATTAAGTGAGTATGGAAATTAACTGTTAATGCCAACACTTGGCCTGCTATCATTACTAGCTAGCTCCTACAAGTAGTATGCACATGCAGCACATGCACAGAAATGTCTCATTTTGCTGTCATTGTTCCCTCCTAATCTTGGACAAATTCCTTGTGGCCCCCAAAAATGTATGGCTTCCCTACTGAATCCCAGGTTTCCTAGGGGAGCTTAGCACAGCAGAGGGGGAGCCAGTCACCTCAGCGCGGCTTGCAGGATTTGCAGGTCACGAAGAACGAAACGCGGCAGGTCGCTTGCAGGGCCTGGTGCTTCATCTGCGGATTCGTAGGATTTGGTGGAGGGAAAGGAGGGAAATGGTTGGTTCACTATGATCTATAGAGGTTTCCTGGTATAGCACAGGAAAAATACCAGGAAACCACTGTTTAATATAAATTGGCTGTTTTATGTGGGTTTTGTGGCGTTTCTTGTGTAAATTGAAATGGTTGATTGATAACGAGGATAACCACCAACTACCACCAACAACAATCAACCAATGAACTTAAACAAACAAAGCAGACAGTCAACAAAACTAGTTTGTACACTAGTGGTAGACTTTGTTGGTTTGACAATCTTGATGGTGTAAACATTGTGTAAAGCAACCATTGATGAAGACTTCGCTCATCCCTGGTCATCTGCATTTCTGCCTCATGTGCACCCTTCTGGCGCGCCCTGCAAGGCTTAGTTGCACAGGCTCCCAAGTACTGAAATCTCTCTGTCTCTTGATCGTAATAAATCAGCTCTTTAATGAGCAGTGTAGCTAGTTAAGATGGTTGTTAGGAATGGCGAACAACAACCAACAACCAACGACAGCAACAATCAAAAACGCCAAATAGCACCGACCAACAACGTTCACACATAGCATGCCTCGGGGCCTTGGAACATGTCACCAAAAGATGCCCACTTCCAGGGTATGAGTCGACCGTCTGCTACGGCAGCATTCTGACCTTGTTTGGGCTTCAAGATTCAATCATTTGAAGTTTGCTCTGGCCTTCTATTTCTAAGTGCTCAGTGCATGAATTAGTTTTTTGGAAGGTGCTTTCAAAGTCCGCTGCATGTCGCTGCATGTCGCTGCCAGGTCAGTCTTCAATTCCGCTCTCCGGACAGCCGCAATCAGAAACGAACAGCATCAGGGGATTGGACAATTTGTTTCCCGTTCGAACACCGGATTTGGGGACGAGCTTTCATGTTGGTTTCCGAGACGGCATCAAGTGCATCGCAACTTGAAGGTTGTTGGAAACATCTCCAAGTTTTTTGGTTTTTATTTACAACAGATTTGCGGTGCAGGAGACCTTTCGTCTTCCCATCCTGAACTTTGTGGTTCGGTGGTCCGAGGACGGCGACAAAAATGGCACAAAGTGGGTTGCAGATGCGCTATATGGGGGTTTCTCAAAATAGGGAATCCCAAGAATGGTTGGTTTATTACTACACATAGCTAGTAAAGGATAATTTAGGGGTACCCCTATTCTGAGAATCGCCCATATGGTGATGAAGGAATATGAATCGTTAGGCTATGAAGAATGTATTGGATTGATCATTGATCATAAGCCATCAAAACCCCATCGTCAACAATAGTTAGAATCTGTTCTGTTCGTCCAACTGGTTGATATGGAGCTGCCGTTATCTTGAGTCTTGTTGGGGAATCAATGACTGAAAGCAATGTAGCAATTCTTGACCATGGTCCAGTAGGAGTTGTTCATAAATGTCCATCACTGTCAAAAGAAGCGCATGAGCACCACTGGGGGTACCTGAAATTCATGGCACCCATTACCGTTTGGCATCCACAGCAACCTAGCCTTCGTTGAGGACTACTTGATGCGAGAAGAAACCGGTCGAATGGAGGTGTCTCGCCTACCGGTTGCGCAGTTGGGCAATGGGATCAGATGCCTTGCAAGGTTCCGTTGGCTTCCTTGACATGATATTCCATCCAAAAGGGAAGTATTTGGCAATCATATAACTACATCTTGGCGATCATATGAAGAATCTGGATTGAGAGGCACAAACGCTCGGAGAATGATACGCACACACGTAGACTTTCTAGCTTGAGCATCAAATGGGGTTGCCACGCATGTCAGTACCCTGAAAGGATTTAGGTTGTGGGAAGGCGATCGTTAGACCACCATTTCCTGGTAATTTTGCAATGCAATTATGGTGTTTAGGACATTTTGCGTTCCACAGTCTTCTAGGCCAGAATCGCAGAGGCCAGTCATTGACAAAGACATTTTCGATCCAGCAGAATCTGCGCATTTTCAATGGTTTTTGATGCGCTGCTCTGATTTAAGCCCCTGAATCAATTAACTATAGTGGCTGATAATGTCAGTGATGGTTGATAAGGATCAATCGTGGTCAATTGATTCCTAAGTCGATTGGTTAATTGATTAACTGATTCCTAAGTCAATTTGGATTAGCCCATAATGGTTAGCTGATTCCTAGGGTATTGACGACCCATCATTCCTAGGATGGTTCACCCATCATGGGTTTTGACGACCCCTCGCATCCTGCATGGCTCAGGTGCCATCGCTCTCGCAGCTTCCAATCGGCAGCAGCATCGAATGCACCGTGCCGGGGCTCCAACCAGGCACCGGTGTGGCGACCCCAAGGGGCGAGGGGTGCTGGGGGGTCATGGCCATGGAGAGGGCCATGTGTGGTCAAATAAGATGCCATATATGTCAGAGATGACCCAGATATGTCAGAATGTCAGACTACATGCTGCCTTAATTTACTTGATATATCACGAAAGAGTGGTACATTACTTATTATGTTTAACGTGTTAAATGCTGTCTTCATGATGTACCTTTTGGAGATGGCGATATCCCCTGGCTGACACCTCTCTGCCAGGCGTAGTGCTGCATTTTGAAGTGGCTGCTGTGACGCAGGCGCTCAGATCAACCAGTCATCAGTCATGTGCTAAGATTCGTTGGGTAAAGCTCACACATATATAGATACGGAGAAACGCTGTTTCTGATAGGATGCGCATAAGAAGGTTAGTGTAGATGTTTTATGCCAGTTATTGTTGACTATCTGCCAATATTAAGACACTAGCTTGGAATATGAGTTTCTGTTGCCAACAATGGCTTATTAGGGGCCTAGCAACTGTCATCACCCCTTGACAAAGGCTTGTGCGGGTGGGATGGTAGCGTTACCATGAAACCGGCTTTTGGGATACGGGGATTCAACCATCACTAAAATCCATTAGATGACCATCAAGCATCGTCATGGGTGAAGTCGTTGCACTCCATGACATCACAACGACCGTATCGACGAGGCGGGAGTTGGACACTTTTCTGCTGGCACCGGTGAAGTCAGCTCCCCAGACTCAAGGAATCAACTGCTGCCAGTACTGTCGCTTGCCAGTATCAACGACGATCAACCACTCTTAATCATCATGGATGGTGTTATCAACAAGGATCAGTCATGATGAAACACGCTCATTCATTCTCAAGAATCAAGTCTGGCGAAAGATGCTTGAATATTGAACAACTCATGGTTTGATCATGGTTGAGTCCTCCTTTTCCCACCCTCTCCCCACTATCAAAGACCCAAAAAATCCTTCCTTCCCCAGGTGATCTGCCATTGTGACAAGCCGGGGCAGCCGAAGGCGCCCACCTGCAAGGCGTGAGCGGTCTTGCTGATCGGCGAAGAATGCCATCTGATGGTTGGAATGCTTGGTATTTGGTGGTTAATGACCATATGAAATACATTGAAATACCAAGATTGGGTATATATCATGCTTATGATAGTGATTGGCATGTGCAGGTTATTTTGGTATTTATTGGTGATTAAATGGTGAGACTAATTATTGGTATTTGGTGGCTGATGGTTGTAATAGTGATTGGTATGTGGTGGTTATATTGGTATTTATTTTGGTGGTCAACATGTCTAGTATGTTGTGGTGCTTATTTTGGTACAACCATGATCAAATTGCATGAATATAGTATCTAAATAGTAGGACAATTCATTGGTTAATTTTGGTTAGTTGTAATGGTTTGTATTATCAATTGGTGGTGAACTATATAAATAATCATTAATCACTGTTGATAATCAGCAACATGCACATGGCGATAACGGTTGGTATGAATCACCAATAGGAATTGCGATGCTATATAGTTGATCACCCATAATCAATCTCCTAATCTGATCATGATCATTGTTGATAACACATCAGTTTATCACCAATAAGATATGACCCGTTATCAGATTGCTATAAAACATCATGAGCCCATTTTCACAATGAATGGAATTGATAACTTGATATTGACAACGTTTAATGGTCATTTCATCAATCATTGAGATCTGAGATCAAATAAGATGATCGATAGTGTTTGACAATAGGAGATAGCAACCAACAGCAAAGGCAATAATCATCAATGAAGATTATAACATAACTGGCCAATGATTGCGGAATGGTAATAAACACTTTACTGGCAATAAAAATCATCATAATCATCATCAATCAGAATCATAACCATCAAAAGTGGGAGAATGAGACCACCAGGAAACAATGAGCTGCCAACCATCGTTTGAGCTTCCCCGGTGATGCTGGAGAAGAGCATGGCTCGGAGTAGCTGTCAGCTTTGGACAGGAGGTCACCAAGTCGACCTTCGTCTTGGAAGTGGAGGACTAGCAGTGACCAGAAATGAACCCAACAGAATCGGGAAGCCTAGCGTTGTTTAGTGGACGAAGAGAGCTCACATTTCGGAGGACACTGCGGAAGACAACGGCAGCCCGATTTTCAGGTTGCGGTCTCAATTCTTGGGAGGGCACTGTACTGCTGGTCATGAACTCCGCTCCTATGGAGCTATCCGCCACAGACCGGGGATAGTGAGCTCACCAACTGGTTGAGAGATGGGCCTGGCGAGGTGCAAGAGTACCGCCTCGGATTGCTCCAAAAAGGCAGTGGATCGCATCACCTGCAGCTGGCGGAGCTGAGGTACGAAATGAGATATGACCTCGCTCCAAATATGCTCCGAGCCGTTTCTAAGCAGCAAGAGATGGGTGGGGAGAGAAGGGTTCAACGTTGCACTGATGGGTTTGGGGTTGGCTGGGTGAGATCCTGCCAAAAGCTAAGCCTGTAAGATCCTACGATTTGAGTTGGCATCAAATCACCAGTGAAGTATTCAGAGTTCAGCGTCTGAGCTGGGCTTCTTCCAAACAAGGTAGGCTCTCAGCAGTTCTAACTCGAGCTCGTTCCATTCGTTCCTCAAAAGAAATACTGGTAGTTCTATTTGCCCCAGCTATCCTGAGCCAAGTCACCCGTAACATCCAGCAGCTACTGATCTTGGCACAGCCACAGCTGCTGAGCTTAGCTCTGAACAGCCACAGCTGCGCTGAGGTCATGATGACGGGCGGCATGAAATGCGTCCGAGAGGCTGGGGCCGCTGGACCTCGGCTGCTGCAGCACACCCTGGCGGGGCTGGAGAAGTGGGGAGCCTCTGACTGCGCGCTGATTCGTGGTGGTGCCTGGAAGGGTTGGACGCACAACACGGGGTTTAGGGAGAAGTTCGACAGGTGAAAATTGTCGTTGATTTGATGGATTAATGATTAAGTTTGTTGGTAACAATGGCATTGTTGAAGTAGATTGATGGATGATTGACAACAACAATAGTGACTAAGAATGATACACGTTGATACTAATGGTTGACAATCCTTAGACTTAGTCGATCATCCCAAAAAATCATGGTGGTTGGTGGTTGGTTTGCAATACTGGTTGATGATCCACGCATGAAGTTGTGCAGCTTCATGGACTCTTGCTGTAGCATAGGCAAAGTTCAAGATGACCGCCGCCAGACATGCTACAGAGTCTAGGTTTTACCATGTGTGCAGGAGATCCTCAAGTGTCCCCACTTTGAAACATGTGCATATGTCAAGGCAGGTTTTGATGTATCCACGAATGGGAAGCATCATCCCAACATGATGGCTTTTCTTATCGCCAGATTTTAGACAGAGCCGTATCCACCGAAGTTGATGATGATCTGATTCTTTCTGCGTTCTGCGGAGATTCCGATTCCCTATCACTACAAATGATGATGTTATCATATAACTAATTCTGTAACATTGCTGAACTATTTCACTATTAGTAATGCATTCGAGCAAGATAATGAGTTAGAAAGTGATAGTCTCTGAGATTAGATATTAGAGGATGATCTTTCTTGCTATTAGTAAGATTCATCTCAGTTCGCAACTTTATCTTGCTGATCAACCATGGATAGCTGGGGTCCGATTCTTTGAGCATCACCATGGCTCCCGTCGTGCTCGTGTTTTGAGGCGAGGTCCATATTACTTCCAAACGCGATGCTGGAACGAGGCCGGCATTTCGCCATGGTCACTCAGCTGCACTGAGCAGTTGGCATCAGATACTTTGTCCATTGATGGTAGCTACGAGCACCGCCGTTCATAGCCACTAAGTGGGAAACCACAAAGAACGAACACCATGGCTTGGGACAAACCCAACAACTTTTTCTAGAGGCTGTTGATTGATGATTGGAGATTCCTATTCAGGCCATATCCTCGTGGACTGATCAAAGTAACGTACCACAGCTTGGAAGCTGACCAGGCAAGCTGTGCCAATGTCTCGTCGGTTCATGCCATGGGGGGTTGTGTTGTCCACCAGGTTTGTCGTTTGGTTGTCTTTGGCCCTAGGCCAGGAGTCAGGATGCAGAGGGCTCCATTCGTTTTGGGATGTCACCAAGAGCACAAGCTCTTTGTTTGATCGTGGGTGTACTTCCAAAGCTGAGTTCAGCTGTAGAAGATGGCCTCGTTGATTAGTGCAACAGCATTGATTCAGTACACGTGGTCCCTATATATCCCTATGATGTGAACCAATATGGCCAACCATACCATGAAGATGTCAAATGGTCCCAGTAGCCATGGCCATATTCCACCTATGATGTTCATCAACAGCTGGTGGCCATGGGACCACAACCCACCTTGACCCACCAGCCATGGATAGCAACAGCCCAGCAAGGTCTGAGACCTCCTCCCCACTGCTTCTGAAAGTCAGTGAACCCGCGCGTCTGTCGGCAGTGACTTTGGTGGAGGTGTGGTGCTCAGATGCCAAGGAGAAACCAAGGGGTGGGGTGTGGTCAGTGTGGTCCCCCAGGTCGTTCAACACCAAAGTCTCTGCTATCAACCAAACAACTTGGGTGGTGTTGATGGCAGTGACTTGGGAGAAACTTGTGCTTGTTCAAGCAACTTTGGTGGAGCCTTGAAGAACTAGAATGGCTGATTGACCAGCTGGTTGATTGACCAATCAGAATCTGGTTGAACAAGCAGAATGATTGATTGAGCAATAGGGTTTACAATGGCTAATCTTGTTGATTGACATCTATAATGGTTAAAAGGTGGGCAATAACCAATGTGGGCCATTGTGAATCATATTTGGGTTATCAAAACCAAGGTGATCACCACATAGGTTGGGGAAACACCGCGCAAAGCTATCTCCCAGCGGTCTCAAGATGAGAGCGCAACCATACGCGGAAGATATGACTCAGAGAGGGCTTTGCTGGTTACCATCTCTCAAGAAAGTCTAGTTTTTGAGGAAGAGAAGCAGAAACCCTGCCTACAGCGGATGACTTTCGAGTTGCCCATCTGGTAGGAGGGTAAGTTTAGGGGAAGTGGGTGCATCCATATATGGGGACAACTTGATTCAGACACTTATCAATTAACGTTACAAAGCTCGATTTCTTGAGCAGGGCCATTTACTATTCCTAAAGCTGTTTTTGTATCCTATCGAACAACGGATGTTATCAGTGATCGTAGGCTCGGGCAAACCCTTCGCATTGCGCACGCCACAGGACCATTATCTTCAATACCAATTTGGTGGACTCCAAACCCGTTCCACTGCTGCCCCGCAAAGAAACCAACCTCTTGTACTTGTTGTCTTTTCCCTTGGAGGAAAGAACTCTCACTCCATTGCTCGCTCCTCCTTTCTCATGGAGTTGGGGAACTCTGGAATGACTGAACTGTCGCCATCACCCAACCATCAACCAACCATCACCCAACCATCAGCCAACACCAACCATCAACCAACGAACCATCCAAGCATCCACCCCATCAACCTCAAGCATCCAAGACCAACCAACTTCCACAGCTTCCAGGCCGACAGCAAGACCAGTTTGATTGTGAAGTACATCCAGGCCGCGGACCTCGGAGCCAAGTACGGCGGCAACATCAGCGACTACGAGTTGAGGCACGTGGGGTGGACTGCTGGTTGGCAGTGCTGGATTTGGGTTGGAAGATGCCATAGAGATGGGGAGGCGTGTGTTGTGTTTATGTGTAGGTAGGTGTTTTTGTTCGTATGAATTATATGTTTTGTACCTCGATGTGTTTTGTTTATTCTTGTTTTATACATCACGTCTCTTCACAAACTGAAGAATCGCAATCCATTCGCAATATCATGTGTTCACAAAGTTCACATCTTCATTATATCATTTTTCTTCGCATCTTTACAAGTACACCCAGAGGCTTGCCGAAGCCACGAAGGGCGCCATGGCTTGCCGAGCACGGTCCCAACGGTCCGCGAAGGTACGCTCGAAAGGAAGAGTACCTGGCAGATCCCGACGCTGGCGTGTTGAACCTGGAAGAATCGGGAGGAGCGCCTGACCAGGTGCGGCGGCAGGGGAAGGGCTTAAGCCCTGCAGATCTTAGCAGATCAGTTGGATCGATTTTAGCAGGTTTTCTTGGATAGGGAATTGGAAGCCGCAGCCTTTGGATCAAATCTGAAAAGAATCATTTGGAGCTTTGAGTTTGGGTTTTGGATGCCTTGTTGGTATAGAGAACTGTCATTATGTTTGCAGTTCATCCTAACCCATGAGCCAGCTGGGACACAGGACATGACAAGCGCTTCTCGTTTTGCTTTGTGTTCGGTCCAACAGACCATGTTACATGTTACTTTGAACCAATTTAAAAGAATTCAAGAATGAAATTCGGCGCAATGGTGCTGAGTGTGGCAGTTGCCATTGCACTTCTCCTCTGCTTTCAGCAAAGATCTGTATCGCAATACCGAAGCCTCAGGGCCTGTGATGAAGTGACTTTCCAAGGACACAACTGGTGCGAAACACAGAAATTCTTGCCTTCGGTCGATTGCTTCTTTCGCGAGGTGCAGTCTCAAGTCAACTGGATGTGGACGGATATGGTTGCACTTGTTTCACTGCTCCACTCCTTCTGGATTCTAGTTCTGGTAAGTTCTGCTGTGGTCATTCCTGTGGCTTACGTGGTCTACACACAGTTCGGCACCACCGAATCCACATACACCTTGCTCCACCAGGTAGCAGGTGACCAACTCGGAGACGCCTCGGATTTCAAGATCAAAGTGTCCATTTTGTACATGACCGCACTCTGGTCGTTTGATATGATATCAGACATGTATGTGGTGGCGGTTTACTTGAGACAGGGCATGTACGTCTTCGGTGCTTTGCTGATCAGCACTTGGCTGCTCAGCGGGGGCTTGGCATTTGTCCATAGGTATATGAGCTGGAAACTGTGTGACATGAACACGAACATCAACTACCGGGCAGCGGGGTTGAACCACCGCGGTGAGCCCAGACCTGGCTTCAGGACAGCTACTCTGTATGTCTTGCAGGTGCAGCCTCTCCTGATGGCCTGTGACGCATGGCAAAATGGCCGCACCACCGAGTTGGATGAAGAGAAGGTTATTGCAGCACTTTGCGAAGGTTTCCCGTCAAGTTTGCTTCAGCTCTATGCCTTGCTTGTGGAGCAACCTGACGGGAACCCATGGATGCTGTCAGCATCCATTGCAATGTCCCTATACACGCTTGCAGGTGGGGTGAACAAAGCTTACGGGTTGTGCCAGCAAGGCAAGAAGACAGTCCCAGGGCTTTTGCCCAGCATTGGTCTGATCATTTTCCGATTCTGCGATGTTTCTGCACGGTTGGGCATCTGGGCCCTGATGGGCAGATGCTTGCGACCAGCCGGAGCGCAAGTTCACGGGATTCAACAACCCTATTTGCCATTCATCATGCTTGGAGAACTCGTGATCACCATGATCGCCTTCAAGGTCACTTTGCGTTTGCGAGTGTCAGAACTGGTTGAGAAATACAACTTTCTTGGAATCATCAGTTCATTCCTAGGGACATTCTGGTGCTGCTATCCCGTGGACCTCATGGCTCAGCAAAGGTTTTCTCGAAGTCTTGTGGTCTTCCGAGCTGTGGAAGCAGTGGCGGTTCTGTGGTCCACAGCTATCCTCTTCTTTGGCTCAGTCGGTGAACCATGCCTCGTGGCAGCGACCCCGGCCATGGTCGCCATGTGCATTCTGACTCCCTTGACCTTGAGCTTTGCAGTTTCTATTTCCACAGCACATGACGTATCTTTGTCATTCTTTGCAAAGCCTTGGTTTCCAGTGATCGAAGGCTGGCAGGGTGGAGAGCTCGAATTGGCAGCTCGCGTGGGTCTAGACTCGCGAGTACATTCGTTGATGGCTGCTCTCACTCCAGACACAGAAGAGTCACACGACATTCTTGGTGCAGCGCTGTGTCAAGCGGCTGCAGCTGGCCACGCCAACATCCTGATCGCCATGTCAGATACGATGCAGCTGGATGCACCATACACCAGATCCGGAGCCACTCCTGCCCTTGTTGCTGCACATAATGGCCATGTTGAAGTGCTAAAATTCTTGCAGGGCGCCAAGTGCGACTTGGAGAAACCTGACAGCGATGGAGACATCACTCCTGCCTATGTTGCTGCACAGAATGGCCATGTTGACGTGCTGACACTCTTGCAGAGTGCCAATTGCAACCTGGAGAAGCCCAGCAACAATGGAGCCACTCCTGCCTACGCTGCTGCACAGAATGGCCATGTTGACGCGCTGACACTCTTGCAGAGCGCCAAGTGCGACCTCGAGGGAGCCACTCCTGCCTACGCTGCTGCACAGAATGGCCATGTTGACGTGCTGACACTCTTGCAGAGTGCCAAGTGCAACCTGGAGAAGCCCGACAAACATGGAGCCACTCCTGCCTACATTGCCGCACAGAATGGCCATGTTGAGGCGCTGAAGCTCTTACAGAGTGCCAAGTGCGACCTCGAGAAGCCGGACAACGATGGATGGACTCCTGCCCTGATTGCTGCACAGAATGGCCATGTTGAGGCGCTAAAGCTCTTGCAGAGCGCCAAGTGCGACTTGGAGAAGCCCAGCAAAAATGGAGCCACTCCTGCCTACATTGCTGCACAGAATGGCCATGTTGAGGCGCTGAAGCTCTTGCAGAGTGCCAAGTGCGACCTGGAGAAGCCCAACAACAACGGAGCCACTCCTGCCTATGTTGCTGCACAGAATGGCCATGTTGAGTCGCTGAAGCTCTTGCAGAGCGCCAAGTGCGACCTGGAGCAGCCCAAGAACAATGGAGCCACTCCTGCCTATGTTGCCGCGCAGAATGGCCATGTTGAGGCGCTGAAGCTCTTGCAGAGTGCCAAGTGCGACCTGGAGAAACCCAACAACAACGGAGTCACTCCTGCCTACATTGCCGCACAGAATGGCCATGTTGAGGCGCTGAAGCTCTTACAGAGTGCCAAGTGCGACCTGGAGAAGCCGGACAACGATGGATGGACTCCTGCCCTGATTGCTGCACAGAATGGCCATGTTGAGGCGCTAAAGCTCTTGCAGAGTGCCAAGTGCGACCTAGAGAAACCCAACAACAATGGAGTCACTCCAGCCTACATTGCAGCACAGAATGGCCATGTTGAGGCGCTTAAGCTCTTGCAGAGCGCGAAGTGAGACCTGGAGAAGCCCAACAACAATGGAGTCACTCCTGCCTACATTGCCGGGCAGAATGGCCGCTGAAGCTCTTGCAGAGCGCCAAATGCGACCTGGAGAAGCCTGACCACGATGGATGGACTCCTGCCCTGATTGCTGCATAGACTGGCCATGTTGAGGCGCTGAAGCTCTTGCAGAGCACCAAGTGCGACCTGGAGAAACCCAAAAACAATCGAGTCACTCCTACCGTTCTTGCCGGTGCTAAAGGTCTGGCAGAGCTTAAGCA
>VSDK01024948.1:123730-158017 GCA_009767595.1 Symbiodinium kawagutii
AGCGGCACCCAGTGCTCTCAATCAGTGCAGAGCAGCGGCTTGTGACTCAAGCGGAGAGCAATGGAGAATGGAGAGTAGCTTCGAGGGTTACCGGTGGTAGCCTCTGAGAGATCAAGTGACGAGGCTGCTATGGTCAACAGTCAACATGTATGGCTGATGATTGCGAAGGAATCCTGTGAGCAGCAGGGGAAAAGATCGAGATTGTTGGGCCTTGTAGCTGAAATATGACGTGCCTGCATAGACATAGTGAGGAACATTTCTGAGTGTCAATATCAACAACCCGAAATGGGATAGATGAAGTATTCACAAGGGATACAGGGTATTGACCCACAGCCATATCAACCTTGATCGAAGCAAGTAGATCTGTTGCTCAGAGCTATGTAACTGGTGGCCATGATGCAGCAAACAACAAGCATTGTGCATCGTGTGCGATTGTTGGTTTTTGTATGTAGTTGCTTTCCATTCCACTGGAAACAGTTGTCTCCGTTATCCATTTGCCAACAAGTACGCTTGGACACTGCATCCTGAAAGAGTTTTTCGAGACACTGCTCACATGGCTTTTTGTCTACTTCCTATGATATTCACAGAAGTCATTAGTATCACCGACAGCAATGAACTGTGCGGTAAACAGCCTCCCGGTGATATGCCAAACGATAGTTAATTCAACACAGTCAACCACTAGTCAACCACTATTTAACCACTAGTCAACCATTAGTTCAGTGGCTCATAACAACTGCTGTAGCATCGGTGGTGAGACCATCACTGGGTGCCATGGCAGGTGGGACTGGTGCGATGGCCAGCGCCGAAGCACGGGCATTCGCCCCCGGTCCGAGTGGGCGGACTCATCACCGGCAGGACCTATTTGTTCCAGGCGGGATGAGAATGCGCCTGGGAGCTGCGGAAGTTAGTGACTGATGTTGGTTGGTTGGTTAGTTGGTATATATTGGTATATAATGTTTAATGTTGGTAAGTAATGATTGACCAACAAATGACTAGTGGTTAGTGACTGATGTTGGCTGGTTAGTGATGCCAATGTTGGTACATGATGATCACTCTTGATTGACCAACTAGTGGTTGGTATATAATGATTAATGATGGTTAACATGATTAATCAACCTATGGTTGGGAAGTAGCGATTAGTGGTTCATAGTGGCTGATGATGATGCTATTAACCAACTAATGCTTGGTTTATGATGGTTGACGTTGGTCAAGAGTGGTTGATGATGATGGTCAATGGATCATGGTCAGTTCTTGACGGTTTACGATTTTTAGCCCACTAATGATGGTGAGTGCTTGTTGCTGATGTTTGTTAATGGTTTAATGGCTTGAAATCGTTACCGTCAACAAGCCATCATTGACAAGAATTGACCATCATCAGTTGCTGTGAATGCTTGTTAATGAAGCATTGACCCTTATCAGTGACCAGCATGAAGCCATGATTGAGAAGCATTAGGCCATGATTAATAAGCCTTAGACCATCATTACGCCTATTTTGAGAAACACCCATATTACAAATGATGATTAATGGATGATTTAGGGTACCCCATTTTTGAGAAACAGACATGTTTGTTACCCCTAAATCATCCATTAATGGTCACTAAATGCTGGTCCCTACTAATGGTCACTGCTTCACGACGCTTGGCGCTCCAGGTCCGAGCGATTTCGGCGTACGGCCCCGGGCAGTGGAGCTTTCCGTGGGGGAGCTCGATCAGTGGATCCAATGTTATGATCCCATGGATTGGTAGCACTTGTTGGCAATGGTTGGCAATCATGATCATGAATTGAGGTTGGTGATCCTGATCATGAATTGAGGTTGGTGATCATGATCAGGAACAATGGATCTTAACATTGTAGTCATTAATCATGATCATGCTCATTCTTAGCAACTTTTGGCTTATTATTAGTCATCATGGTCATGAACTGGTTTGCACTTATGTTGTCCATCATTATCAAGAAGAAAGGTATTTGCCATCATTGGATTAATTAGCCAGTTGATGATCCAATTATTAGTTACCAATAGCCATCATGATCATGAATTAAGGTCGGTGAATTCGATCCAATCTTCCAACGATAACTATCGTTAGCGATTAACGCAATCGAGTTAATGATTACTAAGCGGATCTAAGCGGCTTGTCCAAAAATGGGGTGCCTCCAAAAACTAGTGGTTTCTCTATTGCAAATGGTTATTGTTATTGGATGGTTAGTTAGTGGGTACCACCATTTATGGACAAACCCAAGTAAATCCATGATAATCATTAATTTCTATCAATACTACTAGCCCCAAACTGCCAATAATTATCAACATTACTTAGCTAGCATCTAGTGATTCAGCCAGGTAGTTTACCAAGTAAATCCCAGCTAGATTACCAGTAATTAGACAATCATGACTATTTACTGGAAGCTGGTATCTGACGAACCATTTAGTAAACAGTAAATAGTCACTGTTCCTCGCTAATATCTAACATTAATAAACCATTACTTCTACCATTACTATAACTAATCATTATAGTCAAGGATAGTTATTATGGAGTGAAATATTCAAGTGAAGCTGGGACAATAATTCCTTCTTAATCAGTAATTGAACCAACTAATTCACTAGTAATGATCATTACTCTTACTGTTAGCTAGCGCCACATCAAGTGACAATATTTATCACTAATCCAACTTCCCTAATACTAGCGCACCATTACTATCACTCTTCTGGAAGAATCATTATTAGCTAATACTCTTATTGGAATAATGATCATTACTAGTAACTTATTCCATTATGATTATTATTATCATTATTGTTCTATGGTAATCACTTTGAATTATTATTACTATTATTATTGTTATTGGTAAATAATTCTAAGTGATAATCATTTATTAAGTCATCATTACCATGGTAATTGCCATGATTATTGGTGGCACTTACTTCTGCGATGGTAATCATTATTAGCTAATCCCTTCTACACTATTAGTATTTAGCAATGGTAATTAGCTATCATTACTATTGCTATTCCTATTAGCTATGATCACTACTGGCTACTGCTTGCTACATGGCATCTTCCCAGGTCTGCACCTTTCAAGACGTCCGCTCCTCAGTTGACGTCGCTGACCGTGCGATGCGATGCTCGGTGAATGGCTGGTGGTTGGCTGTTGGCTGGTGGTTGGCTGGTGTAGGTATCGGTGGGGGTATGGGTAGGGATATGGGTGAGGGTATAGGTACAAGCAGGTATAGCTAACAACCAAGTAATGAAACAGGTAGAAGATTGGTAAGATCCAACAAGTTGATTCAATCAGCAACAGTTGATCTGATCGGCTGGTGGTGAAATAAAGCATTGGAAATCAAATCAGGTGGCAGTCAGTGCTGGTATAGGGTATGGTAAGATCCAACAAGCAACAGTTGATTGATGATTCACTTGTGGGTCATGTACTGCCTATGGCATTGTCATCACCAGGTGGCCGATGACGTCTCGTTGATTCGGCATTCATTAGCCGTACATTGGGTGCTGATCTCCCTGCGACTCAACCAGGCAACATGGGGTGATAGCCAAATTCCGATCCCATGTTGACCCACTATTCCAACTGAGAATTGGAACCTGAAACCAGAAAATAGCTGGAAGGGTAGATCTGAATCATCCCCGCTCTTTGGTTCAGCTGTCCAGCTATTGGTTAAGCTAGCTGGATAGCTCCCGGCTCTCTAAAGCTCAGCTGTTGCCGTTTTAAGCAGTTCATGGTTGATGAATGGTTTGTATCAACGGCTAGTCAATGTTTGATTTGCCAGTGTGATTAACCCGTAGCTGGTGATTAGCAACAACCAATATCCACCAACCATATACTAGCAGGCGGGAATATCAGTGCTTAACCATCATTAACAATTTAAAACCACTACCAGCCACGATCGCCGTCTATTGACCACTAACCACCACATCCATTAGCCACTAACCATCTACTCGCTACTATCTTTTGCGAACCAGCCGCTAACCATCTACCAACCACTAACCATTTACTAAACCAGCCACTACTGGCTGACTCATTAACAAACCACTCACCAGGTCTTCACCCGCAGCGCCAGGCTTGCCTCCAGACCGGAGCAGCCGGAAGCCATTCAGGTGGCCAAAGGCAAGGGCTGCGTGGAAAATCCCGGTGGTCACTAGGTAAACCGGTGGACTGGTCACTACTGAACATATCACTGGTAAAGTCAGGCTGACTGGTCACTAGGTCAACCAGTGGATATGTTCATCAGTAGCAGTAGTTATCAGTCATTTCACTGGAAAATTGCTGGGTTTTCTTCAATTTTCGCAGTCAAAAATGGTGACTTCACCCATTTAATAGATGGTTATAGGCCATGTTCAATAGGTGAAGCATGGACACATCATGGACTTTCCAGGGTAGTGGATCGTTTACGGGAAGGATCACCAAAATCGTTGCTGAGACCTTGTCCGCCAAATTCAAACGCAGGAGTGCTGAACCCTTACAGTGCCAAATTGTGCAAAGCTCAGATTGATACCGGACTGAAATTGAAACCGGTGGGTAGCAGCAGTAGTTCTTGCTGCTGGTGGTTGAAGTTTGCCCTAGTAATAGCAGCAGCAGTAGCAGCAGGAGGTTGTTGAAACCTTCCATGTCATTCTCATACATCCCTTCTGGTTGCCTTTCATGCCGACCCGAGGAAGATGGTGTTGCCCGAGGGCAATGGAAGTCCTGTCACTGGATGCAGGCGAACCTTGTGGCTGTTCATCCTCGGCCAATAGTCACCCCTGACGAAGGCCTTGAAAATCTCCACCCAAGAGCTGGGAGATCCTGGAGCACTCCCCCAGCTCTGGCTGATAGCAAGCAGCTGCAGGTTGCACTACCTGGGGCCCAACTGGAAAACGCGTCCACCTGTGACGGAGTGGAAGGAGCTCCAGTTGTTCCAGCTGCTGTAGTGACTCTGTGGGTGAAGGGATTGGTTGACCGGAAGAATAGCACCAACCATGGAGAATCCTTGGGTGAAAACATGGTTAGTCCAAACCATATGTCCTCCAGATTTGTTATTGGGTTGCCTTATGAATTTAGGATGGACACAATAAGTAACAACCATAGTCATAACTGTGCAAGTTGATCCAAATCAATAAGGTAGTCATACAGTGGTACCCCCAAAAACCAATGCTTTAGTAGTAAAATGATATTTTTTGGTGGGTTATTGCTTACCTTATTTTGGCACATACCCTAGTCGTAGTTCTTGAATCAATCTTGTGAGGCTGGAGGCTGCCTGCTGTTCAGGAGCTGAAGACCGTTGAGGCCGAGGATTGCGAGGTGAACCAGATACCAGTGGAGGACATGGGGCCCGGCAGTGTCGGGTTCAATGGTCACGTTGGACGGCCCATCTTGTCCTAAGACGTATGGATTCCATACTGAATTTAGGCTTCCTGAAGGTTCAATACCAGAAACCAGGATGTACTTGATCTGCTTGAAGCCCCGAGTGTATCAGCAAGTACCAGCACTTGCTTTTTGTGTAGTCTGGTAAACCCAACGATCATAAACCACAGAGATTAGGCTGTTTGCTCCCTTCCCGTTTCACCCAAAGCCACCACCATCAGGCGCAAGACCTCAACGATTGAGCAAACAATGATGGCGTGCTATAGCCATGGGAGAGTGATTTCTTGTGGCATCCCCTGAAACTCGGCGCTACCATGGCCGTATCACCCAGGTACTGCTGGCAGTTTTCCCCCATGGCAGGAAGATATCGATCGTGCCACGGAGCCTTACATTCACATCTGGCACTTCACGGTGCCTCAGCTGCAGTGGTTCCACTACCGGCAGTTCACCGCTGGGAAAGGGTCCAGCTGAGTCTGCAAAGCCCTCCTGGTCAGTTTATGGACACACACCGATCTAGGCCCTCTTGGCTTTCTATTTTTTGATTGTTTGATTTTGTGGGTCAGTTGCTTAGGCTATATGCAACAAAGTATAGCTATAGCTATACACACAAATTTTACACACGCACATAATTTTTGCAAACATACACAAATACAATCAAGTATATTGGACTTCCGCAATATACATTTAATGATATGAATGATCACCCAACCTTTTTGGCGGTATGGCGATGTGGGAATCAACGACTCGTCATCCATGGCGAGGTGCTTCATCTGGAGCCCGGCGCAACTTACAGGTGGGATCTGCAGGGGGCAACTTCGCAGACGTCAAACTGGTTGGTAGTGATTAATTAATGTTAACCCAGGATATCCCAGGATAAATTAGCCCCTGGTTGATTAATTGGGGGGGTTACCATTTTAAGGGGAAATCAAGACTTTTGGAGGATAACCCCTATTAATCAACCTGGGGTGTATGAATCCTGGGTAGACATCAATGGTGAATCACACAGTGGCTTCGGATCATCACGGCTGATGATGGCTAACACTTTGTTAAGTTAATGATGATTTACATTAGTTACTTATCGATCGCTTGGTTCATCAATCGGTTTATGATTAATACTCAACTGGTCACAACCGCTGAAAATGATTGACAATGAGTCCAATGATTTCATGATGATGAATCTAGTTGCTAGCAGTTGAAAATGCGTAGTGCCAGTGGTAGGGACAACAAACTACAATAACAGGGCTTATTAGCATTCGTGCTTCAGAATGGTTCACAGCCACAATGGAAGACAATGGTCAATGATGATATTTTGTGTGGCAAACAACTGCGAATCATGCCAAACTTAATGCAGGACAACAGTTGCTGGCAGCACAGTAGTTGATTAGTGCGCTTTCCATCAACCAGATTGGACACCAGAGCTTGGTTCTTGTTTGCCTACCGGAAAAAAAACATTCGCCTGCAACTTGCCTTGGGACACCACAAATTGCTGTCCAACTTCTCATTCGTTGCAGTAGCCATCTCTTGAATCCCAAAAGGCACTGAAAGGCGAAAAACAAATTCAAACTGACTTTTCCCCTTTGACTTTTCTTGTTTTTAGGTTCCCAGGTGGGGGCCCATCCACTGGCCATTTTGAGGTTCAAGTTCTCCTGCCTCAACGACGTGGGCGAGTCCGACATCAGCGACGTTTCCAACCTCGTGGGGGAACCCGACGTGTCTGGGGAATTCGTTGCCGTGCCATGCGTGGAGCCTTCAGGTTACGACGATGCCTACGAGCCCTGACAAGTGCACCGCTCCATTCCTGGCCACTGAAGAGGACCTGACCACAGCTGGAGCAGCACTGGAACTCATCTGGGTGGAGTTTTTTCTAGGTGGATCTAGGTGGAACTTTAGTTTTCTGGATGGATCTATCTTTTCATAGCTCGGAAAGTCACACACCCAATGATTGTCAGCGAACCGATGGTTTGAGTTAAGGACATGTATTTTGGAGAGTGGTACCACCTCCCTGGTTAGCTAAGTTGACAAACGAGTGGGATAGCTATGTGGTTTCGGTCAAGTGAAGTTTGGCGGGACGAAACGGTCAAATTGAAATCGTGAAAACAAGTAGGCAAGATGACCAGACAAGTGGCTACTCAAGCAGCAGTCAGATTGTCAACTAGTTCCGGAGCTCTGGGGCGAAGTTATTGTTTTCACTTGTCACCATAGAACGTTTGAGGAAGTCGCGCACACAAATTTCCCCATGCATTTCTTGTCAACATCCGGGACCTTTCCCTGGCGGTCCCTAAGCTCACCATGACAGAAGAGCGGAAGACTTCGATAAATTGTGGCATTCATCCATGGAACAGAGCAATGCTTGTTTCAACACGGGCAACGCAGCTCACGGTTTCTGCTATTCCTGGATCCTGTGGCAGATAGATTCTGTAGTAGTTGGGCAGTAGGTTGGAGAACTGGCAGCAGCTGGTACAGTACACTTCCGTCCATGCCGGCATTGCTTGGCTTGTCATAGTTTGGTTTGGGTTCGGGGTGCGGCATGTTGGATGTTCCCGCAGGATGCAAAGCCGTACTCGATCACCTTTCATTGGCACACACCTCACGATGGTGGAGCAGATATTCAGCGATCCTGGCGCAATTTGCGAAGTTCTTTGAATCTCAACATGGGATCCCGATTATTGGCAGATCATATGGTCAGTAGGTGGTCCTGCCAGCTCGAAGTGTTTGGGGATCATGAAACCGCACAATTCGAATACTTCTCAAGCACTCAGGATTGGAACCAATCTTCAGATTTTGCAAAGGCAATCTTTCAGGATGAACCACGAAGATTCTCAATTCAACTGCTCAATTTCTGACACTGCCACCCCTTTGCTTGGAACTGTGGCGGCCCCTGGCAGGTTTTACACCTTGATCTGGGCAACCAACATGCGATTCCAGGGCTTCAAGGCAGGAGCTGTGGCGTTTCGTGTGTCGCTTAGCTTGGTCGAGCTGTGGGACCGAGGTCATCGAGAACATCACGGAGGCAGGGCTGGCAGATGCTAGCAGACTTGATTACTGGGTGCTGAGTTGGATAAGCCTTCATCTCCAGGTATGGTCGAAAAATAAGCCACATATTTGACACCATCAACCGGATTCCCGTAAACCACTAATTAACCAGCTTCGGTGATCAATCGACTGGTTTATAGCTGGTTTTCCATCTAATAGCATTGTTATGGTTTATAGCTGGTTTATCAACTTAGGTGATCAATTGTGAAGCACTATAAACCAGCTTATCAAAACATGAATGTTTATAGAAGATGCCGCTCATTATTATTTTATAACCTGCTATAAACCAGCTACAAATGTTTACCAGCTTTATTCATTATAGCACTATAAACCAGCTTATTTTCATTTATTAATTTTTCATTTGTTTATTCATTTATTAACCATCCATCATCAACGAGCCCCTCTGTGCTGCCCTCAGAACAGCTACACCTTGGACAATGTGCAGCCCAACATGTACCTTGGATGCGGCGCTGGAAACCCCAAACCTCTGGCAGTAAGCCGACTAGGAAGGAGCAAGGTAACCTCAAGATATCTCAAGCTACCTTGGATCATTTCCCTGGGTCCTCTAGCACCTTGACCTTCTGCTTGTTGGTGATAGGCCAGTTGTTCGGTTAATCAGTTGCAGAAAACGTTGCTCCAAACAAATCTTACATCCAAATTCGGTGCTCACTACACTCATCTACTCGTTCTCTGAAGCAACAAGCGGCGGGATTTTTGACACGGTGTCCATACAGCATCTATTTTCTTTTGGATTCTTTCGGCCTTACAAGTCTGCAAACAGCACCGCGCTGCAAGGAAGTTTTATCTGCGAGTGGCTGCGGCTTGGCTGTGGAAGCTGGGTGGTGGACAGGCCGTGAGGTCACTGGTTGCGGTGATGCACCAGCAACAGGGCGTGGCGACGACATTAGTTGGCATTAGAACACCCCTTGGATCACGGTCATCATCCAAATGGATGGTGTTCCCAAGGAGCTTTTCTCTGTTGACATGGTCATCCCATGGACCCGAATCTCGGAAACAAACGGATGAGATTGGACAACAGATGTTTCAATGCCATCATGGATAGTTATCACCCGTTTTGGACTGCCAGCCCTTGACTCAAGGCCACGAACGAAGTGGGACAAGGCAAGTTTTCGGACTGCGTTCCACACATGGGACAGGGGTTTCTCAACTGCAAGAAGAGCATGAAGATGAGGATGATGATGGTGGTGATGATGGTGATGATGGTGGTGATGATGATGATGGTGGTGATGATGATGGTGGTGTTGATCATCGTGATGATGGTGATGGTGATGATGGCGACCTTCAGCATATTTTGATCCTTCTTGATTCGGCAACCGGAGTAGATTTCACTCTGATCAGTGATAGCTGATGACAGTGGCTTTAAACATCGTTGATTGTAGTAGCATTCAACAACATTCCACAACCAGCAATGGTCAACATCATCAACAACAAGAGCAACAATATTTGTGGGTGTGTTTTGTCAACCGTGTAGATGTTAGCACGTTTTTCAAGGTCAGACCCCCACATGCTGCTTGAAAGCGAACTGGTCTGAGGGTTGTCGCGACGATCCCGCGAGTGCCATCGGTGACAAGAGAATTGCAAGGGGAGCCGCATCCAAAAGTCGTCGGAGCCGCGTTCTCAGAGAGCTTGCGATGTGATTTGGTCGGATAAAACGATATAAAGTGACATCATAAAATGAAACAAAATGAAAAGTGCTAAAGTGAAACATGTAAACAGATACACTGGATAAGTCACAAGCAATATATTCTTATTATGTATAATGTATCTATACTGCATATAATGTTTATATTGTGTATAGTACATATATTATTTAGATTAGGTATAGATATATATCTTACGGTATACAATTTCCATATGTCTACCATCAACTCACTTCCTTACCCGGTTGCCCTACCGCGATTTCACCCCCGTACCAGGCTGTGGTTCTGAAATGGCTGAAGCCCTTGGAAGACGGCGGCTGCATGATCTCAAGGCGCCCCAGCGCCAGGGGTGACGGGGTTGGGAGATCACGAGGGTGAAGCTATGGTTTTGAAGGGGTTGGGTAGGGTTTGATATGGGCATTTAGCATGGTTTTATAGGATGTAATAATGTTTTCATAGGGTTTTATAGCAGGCATCCATGGTCAATGACCCTTTTTGGGTGCCTGAACTCACGGTAAATGATAGCAGCGTCAGGGTTGCAACTCGATCTTGAAGCCAGGGTGATCAACTTGTTTTCAGGTTGAACTAGCTCCAAGTTACCAGGGTGAATGACTACTTGCGCAGTGGGGGGGGGGTGGCGCTAACCTCTTAGTCGAACGACTTGACAGGTACCGAATCTGCTATTCGCTGAATGAAGATTTCCGGGAAGCAAAAGAACACGGCCACAAGGTGCCAGCGAGATCGGGTGGATGGCACTTCAGCTTGTGAGAAGCAGACATTTGTTTGTTTGTCAGTTTTATTGCAATCTTCTGCTTTGTGGTTTGCAGACGTTTCCTTGGGAGATGATTTGAGCGCTAGGTTGAAAAAACATGGTGTGATTCTTATGCAATCATTCTCAGTACATCCCGGCATCAAGAAATCCCCTGAATGTAACCGGTACCACCATGGCTTGGGAAGACCATAGTGCCAACGATGGAAACAAGGGTGCAGTGGTTTACCGAAGCGTGGTTGATTGACTGGCCAAATTATTAACTACAATCAATCGCCATCAACAAATAGTGCTTGGATATGATTCAGCCAACCAAGAATGAAGCTAGAAGTTTACGAAAAGATGGACTCATCAACTAGGGGCAATCCACATTTGGTGCTTTTGAAACGGAACACCTGTGCCATTTGGGACGTGTAACGAAGAGTGGTTTGCGGGGGACCTCTATACGCCGGCAAAAACTGCTGTCATAGTTTTTATAGTAGATGTTTGGGGTAATGTTAGTGGAACCAAATGATTTGGTTAACCATCTTGAATACCCAGCATTGCAAGAGTAAGGAAGATTTGTTTTTGTAAATAGTTGCTGCTGCCACAATAGCATTACCAACCAATCAAATTGCCAAATTGCTCGTTAGAAACATTGGTAACCATGACACTAAAACACATTCGTTACTGTTGCTACGGCATAATTACGAATATTCACCATTACATGTGTCGTAGCTGTTGTTAAGGCTTCGGTTGTTTGGGAACTGTCTTAGCGTGAACCTCTCACGGATCCTGAGGCTGGCCGAGAAGCTCGAGTCAAAGACCTCAAGCCGGAGCCGTGGGGGCGGGTTGGTCACAGCTAGGGTGGCATAGTTCAAGGAAGGAGCTGTGGGCAAACTCCAAGGAAGGAGCTTTTCTCACGCCTTGGAAGCAGTTTCTGTTCTTTTTGGTCATTTGGTGGTTTCTTAAAATAGGGGGAGGCCCAAATCATCCAATATTGACCATGGAATAACCGAAACAGGTTTTGGGGTTCCCCTATTTTGAGAAACCACCATTTGGCAGTTCTTCAATTTAATTAGGGACCGATATTTGACATCCTGGTCGTGGTTCGGTTGGCCTTGGCAGGAGACGGAGTACTACTTCAAGGTGGCTGCACTGAATGCAGTTGGACAGGGACCATATGGAGAAGTCGTGATGGTGCGGGCACTCACAATCGGACGATGTCGGATGCCCTGTGCCAGTGAACAGATGACCGCAGCCTTGACAGCCGTTGAAACCCGACAAACCATGAGATAATTTAATGCCTTCCTCCGGTGTGCGTAGCTGCAACATTTAGAACAGTTCGGCATCATGCTTAGATATGCTTAGCAACATTTAGCAACTGCCCTTTTCCAGCTTGGTGTCCGGAATTCTGTGTCTCAAGATTTGTTAACGGGAAATCCATGAAGAACGATCCCTTCTCACAAAAAAACTTGGGGAAAAGTGGCTACCTTCCATACCTTTGGGGGGTCCAATGATGGGTCATGGGGGTCTGGTGGTAAAACCTTCAGGCACCACCTTCACCACCCGACCCCAGTGGACCGCTGCGACTCCGCCGGGCCTCCCCTTCAGTGCAAGCCGCCGCCGAGGTCAAAACACTTCCGATGCCGCCAGAAAAGTCAGGGGCCTCAGCCTGGATCCAACCCGAAACACCGAAAAGTCAAATGTTCAGAGGAAGCGTAGCAAGTTGGTTGGTAATGGCAGTGAAAAGATGGCAGTTGGCTGGTAATTTAAGGACAGGGTTTACCAACCATAGGACCAAAATCTACTTCTGGAAGTCTTGTTAGCATGCGGCAGTTGGTTGGTCAAGCTGAAAGGTGGGAATCTTTGTCCGCAATGAGATACTTTTTGGGAACAGGATTACACACGGCTCCGCGAACCTCGCATGCTTCTTTCTGTACTGTATGGATGTTTGATCATATGCTGCACCCTGGTTGAGCAGTGCACCCCCTGCTGATGCAGTCCCTGTGTCGCAGGCATGCTTGTCATGAGTATTTCACATTTTAGATCTTCTCAAAGTGCCTCAAATGAGGGTAGCTTATTTGAGGGACTTTCTTCCCTAGCATGTTGCAGTGCTCACATCGGTATGAGTGCATTGAGTATCGGATCAGCCAACAATATTTTCCACTGTATATATATTTGTATATTAACACGCATACGCATGTAGGTATTTGCTCCTGTATTTTTATCTATATCTCATTAATTTCCATTATATCTCTATTTCTCGTTGCTAAAAACCAACCATTCTTCATTGGTTGTCAAGTTTTCATGTGTCCTCTGAGGTTCATCCCACCACGTCAGCCAGCTGCACCCACCGTGCAGCTTCTTTCCGCGGACGGCGGGCACCGCTTGAAGGTGGGCCAACCAACCCAACCAACCAACCAACCCATCCATCCATCCATCCATCCATCCCCACCAACCCCAAGCAACCTTCAAGGAGCCGAAGCCAGCAGTCCGCGCCAAGCAACCCACCGGAGCCAAGGAAAACGAAGGTCTAAAGTTGAACCACCACGGTGGGACGCTGCAGGTGAAGTGGACCATCCCTGAGACCTGGGACAACCGCGTGGGTTTCATCTATGACCAGGAGCACCAGGGCCCTTCCTTCAGGGTCTAAGATGCATGGGAGGGGCTGCCCTTCACAGCCTAAGACGCATGGGTTGGTGATGCCAGGGCCATCAGGACCAAGGGCTGCCCCAGTGCCATCCATGGAAATCCCAACAAACTGATGCAGCTTGAGGACCTCCAGTTGCAGTTTCTGTCCGGCCAGGACAAGCAGACCCACATGATTACGCACTACAGCTTGTACCTGCAGGCTCAGCAAGCTCAGCGACTCCCTTTGCAGCTCATGATGACTAGATTGAAGTGGGGTCTGTCCAGGTATCCAATGACAGACTCATGGGCATCTCAGCCTTGGTAGTACGGGTTCATTTGACATCACTTGTGCCACCATTGGTTTCCCGATGAAGTAAGTCAGTGGTTGCACGCGACGAAGCATTCCACCCCTGATTTGTTGAATGTGTGGCACTTCGACAAGGCCATAAGTTGAGGTGCCTTAGAACCCTGCATGTTTCCTCATTGACCCAGTGATTTTTGGATGATTTTTGTTGGGAAGTTCTCCGATGCAGCTGCGATCCACGAAGCTCCAGGGTGGCTATCCAACCCCAGATGTCAACGAGCACGAGGAACTCCGGGAGAACCTTCCGCAGGCATAGCAGCGCAGGGATCCTGTGGGGTGGGGCCACGTTCACCCACCACTGATCCTTGGCGGATCTGAAGGCGGCGATGCATGAAGTTGGAAGACCAGGGTAACAATTTGAGGATCGCACGTGGTGCGGGAAGCGATCTGAATGGTATGGCAATCACAAGATGCTGTGATAGGTGAGTTGAAAGCTTCAGTTTGCCAAGTTGAATAGGTTTATGATGAAGATTCCAGCGTTGATATCCTTTGCAGTCATCGGAAACAGCTTTTAGCAGTCCTTGCGTTTGCTCCAGGTTCGAGACTTCAAGACCAGACCAAAAAACAACTCCAACGTCGGTTCAGCTCAGAGGGTGGGGCCAAGGGCAACCAAGGCAATGAACACAATTCGAGCGTCGTTCTGAATGAACTAAATGGTTCCATGAGATCAATGAAAGAACTATCACCAGCTACAGATCCATTTAGGTCCATTTAGTTCATCATGACTAATTATCATCAGCTACAGATCCATGTAGTTCATCATGACTTATTATAACCTGCTATGATTAGTGGCACCATTTCCAATAGTTACATAATTTACATAGCTATTATCTGTATCCATTTAGTTCATCCATTTAGTTCATCATAACATATCATAGCTAGTAGTAACCAACTATAGGTCCAATTAGTGGATCTATGCCAGTTCGGTATTCGGATCGAAATCAACTGCTCAGCTGTGAGCCATGGCTGAATGCGATTGCTGCTTCAACCAAAACCTTCTGCCCTTGCTGCCAGCTCTGCCTAACACAACCATGAAGCAGCAGTTCTGACCCAAGAAGAAACAATAGATCAACATAGCAACAACAAAATAGTTGCCAGCTTTCGCTCCAGCTATAGCTGGCAACAGTAGTGAATGCTCATTCTCTGATGGTCAGCATCCCAAAAGCTTGGTATACCAGCTAATTCCCTTACTTTCTCGGTATGTTGACCATCAGAAACAGCTAGGGATGAGCTATTCCCCTTACTTTTTTGGTATGTGAGCCATCAGAAACAGCTAGGAGTGCCAGCTATTCCCCTCACTTTGTTGGCACAGGTTCTGCAGCTGACCCTGCCCTGTGGTCTCAGGTCGCAACCTTCGACGGATTGGTCCCAGGGCGCTACTTGGCGCAGCAACGGAGGGAGTAGTGGTAGCCATCAATGGGTACTCGCATCGCGGTAATGACCACGGTATTAATTAATGGATCAGAATATGATGAATTATTGGTTTTGTCAATGGTTGTCATGAACAACAATTACAATCATTATTGATCACAATTAATTATCACTACTATTGATTATAATTGATAACCCTTCGTTGTCATATTAGTAAATGGTCATAATCATCAATGGTCACAACAATCAAGGGTTAAGATTCTAGTTAAAATCAATGGTTGTGATAAACATCAAAGATGATTTATGACCTCATCAATGATTGTGATACTGGTAATAATCACTGGTTGATGCCCTAGTTGAGACAGCGATAGCTGAGTGAAGCTCTACAACTCTTGGGTACCAGGCTGGTAGATCACCAGCACCAGCCCTTGGGTTGGGAGACAGTTGGAGTTCCCGGTGCTGTCCCGTTACGAAGTGCCGAGGCTACTACCACTGCATCGTGAAGGCACAGCTGGGATTCGATGCATGATGGATGCCAAATGGCTGCTAAGGACATGTAGCGCCGCCACAAATTCATAGGTTTTTGACTTGCGTAGTTGGAAAGTAGCTCTGGTAAATGGTTGGCAAGAGTTTTGGCAACCATTTAATTTTGATGATGTCTTGATTTACCACGACGATTATGGCATTTGGCAAATGGTTGATAACCATCCATTCTCGCAATTTTCTGATTTGCGGTAATTTTTTGATATGATTTACTACCCATAAATCTCCAAAATCACAAGCATTCACAACTATATCGTTTGGTAAATCTCCCACAAATGTTCAGAAATCCATCAATGTTGATGAAAATCCCAGAAATGTTGAGGCCATGTGATGTACGGTTTCCATGTCGAGGCCATCACATAGCCCCGGTTTCCACGTCCAACGGCTTGGCTCCCAGGCCTTCAGCGAAGCGGGCGAATCTCCTTGGTCTTTGCCTTCGGAGGTGGCGCTACGCCACCAGTGATGACCATTTTTCGTAGATGTGCACAGTGATGATTCATTGGATCTTTTTTTTGTGCAGCTATTCGTGATGTTAGTGATTTTAGCCATGATTTTTGACAGTGAGATTAGCGATTCATGTTTTTTTTGGCAGCTATTGGTGATGTTAGTTGATCAAAGTGGACCGTGATTCGTTGTTTTCTGATTGACAGTAGTGGTTAGTAATGTTACGCGCAAACACCCCAGTTCGCCCACAGGGCGAACGCGGGGTTTGCGCGTGATAGTTTATGGTTTATAATTTATAGATGTTTATAGTTTTGGGGTTTTAGGATTTATGGTTTTAGGGTTTTAGGGTTTATGGTTTCAAGGTTTTATCGTTTTTTCTCAAAGGTTTTTAGGTTTTTGGCTTTACGGTTTAGCTTTTTAGGGTTTATGGTTTAGGGTTTTAGGGTTTTAGGGTTTTAGGGTTGTATGTCGCCAGAATGCAAGCAAAACACAGGTCAAGGACCTGCGCGCGCCGTCAAGATACGCTTCATGTCGCGCATGTGCATTTTGTCCCGTAAAAAACCAATGTTTTTTGACGTTCCAAGATGCTGACGACAGAGGCACGGGCAAACTGGGGTGTTTGCCCGTAATGTTAGTGATTGGTGATGATCAATTGGGATGACCTTTTGCTTGACAGTGAGACTAGTGATGTTAGTGATGATCATAGCCTGACAGTGAGAGATGTTACCGACGATCAGTCAGGTCAATGATGATGTTCGGTCATTTTTTTTCAGGATGCTTTTTCAGAGATATTTTTTGAAAGAGATATCTTTTTATGGCAAAAAACGAATCGCTTGTTGGTTTTATGATCATTAATCGCTGGTTATTATACCCCAGTATTGGTTGATTCATATTGACCCGTAGCCGCTTGTTGGTTGATGACCGGATGAGCCGCTTCAGGTGGAACGGGCTCCTCCCGGGAAACCCAACGACATCGCAGAGGCGCCGCTGAAGGATAGATCTGTTCTACCGAGGATGGGGGTATCTGGAGACAGTAGTGGATCATGATGCAGCAATAGTAGGGATGATGATGGTGATGCTGGTGGTGGTGACTGATTCATTCATTGATTGATTGATTGATTGATTGATTGATTGACTGATTCATTCATTCATTGATTCATTGATTGATTGGCTGACTAGTTGGTTGATTGGTTGGATGTGTCGTTGGATTGGTGGCCCAGGTCCACGTGGTGGGCACCACCCAGAATTCCATCACGGTGAATTGGCCAAGCCCCGCGTCCTCAGCTGACGTTTCGCCGTGGGAAGCTAGGGACTGATGGTGGCTACTGCCGGTGCTTAGTGGTGGCTCACTGGTGGTGAAAGGTGGTGGTTAATGAGGCACTCAGCAACAATCCCCATTCTTGTTGGTTAGTGATCAAATATGATAGCAGATGTCGGTTTGAACAGTGATCAATATGATTGCTGATTAGTAATCACATAATATTAGTGATCAACGATCATTGACAGCCCTTAACAGCCATTAATCACCACCATTAACAGCCCTTAATTGGTTGTAACAGCCATCAATGGTGGTGAAAACCAGTCGGTTAACAGCCCTGGATGAGTGGTGAATGATGGCTGTTGCTGCCGGTGATCCGCCAGCTGCCGCTGCGCTGCTGAGGTCCCTCCGGCAACGGCGAAGCGGTGAAGCTCTTCCACGTGAGATGCCGGGAGGTGCCAGGGAGACCCGCAACGGGTCACGATGCCGTGGCTGTGGACTTTGCCGTGGCCGTGGCAGATGTGGGCTGTGTCAGATGTGGATCCTATGGAGATCCTATGGAGATGGCTATGGGTCAATCTTCCCCCAACAATAATAGCTTCTGAGAACCAAGCAAATCTACAGGGAAAACAATGGTTAATGATAGGGGAACCGGGGGGACTAAGGGTTTTGACCCACAGCCATATGATCAGATCCATGCTGCTTGGAAGTGGATATGAAATTATGGAGATCCTGTGGATAGTTGGACTATCATGGATATGATCATATAGATGTCAGATGAGTGATGACTTACCATGACTCATGATGAGTCATAACTTTCAAAAGGCATCCAATCTAGACACAGTTCCCCTGGCGTACTGCTGTCAACCGCTGTATTCCAACTAATTATATTCGATGGTTATTGTCCCCCATGAAATTATGGTTCGTATTGATTCACATATCCATATGGTCATCCAGTTGATGAGCGTCGATATCAACCATCAATTTGTGATTGTCAATGATCTTAATGATGGTCAATGATGGTTGATAATGGTTAGTAATGGTTGACAATGGTTGATATTAGCATTAACATGAATAGCCACATGGCTACTATTGATGATTCATGAAATAAACCAACCACAACTTTGGGGTACCCCCAGCTATTAAAAAACACCATATAGCAGGAATTGAACCATTATTGTTGGTGATTCTCCCCTATCAACCATTGTTAATCTCCCCTTCAATTTGATGGTTGATATTGACACATTTAAACCTACTATCGACATATTTGAACCCAGTTGGTGATGACTTGTGATGTGACGGAGCTAGGTGCGTGTGCTACGCGGCTGGGAGAACGGCACGCCAGCGCATCCGGAATACAGCGAGCCCATGGCAGGCGCTGTCAGCGGTTTTCTAGCTGTTGAGCTTCCCAGTGACATGGCCATGGGTCATAGTCAGAACCAACAGCCGGTGGTATACCACTGGTTAATGATTGTAAGTGATTGACCACTGGTCATAGTCATTGGTATACCAGTGGTTAATGATGAATGATCACTGATTAGTTGATGATCATACCATGTAATGGTCAACCCTAAAAAGTGACATTGGGGACCTCCAGAACCACATGGAATGGGGGGCGGAGGAGCATTTTTGCAGTGCCCGCTTTTATTGGTAGGTTTCAGCTTTTTTTGATAGCTGACTAGTCTTGGAGGACGAAGGCTTGGCAGTGGGTTCCAACATGCGGGATGCCCTTTGGGACTAAGGGGACATGCAAGTCATCACCGATGGCCATTGGATTCCAGCACCCTGGTACACCTAATATCCAAAAAAACGTTCACCAAATTTCACCTACCATTTTTTTTGCTGGTTGTCACCTGAAGTGGTAGCTAGGTTGTTGATGGCTCGGCTATTACCAGTGGTTCATCCTTCTTAATAGCTGAGATGTTACCCTTGTGGTTAGCCTTGTGGTCCTACATCCCCTGCAGCTCCAGGTCAATACGAGGAGGTGAACCTCAGGTGGCCCAGCGTCAGCTCCTCAGGAGCATCGCTCGTTCAACGCGATGCCACGGTGCCGCTGCAGCTGAGGTCGTTGTGCCCTTCAAACACGAGGCATGGACCCCGATTTGTCGTCATTTGTCGAACTAATTTTTTGCAAATGAATTTGATCCCCCCAGCTGGATGTAACCTCCCAACATGCTATGGTTCAAGGAGTTAATGATCATCATGATGGATGGAAAAACCGACCTCCTGGCCTTGAGATTGGAAGTCGGAAGGTCTCCGAGGCAGCAGATGCAGAAGAGGAGTCTGCCATTGCCATCCGACGTTCCTCGGTGTTGGGAGGTGATGTGCAGACCTACGCCGGGGCTCCCAGGGGATCAGCCGGACCTGGGAATGACAGCTGGACCCTGTTGGTTGCAGTTGGGGGGTTTGGGTGTGTCACATGGACATCATGTCCATCAATTGCAAAATAGATGGAAGACATCATGAGTCATGAGTATGTTCGTAAATGGCATCTTGAATTTCAAGGAATATGTCCATACATGGTAAGCAATCGTAAGCATTACGGGTAAAAGCCACACATCCGCAACCAACAACTGCATCGATGCCGAAACGACAAACTGCAGCTTTTGGTGAACAAAATTTGGTGAACCACTGTGACGACGAGAACATCAAGAATTCATGCACAAATATGGATTCATGAGGAATGATTGTCACATATTGTTACTGTTAGTCGTTGATTGTGAACAAACGGCTCAAGAGATAGTGAAAATAGTGGTCTACGCATTGCCAACCATTTTTCATCATTATCAAACATGATTAGTCATATTGAATGGTGGGAAATGAAATGGGAAATGAAATGATGGTTCACTCACCAGTGTAAAGGTTCATCCGCGTGAGGTCCTTGAGGGGCTGCAACCAGCCAGCTTCTACGAACTTCAGGCGAGGGATTTCCAATCTACCGGAATGTCAATCCATGACTAGAGCATCTGGGTAGCCACAGATAGGTTCAGTTGGTTTCAACTGGCTGAAACGTTTGGGAAGTGAAACGCCCAACCTGTCAGAAGGACCTTTTTGATCCTTTTTGTTTGGGTTGTTTGCAAAACCAAGTACTGCATGGAATTCAGATGAATTCAGTTCCTGGTGTCATGGAGCTTGGATGACCAGACCGACCAGACAGTATGGCGTTGGAAGCATGACAGACACACTCATGGAAACGGCCAGAATGGTGCCGGTTCGGAACCACGGAGCTATGACTTTCAGTGGAAGCTGGGTAAAATTATGATTCAATTAAAGCATATTATGGCTGTAAACACTTATCATTTGATTCACATTGCAGTGTCTGGTTGTGATGTTGTTGTTCGAACATGTTTAAACTAAAACAAGTTTCTGGCTAAGAGACTGCAACATGTTTGAATCAGAGCCGGTGATAAACGATCAACCAGAGCTGGTGATAAACCCATATCATGCTCTATTGCATGATAGGATCAATGATGCTATGGTCCTCAAATACCTAGCAAGTAAAGTCATTGAAGAAGCTATCACCATTACCCTCTGGCAGTCCCTACCCTGGTTGTGCTGAAGGCTTTACCATTTTCATAGGTAAACACATTCTACTTCCAGGTTCGTTTGCCGGCGTGTAGTTTCCGGCTCGAAATTGCTGGGTAATATCCCCATGATACTCTCCCAACTTTTATCGTTGCCATTATCAATCATCCTTGGTCATTGGGCCACACGCAGTTCGGCTGCTCATTCTTGGTTGCTGTTGGCATTATTCCCACTGGTTTTGGTCGCGGTTGGTTGTATCAACCATTGTCATTAAGCAGCATCAATTCACATTAACTATTGGCCATGATTGGTTCACTATTGTCAACCATGATTGGTAAGTAGCTGTTATCATGGTCCAGTACCTGCCAATATCAACCCATGGCTACCTCCACCAAACTCACCGTCGTTGCTTCTCTCTCGTGCCAGGCTCAGGCCGAGAACGTCGTTGGTGTGAGCGAGCCCACTTTCTCAGGGTGCGCCGCTGCGGGAAAATCTTGCGGGAAGGGGCCAACCAAAGCAGGAACCCACAGGGTCACAGTGGTTAGGTTCAGTTCACCAGTTGAGAATGGTTAAGAATGGTTAAGTTAAGCAGTTGATGCTCAGTTGAGATGATGGTTGATGTCAAAGAAGTTGATTCCTTGTTGAGAATCAGAACCATTATCAAATTATCAGCCAGAAGTTCATTAACTGTTTGATTGTGGCTCCCGTGCTGTTTAGCAACTGGACAACAAATGGATTGAGAATGCTTGTGCATTAACCATTATGAATGATGGTTCAAAATGGTTGAGAATGATTATTGCTGGTGAAGTGATGGTTAGCACTGTTTGGCAGCTGTTGCTGAAGAATGGAAAGGATTAGCGCTTGCTAATAGCATTAATAACGGTTGATAATGATGTGAGTCATTTTATGTATCAATAACGGTGCAATTGTTGTCGTGATTCGCAACTGTCAACGATTGGGGCGCCGCTCTGTGAGCACAGATTGAGAATCATTCTTAGTTGCTTGTTAACCATTTATAAAACAATATTAACGATGATTGACCATTAAGCACTAAACGTTGACCATCTATTAACCATCATGCTTTTTGTTGGATATTGACCATCTACCAACCACAACTAACACATATTATCTAACTATAAACCATTAGCCACGATTCAACACTCTGTAAGCACAGCTGGTTCTTGCTATCTATTAACCAGGAAGCATTTTTTGACCATCCATTAACCATTAGTCACTAACCATCATGGCTTATCCATCCATTAATCAGTTGCCACCATGATTCACCACCATTCTCAAGCATTCTGAATCATCATTCACCATTAACCACCAGGTACCACCATTGACCACTATTAACCACCATTAACTACCATGATTCGCCACTAATTATCAACATCATCCATTCACCGTGGCTTGGCGCCCCACTTCCTTCGAAATCCTTGGGGCCTCCCTCGCCACCGCATTCCAGGGAAGTTCGAACTCGCTCCACCTTCCCGGGGCCGCCCAGTCGCTGTCGAGGAAACCCAGGACCTGGGACCAGCAACGGGAGCGTGGGAGGTCACCGCCACCACGAACCACCACAACCAGCAGCAGCCAGAAGGCTAGTTGTTAATATCAAGCTGACAATGGGGATTGGTTAGTACATGGTTGATAGCCATCACTATTGTATGATGATGCCTAATGCCTAGTACAATGGGAATTGATAAGCAAGAACTAACAAGAATATATTTATCCAGCTCTCAATAAAGCATCATCAGTTTGTGCAGTTCAATGGTGACTTACCATCACATATGTCTTTTGTAACATATCTCCCAAGATTGGCAAAAGTGCAAGAACATCTGAGAACACATGGCCACAGCTCAAAAGACAGGGTATGGATCAGGCACGGGAGCCCACATCCGTTCCATACCCTCGATCCATACCAAAACGCAGGTGATCCAGGCCGTTCTGTACCTATGGATCACTACCCCATTTCTGAGCCGTGGCGGCATACCACCTAAACTGATTTCCGCTTTGGAAGAGCAGATTTGGCCTTTTCGTTTGCGGATCTCCATGGCGCAACAACAACAGTAGCAAAAAGTGCAAGAACTGATTTTCATGAGGACACATCTACCGCCCAAACTGATTTTCGATGATTTGCCATGGACAATCCCCAATTGTTTTGCTTTGGTTAGTCCCCTGCCTAACCTTACCAAGCGCAATCCCCTGCCATGGTTCGTTGGGGGCATGGGCCAGGAGCTGCCACCATTTACTCGGTGAAGTTCACCTGGACACCACCCACCTACACCGGTGGTGAGGAAGTTTTGGGCTACGAGGCACCTGCTCAGCCGTGTTTGCAGAACAATGATGAGTCAGAATCGAAGGATCTTAAAGGTCCAAGTTAGATCTCAGTAGCTCCAAGTGATGCCTCACTCACAGCTCTAAGGGATGCTTTAGAAATCATTGTAGCTTATATTTACTACACTCGAGCCATGGTGGTTCCCGTGTTGGGCTTGTTACGTAGCCTGCCAACCTCCCACGGACTCTCGATCAACCTGGTCGACTTGTCCGGCTGCCGCAGGTGCGATGGGCCTCCAATGAAGTTGGCAAACCAGCGACACTTGGCGAACAGCAGATTGTTTCATGTCTGACTTGAGACCTGGGTTCGGAATGATGATGATGATGATGATGATGATGATGATGATGATGATGATGATGATAAAAATAGCGATAGTTGCAATCGTAAATAGAGTAATAATCGAAATGATATTCAACAGTAGCTATGACTCATCTCACTGAATCAAAAACGTGGAGAATTGTCAACTGAATGAACGATTCAAATCATTCCTTGGAACCTCCTTGCCATGCACAGTGATCTTACGGCTGCCTATGCTACAGCTTCCCCAAGGCCCAGGGATGTGGATGACTTCCTCCAATCCTCCCAGCGCTTCATCGTGGGACCTGACTGCTTTGAGCTCGTGGCCGAGGAGCGGGTAAAACACGATGAAACCCAGCAGATTTTCAGCAGATTTGTCTTGAAACTTTGGATTTTTCAGATTATTGTTCTCGAAACTTTGGATTTTTGAGAAACTCCTTAAACTTTTGGAATTGGATCCTTAAGAATTTAAATTGAAGATCCCTAAACTGAAGATCGGATCCAAAAGTTTAAGTAGGAATGCTAAGGGTCAATTCTAAGGCAGATCAAAAGATCAACTCCTGGTGCCTGGCAGCTGCGAATTCCCCTTCTGCCAGGGGCTGCACCCGGGTGATGCTGCTGTACCGCTGGTGCGAGCATGGACCGAAGTGGGCCATGGCGTGGCAGCCTTACTGCTGCGCCTAGATCCAGCTGTGAATTTTGATGGTTGACAAGCAACTTGGATGGCCCCAACGGGGATAAGAATGATTGATTATTGGTCATTCAGGCTGAATAGTGGTCACTGATATGGTTGATAGTTATGGTTAATAAGCAACAACAGTCAACAGTAGGGGAGTCCACCACTATGTTTCTCAGGGCGTTTCCTGAAGTGTCGGTAGCTTTGTTAGTTGCAGAAATCCGATGCACTTCAAGAGCCCACTTGCACAGTGTGTCAGTGGATGGGCTGTGTGAAAGCCGGGTCACTGGCTGTTTGTGTGGCCCCTTTGCTTCCCGTTTTCTGATGGTCAACCGAGCTTCAGGTTTGGGGCAGCCGATCTTGACCCGCAAAGATGTTAGATGCCTTTTCTGTGTTGGAGGACACCCTGTACTTTTTGCCCATCCGTTTGACCATCGGTAGAGTTGTAGATGTACACGAGAAACAGCCTTCAAGATAAGTGAGATGACACAACATATCCAAATTCCATCAAACGTGGTTTTTAGTTCGTTTGGTCATGAACTGGAATTGGTTCACTAGTTGTTGCTTGCCATTCATTGGCTGTTGGTTGTAGATTGTGAGTCATGGTTCTAGTCCTTGGTTTGCGTCCGTTGTTGTTTAATCAATTCGTGGTTACCTGGGTGTTTCTTAAGAGAGGGGTACCCCCAAATCATCCAGTTCATCATTAACAATTCATAGTCATAAACCAACCATAACTTCGGGGCCTCCAATTTCAAGAAACCTTCATATAGTAGTTGTTTAACCATAAGTTTGTTGGTGATTATCCCCTATTATTAATTAAGTATGATTAATCATAGTTAACTACAACAATCCCATGGTTGATAAATGTGGAACTCGTCGTCCCAAGGCGTGGTCTCTCCTGCCGACGGATGCTGAGATCGAGGACACCAAGTGTAGTCAGTAACCAGCCCTAAGTAACCTAACCTAGCACTGGTATCAACCATAAGTAACTTACCATAAGTAACAAAGCAGAAGTAACCCAGTAACTGATTCAACGAGTATCCCAACCATAAGTTACTGGGTCAATAACCATAAGTAGACAACTGCTATTCAAACATAAGCAGTAACCCAGCACTGGGATTTTCATCATTAGCTACTGCCTTGGGACATGTTCTTCACTTTGGACTGCAGCTTTCGAGACTCAACGGATGCGACCTATTGCCCTGGGTGGTTTCTCCGGAGGTCTAGCTTCAGCCCTTGTGAGTTTCTTGAACTATCCTGGTTGGGATAAGCCCCTGGAATTCCACCAGCCTGTTTGCTCTCCGGTTCATTGGTCCTGGGAAACCTCTGCACCTTGGCGTTTGGACCCCAAAAGCGTTCTGGTGGGCATCGTGATTGGTTTGCTGTTGGGCCCCATTATAGAGGTGCTATCCTTGGTGAGGCAGCTGTGGGCCTTGCAAGTTAGGAGCTGGTTCAGGTTGCCAGCCCCTCCTGTCCACAGGGAGCCGTATCGGGTCCTTGGATGAGCTCGTCCGAACTCGAATCGCTGAAAGAGGATCTCGCCTTGTTGCGCTTTGAGTTCGAGGCGCTCCGAGTGACAGTGGACGAACTCCGTCAGAACCAGGCCGTGTTAGGTGCCCTTCCTGCTTCTGCATCCCTCGCCCCCGCGCACCTGCTTCTGCATCCGTCGCTCCCGCATCCGTAGGAGTAGGTTCAGCTGGGGTTTCTTCGTCGGAAGCTTCAATTGCCGGCTCTGACAAGGAGGGTAGAGCTGCTCTTGCCAAGCGCATCGGTCGTTTCCTTCGTGCTTCGTACGAGGGCCGTCACTTCGGATCGTCAGGCAGGGACCGGTTGGATCTTCGTTCGAGGGTGTACGTTGCATTGGTCGACTACCACGGAAATCGTCTTCCAGGACCCAGAGTGTTCAGGGACTTTGCCGGGCTGTCAGCTTTGTGCAAGCGTGGACCATCTGCAGGAGATTCAGTGTTTGTCGGATTTCCCACGGAGTGGGAGGCAAAGCTAGCATTGGAGGAGGCTGGATTCCCTTGGCCATCTTCAAGCGGCGATGGCTACTGAACCAGGAGAAGCAGAGGATGTGGCTTTCCCTCTGGACCGTTTGTTGTACAGGGACGGCCAATTGCATGAATTAGCCTTTTGTCATTTAGATGTTTCCACCGAAGACAGTGTTGCAATCGTTGATGTCATTCCTATCACTGAGATGGATTCCTGGTTGCTTGTCGCAGTTCCCAATTCGGCATGGCACAGGCAGGCGATTCGAAGAGTGTTGCCCCGTGGTGCTTTGTCGAGGCCAATGAACCTTGAAGTTGTCGGATTGGAAGGTGAAGGTACGGAAAATGAGACCATGATCAAAGTGTGGGTCGGCTTTTTAGCTCAAGACTTGCGCTCTGTTCTCGTTCCAGATCGCTCTCATGACCCAGGTGCGGTGACGTTTTTGGATGCTTCGGGTGTAGTCTGCACTCCTTCCGGTCTTTCGCTGAAAGAATTTGCCGGTGATCATTATGGTTTTGTGTCAGCAGCCAGCCAGCCTGAGCCGTCACTTGCTGACCCAGGGATTGATGATCGGTTAACTGCATTGGAGGCGGGTCTTGATAGCATTCGTGATTCCTTGAAAATCCTCACTGCATCCGCCACTGCTCCCCCTAGAGTAGGCTTCAGCTCTGATGGAAAAGCTGTTGGTAGTGAAGAGGGTCTTCGCAAATCTGCTCTGAAGAAGCAGGTCTCTGAGAAGTATAGCAATTTGGATCCCGCCGTAGTTTCTGCTGCTCGTGCTGCAGGTGTTCCGGAGGAACACTTAGCTCAGATGTCTTTGCTGTTTAGCAAGAAACCGCAGATGGCCGATCTTCCCAAACGCCCTCGAGCTGCAGTTTCGCAGAATGTCCTCTCTGAGAGTGAGGATGATGAGGACGATGGCCTTGGTGAAGAACATGCAGGCGGTTCTGGCAATGAGGGTAGTAGCAGTCCCATCGAAAAAGCTGTGGTGCAGTTGACGAAGCTTGTCAGTGGTTTAGCAAAGAAGGACAGGCGAGGATCTGGCATTGAGAGCATCCTTGAGAGGAGTGAAGGGGTTGGATCAGACCTCTCTTCGTCGAGCAGTAGCTCGGGTTCTCGAAGCAAAGCAGCAGCTTTTCAACGACTTCGAGCAGCTCTGACTGAGAAGCCTGAGTGGTTGTATACGTCGATTGAAGAAAAGCTGGTTGAAGATTTCACCTCGATCAGGAGTGCTCCAGGAGCTGGCAGCATGTCAGCTTCATCTCGAGGCTGGGTTGAGCACAGATCCAAGCTAGGCCACTACCCCGCCACTATCCGTTTCGCTTGGGTGGTGGCAGGCATCCATGACAGTTTGCGTGCTGGAGAGGTGGCACAGGCCAGAGCGAGGTGCGCATTGGCCTTAGCAGCAATCGACCAATCCAGTTTGGACTCAGGAAATTGGGCGTTAGCCCAAGAAATGTTGCTTGAGTTGCCGCCACCCTATGCTGCCTTTGTGAACCGCAGAATGCCTGACCCTTCGGAGCAGACCTCGACTCGGCTTGCAGATGATCGCTTGACTGAGATTTTGCTATGGAGGTTGAAAGATCGTGATAGCTTCATGGAGTCGAAGAAGAGGCTTGGACAAGCTGCCAAGCCTAAAGTGCCCCCACCAAATCCTGCTGGAAAGCCGGCCCCCAAAACCAAAGCCAAGCCAAAGGCAAAAGGGCCCGCTTCGGAGGAGAATGGGGGGCCCGAAAGTTAAGCAACCAGAAAAGAATTCGGGCATGTCAGTGGGGCACCATCAGCGGGTCCGAAGAGTTCCCGGTGCAGGTGCTTCTACAGTGCAAGCTGACATGTGGAATCAGTGTTTTTGTGCAGTTTCTCGGGCCCGTTCAGGATTGAGTGCCCTTTTTCACACCATGCTCAAACCCAGCACTTGCACGTCGCGAGCGCCTGAAGGGACAGTTTGGCCTATGCCGCTCCCCTTCCCTGAAATGCATTGCCGTCGTTCTAATCGTAAGCAGGTGGAGTGCGGCAGGAAATTAGGTTTGAATTTTCTGGTTTTAGTTCTAGATTGGCTAGCAATGGGGTCAACCATTAGTTGTGGTTACTCGTTGGCTGCGGGAGTCAAACTCACCCGTTGCCAGTGGGAAGCTGTTCGCAAGATGTCGCCCTTAGTGGACTCGTGGAATGCACATGACTTGGTCGATGCCGAATCAATGGGTCGCACAGCTGCAAAGGTTGAAAGCATCGAGTCCTTGTTGCTTCTTCTTGAGGAAGAGGCCACCCCGCTAGCTTCGGAACTTCGTTCTTACATGCATCAGCACTCCTCAGGTGTGCAGAATTCGCAAGGCCATTTTGGCCACCCAGGAACTGTGATTGGTTCCTTGACATCTGTGTTGGAGAATGTTGCGAAAGACCTCGAGCCTGACCGGCTGCACTTCCATGGAGTGCCGTCCTTTGATCCAGTGCCTTTCCTTGATGATCGCAACCGTGAGCAGTACGAACGACCTTTAGATCACGCCTGCACCTTCGAAGAAGCAGCTTCTAAGGTTCCCTCTGTCCGTGTTCGCATCCCTCATCGAGCCCAGGTTTCATTGTTGGACAAGCTGGATGAACATGCTAGGCTAGCCCTCTTGCCCTTTTCAGCAGTTCGAGAAGGCTTAGCTTGTGGCATGTTTGCCATACCTAAAGACCAACAAAGGGATAGGCTCATTATCGATGCAAGACCTGCAAATGCATGCGAGCAATCTGAAGACCGGTGGGTCTACTCGTTAGGATCAGTTCATCAGCTCCTCCATATCTTTTTGCAAAGCAACCAAAGACTGGTCATGCACTGTGAAGATCTTAGGGACTTTTACCATTCATTCATCATTGGTGAGCAGCGTCGGCAACGCAACGGGCTGAAACTTTGCTTCCGTCCTTCGCAGGTTGCTCATTTGAAGTGTTTCCAACCTTGGATGCATGATGAAGAGTGGTTGGTCCCTTCGCTTGACACTATGGCTATGGGGGATACCAACTCTGTTGCCTTTGGCCAGGTGTCCCACCTTTCTTTGCTGCTGCGGACCCGTGAGTTTGATTTGGAGGATTTTCTTGGTCTCCGACTGAGGCCTTCCAGGAAGACTTGGCATGCAGGCTTGATGATCGATGACTTTGTCCTTCTCCAAGGTGTGGAGGATTCGGAGTTAGATGCTGGAGCAGCCACCTTAGGACAACATAAAGTAGCCCAAGTTCGCAAGGCCTATGAAGAAGCAGGCTTGCCTCGTCACGAGGGCAAGTCAGTGTCCTCTTCTCTGACTGCTGAGTTTTGGGGAGTGGAGGTTGATGGCAAGCGAGGAAGAGTGCGGCCGAACTTGAAGAGGCTGATTCCATTGGTTCACGTGATGCTCCGAACCATTCGTATGGGTGTAGCCACTGTGAGCTTGCTTGAAGTCCTTTCCGGTTCGCTAGTATCCGCCTTTCAGATCAGACGTCGCTTCATGTCCTCCCTCCAGGAGATTTATGCAGCTCAGCGAGGCAGGGCTAGGTCTTCGATAGTCAAGATGTCGAGTGCTTTGATCGATGAGCTCTTCGTGTGTCTAGGACTGTTGGTGCTGACCGAGATAGATCTTAGGCTGGAACCTGCTCCATGGTTGGTTGCATCCGATGCATCCGTTAGCAGCACTGCCTCGGTTTTCACTGATGTAGGCAGCGGTTTGACAGCGGAAATCCAACGTTTTGCTTTGCAGAAGGGGCTGTGGAACCGCCTCATGTCACCCGCATCGGCTTATCTTCGTGAAAAAGGTTTCCACGAACATGAAGGAACGATCCATGAGCTGCCTGACCGTGGGTATGATATGCATCCGTTGTGGGAAGAGTTGGTCAGCAGCCAATCGTTCAACCTGCTACAGTTCAAGCATGTGGGTAGGAAGCGCAGGCATATCAATCTTTTGGAGATTTCAGCTTCTCTCGATGCTGAGAAGAAAATGGGTGCTAAGTGGCCGGACAGGTACTACATGCACCTTCAGGATTCTCAAGTTTCTTTGGCCTGTCTGGTGAAGGGCAGGTCATCATCGAGTGAGGTGAACAAGCTGCTGAAGCAGTCCATCCCAGACCATGTAACTTCTGGGATCAGACCATTCTATGGCTACGTTCGTTCAAAGTTGAATCCAGCAGATGACCCCACTCGAAACGTCGGCATTCGCTCACCCTCTCGAAACGAAGCTGAGTGGTTAGCTGAGGCGAAGTTGGGAAAGTTTGAAAAGTTGGATCAGTTTCTTGCTGAGCGGCAGTTGAGCATCCTTGACATGGCTGGGCTCCCTGATGTCAGTGAGCTCTGGCCGGACGTCGATGTCTCAGCTGAGACTTCTAAGGAAAGCAAAAGGACAAGGGGCAGGCTGAGGCGGGCAATGAGATCTGAAGCTCAAACACCAAGTGACGCCACTGAAGCTGAGGTGGTTTCCTTTAGCTCCGTGCCGAGCTCTTCTTCGTCAGTCCGGGTCATCGCTGAGACTTCAGATGATACTGGAACAAACGGTCCGGAGCGGGGGAGCCAACTTGCAGCGGTAAAGATCTCAGGTGAAGGGAAAGCTTGTGCATTCCCAGACTGGGGTAGTGTCGTCCAAAAACTTTTGAGCTTTCCTTCGAATCAGTTTGTGTTTCATAGCAGTTTTGCATCGCTGGAAGAAGCTTTAGCCAGCGGACCAGGCATCCTCGATCTTTTCTCAGGTGCTAGGGGTTTCAGTCGTGCATTCGTTTCCGTAGCAGCATCCTGGAGTTTGTGCTTCGACATTTCTCACCATCCAGGAGAAGATCTTTTGGAACCTCGGCTGCAGTTAGACCTCCGGAGTTTACTCAGGGCCGGCGCGTTTAGAGCCATGGCTGCTTCGCCTGTTTGTGCTTCGTTTTCAACTGCAATCACACCTGCTTGGAGGACTCTGGAGTTTCCAGAGGGGCGTCCGGACTTGACGCCATTGCAGAAGACTAAGGTACAACTGGGACAGTCGCAGCTAGCTTTCGTGCTAGGCCTGGTCAATATCTGTTTAGGCCTTGGGATCTTGTTTTGGATTGAAAACCCGGATTCATCATGGTTCTGGCGACAACATCGGCTACTGAGTTGGGATCGGATTCTGTGTTCTGGTGAAGTGGGAGACTGGCGAGTTGACCAGTGCCGTTTTGGCACTCCCTGGCGGAAGCGGACACGGTTTCGAACAAACAGCAGCTTGCGCCATAGCAAGCTTTTGTGCCAGTGCAGCAGACCTCATGTCATCCTTCGAGGCCGTTGCAAGGAGCGTAAACTTAACTTCACAAAACTGGCCGAAAGCTATCCCAGGAAGTTGTGCAAGCTGCTTGCCTGTGTCTTTGCTCAGGACTTGGGAATGCTACCTTTCCGAAGACGTTTACAGCTGGGTCAGTGTGCAAAGTGCTCAGCTGGCAGGATTGGTGAAGCGAAGAATCCTGGGCCTCGAAGGCCTAGGACCCAGCCTCAGAGACGTACAGGACGACTGGAAGATGTCGAGTTGCTGGAGCCACAGACTATAGCGATGAGGGCTAAGTTTTGGAACTCTTTTTCTGCTTGGTTGCTTGAAGAAGTTGGTGCTGCGGTCAGAGATTCCATCACCTCGAATCCCTTGCTCATGGTGAAGGCTTTGGAACACTACGGGGGGTTGGAATTCTCTGCAGGTACACCTTTGTACTACTACAGGCAGCTTCTAGCTCATGTGCAGAGGGAGTTTCCTTTGACTAAACCCTTTATGGCTGTGGCTTGGCGAGTCGTTTCTCGCTGGGAGCAGCTAGAACCGGTGCAGCACAGGCCACCAGTTCCCGAACCTCTCGTTCTAGCCATGAGCAGTTTGGCTCTGATATGGAACTGGCCTCTGTTTGCAGCAGCAACTCTAGCATGCTTTTATGGGATTTGCAGAATTGGGGAGGTCCTCTCTGCAGAGAGGGGAAGCTTGCTGACGCCTACAGATTTGCTGGCTGAAGAGCAGGTGATATACTTGAAGATCAGCAAACCTAAGAGTCGGCGACGGGGTCCTTCCATCCAATACTCAACGATTTCGGAAGCTTCAGTTGTGAACTTTTTGAGTTTTGTTTGGCAGGACTTTTCTCCTCAAGCTCGACTTTATCCTAGCAGTCCTTCGAACTTTCGACGCAGATGGAACGCATTGCTGAAAGCATTGGGCGTTCAAGTGTGGCATCGACTTACGCCTGGTTCTTTGAGAGGCGGTGGCTGCGTGGCAGCCCATCGCAAAGGTCTAGCTATTCAAGATTTGTTGTGGCGGATGCGATTGCAACACACCAAGACCCTTTGCTTCTATTTGCAGGAAACCACTGCAGAGTCGATTTTACCAGCTTTGACTGCAGACTGCCGTGAAACCATCCAGATCCTTAGATCGCTGTTGCCCTTGCAGATGCAAGCCTTTCAGCAGCGCACGCCTTCAAAGTGACCTCACTCAATTTCGGCGTTGGCCGCTGGAGCTTGTTGGAAGTTCAGGTTTGACAGCCTGACCTCCGACACCACTTTTTCAGCTGATCAGCTGGTGCAGCGATGAGCTGCACGACACACACAGTTTCGCAGAGCGGTGTGAAAACCAGACGAGCCGTGTGAGCAGGGGCAGGGAAGAGGAAATAACATGCCTTGGGACATGTTCTTCACTTTGGACTGCAGCTTTCGAGACTCCCTTCCTCTTCGAGCCCACCTCCCAAGTTCAGGTTTGACAGCCTGACCTCCGACACCACTTTTTCAGCTGATCAGCTGGTGCAGCGATGAGCTGCACGACACACACAGTTTCGCAGAGCGGTGTGAAAACCAGACGAGCTGTGTGAGCAGGGGCAGGGAAGAGGAAATAACATGTTTATTTTTGGATAGCTGGATAGCTACTGTCGATGGTCACTAGCTGCTGGATCTTCGCCATCAATTGCTATTGTTGCAACGGAGGGCTCCCTTCCTAGCATGACAGGATGGGTGCACCGGGACCAAGAGAAACTTGATGGCATTCTCATTTTCCTCGGAGCAAAGCTACCATGAATTGGAACATGATGAGATGCAGGCAAAAAGCATGGCAGACAGGATAATCGCAAACCCTGGGAGATAATCACAAACGATTCTGGACATACGTGTGGTTCATCAATCTTGGGTGTTAGATACTCATCAGGTAAGACTTGAGAATAACCCCAATTTCCCATAAGGGTCCTTACATGGGCATGATCCTGTTCCAACTCCGTTGCTGTGAGGCTTTAACGTTCATATTTTCTGGGTACGGGGGTAGGACAAGCCACCACACACCCTCAACAAAATGGTGCAGGTGAACAACCCAACAGCCAGGTTCCTCGCAACTGGCCACAACAGCTATGGGTACAGGGGCCCTTGATCCATGGCAGTGGAAACCGTTGCAGATTTGACGCTGCCTCTGCAGGATTTGTCTTCACTGCCAGACTTACCATCAGAGATGACCACGGCCCCAGTGATCGAAAGGAGTGCCGGTGTAAATCCGCTGCGGGTGAAGTGCCAGTTGCATGTTTTGAGCGGAAGCAAAGGCCAAGGAAAGTGAAACCGGCTGGTGGTATTGATCAAATCATATTGGATATACTGAGATACATGATAAGCGCAAATATTTGTAAAGCTCGCATCTATTTTGCCCCAGCTATCCAAATCATTGGATTTATTGGGTGGAGCGAATCTTGGTTGTATTTTTTGGCTGCTTTTGTTGGTTCTCTTCACCCCTCCAACGAACTGCAGGGCCAGTTGTTTTGACAAAACCCTGATCCATCAACCATGAAAGTCTTCGAGATCTATCATCAACAGGATTTTAAACTGATTATCCAAACATATTCTATGGATAAGCAAGATCCAGTATGAATATATGATTATTGATCCATTGTTGATATGACAATTTACAGGTATGAGATGAACCAGGGATTACATGAACCAGCAAAGCGAGGACATTCAATCTGTGGATACAGTTCAGGACCTTTCAACCCCTGTTGCTGAAAAATCCAAGTGCAGCACCTGCGCCTAACTTGGTTAAACAGTTAGGGATTGTTGCCTGGATTATCCTGGAATATCACGGTCAACAAGTAGGTTCTAGGCATCTCAATGTGATGGCTCC
>VSDK01024948.1:158033-182045 GCA_009767595.1 Symbiodinium kawagutii
CTGCTGAATACTCAGATGGCAAGCAGTGCAATAAGAAAGTGAGAAAACCCTTGCCAAGCAGATGGACCACCTGGCGCTTCGCATGGCCCATCTGCCAACAGGACGGCTCCAGATGATCACAGGTCGAGGGCCTAGCACTGTGGCTGTGTTGGCTGCTGTTGCTGGCTGTGCGTTGAATGGTTCAAGCACTTGTACTATTGACCAAAATAGCAACTGTTGTACTGCTCATAGATGCTCATAGGTTGTGATGACTACTTTGACTTGGCTGAATCAAGACCGCTTCACTATAATAATCGCTCCATGACGCAACTCTAATGGTTCTTTGATGGTATTTGACATCATTCACAAATGGTTGGTGGTTTCAAGAACTCTCAGAAAAAAGCAGCAGCTATACGTACTTGCAACCAGGAGAATGCGCTGATCAACTCACAACTTCGGTGGTACACCACAAGCCAATCAATACTGGTTGGGGATACACCTAGTGATAAACCACGAAGTTATGGACCATGACTACGTTGCTGGAAAACCACAACACAGGCGATTTGCGGGTGACTACCACCAGTTGCACTGACCCCGTGCCGAGTTGGATTTTTTGAAGAGAAACTGCTGGTTTTGTTGCACATCCACTTCCTTCCATGCCGTTGCTTGGAAACAGGGCGACCATGTGCCAATGCTGCCAAAGCACAGCTGATTCGCTCTGCCACTTGATGGCTTTGTTAGACTTCTTGGACCAATGGGTCTTGGTTGTCTCATGCACAAACATGAACTAATATATTGTCAGCCCTTCTATGGGGTAGGAATCTATAAGGAAAGGTGAAACCAAAGCAAACATATATTCACGGATTATTTGTTACTCAACTGACTTTCGTCTTTGCAAAGGCTGTACTCGTTGAAGACAAGTTGGCCGTGTCCAGACATGATGGGTCGACCGATTCTGTGTCTTGACTGCAGTGGATGTCTGATGCTTGACTCGTGTCCGGCAATTTTGACGGGGCAGAAGTGCAGACACCATATCCACAGACTTCCCCGCTCACAGCATTGAGGGTCAATCATCAATAAAGAGGCGTATGGCTGGAGAACTATGGGACAACTTGTGGATTTTTTTGGGATAAGTCATCACATCCATCATCCCTCGTAGATGATCTTGTGGTGCTTGGGGCGAGTCCTTCATCCTTGGAACCTGCAGCTTTCTGCCAGGTACTTCAAGGTGAAGCTCGGAGCTGAGAACATCTGGACCAACTTCCATTACCACAAACAATGCTTAAGGCTAAAGGTTAAGTAACCAGAGGAGTTAGCTGTCCAGTTGGTTGAGGTTGACTCTATTCATATTGTTGGCTACTGGTTGATTATGAGTTTTACCCGGTTAAGTACGCAGAAGCTAATCATAGCTCTTGCTCCTCTTGGTGCAGAATACGACATCCCGGAGTCACTTCACATCTCAGACGTGCGCGGAGCATCGCGGAGCCACTTTGAGGCTGTTGCGGGCAGATACTGAAGAAGATCGGGAGGCTCAGCGTTGGGATCGAAATGCGGGCAGATTTGGTTTGATTATCCAATCATCGTTTGATTGTTTTTTACGGATCCAAAAACTATCTTCTAGATTTCTAAAATTTGAATTGTTGATTCAAAAAGGGGTTTCAATGTCATCGATAGCCGGCGTCAATACATGGCTGTGTCGATCATCTATAATAACCATCTCATCTTTCTGGCTCATGATTCATTAATCAGCTTTATCCGCATATCTGTTTCATTCATAACAGCTGGGCGAATGATTCTGGTATACTTTTCACTGATAAGCATCTTTAAAAACATCAGGGTTATGTAAGCCTGGTAATTCTGGTATTATGAATGATTGATTCATGGCTTGCTGCCAGGCGATCATCAAACGAGGAAAAGTTCCGCCACCAGCTGCCAGTGAAGAAGCACCCCACGAGTTTACCGTCGCCAGAAGCCCAGAGAAATCCGGGTCAAAACCCGAAGTTTCAGCATCCTGGACTGGACAACCATGGCCTTTAGTGGTCGTTGATGGCTCAAGTACCATTGCAACATCAGATGCAACATAGCACAAACATCAACTGCTTATAGACCTGGTTGGATAGTTGGCTGCGTCTTGGTCGAAAAAAAACTCTGATGGCAGACTGATAGCAACCTGGTCTGAGGAATGTGCCAAAGACAGGCCAGCCCCTTAGCTCATAGCGGTGCGTGACCACCTGGGGGGAAACAAAACACGGAACAGACCATGTCCTTATGTCGTTTGCAGTTTTCTGTCCGTAAAACACTGCCCTGCCTTGTCGATTTGAGCGACGAGATGTGATGAGACGTCGAAAGTTGATTCTGGGTCAGGAGATGTGGTTCCAATCTGGGTATTTCTCAAAATAGGGGTACCCCCAAATCATCCATTAGTAATAGTTTATTAGTAATAAACCTATCTTGAGAAACTCCCATATCCACAACGGGCAACTGTGCGTTGCCTCGTAGCATTTTGATGTTGGCCTTGGGAGAACCCGTCGCCTGGGTCCAACATCGCAGGCCTTGGGTCCTGGGTGACATGGTGGAAATCCAGAAGCTTCACAAGGCGCGAGTGCCATGAGAGCTGGCACACCTGTTGGGGTTGCGCATGGGTTTCTGGTTCTCAATGTGGAAGTTTTTTTCGATATCTTTGCTTGAAAATTGAAGTCATTTGACCCCCATGAATCCTGATTGAAGGACTGTGAACGATAAATTAAGCCTGATGTTATGACTATCAAGCATCATTTACCTGCGGTTAACCATCAACTAACCCCAATAAACCACCACAAATCCCGGCCCCTTGATCATCAGTAAACCCCAGCAACCACCATGAACCATGGCCAAGCCATGGTAAACCTTGATCCTTTTGGGTAGGCCTTGACTCCTGGTACTCCATACATTGCCTACGTTCGCGCAACCACCGTGGTGGGCGATGCAAAGGCATGGCGGAAAGCTGCAAAGATCGCCGGGGGTTCATGACAGGTACAGGTTCTACCTATGATTTCCAGTTTTCAATGCAACAAAAAAAGGGCAGGTAGTGGTCAATTCAGAATTAAATTCTGGTGGATGATGATGGTTAATTATATCTTAGCCATCAGCTATTATGAGTTTCTTGACCCTTTTATTCTTTGTTGTTGGTGATTATCCCCTATTATGAACCATTTGACCATCATGAACCACCATCACTTTATCATGACTAACCCTTTATTAAGCGCTAATCAACCATTTCTAAACCTGATGAGTGGGTTATGAAGCACCATTCACCATGAACCATCACAAACCATCATGAACCCATCATGAACCCATCATTGACCACCACAAATTAACGCTGAATGGACCACGCTCAACCCTCATTAGTTGCTTATCGACCATCACTAAGCCATCATTATTCATCATTACTAACCATTATTTCCTATACTAATGACTACTAACCATTAACTAAGCCAAGGGTTCATCATTTTTCATGACTAAGCCTTACAAGTTGCTGATTCACCACCACCATCAAGCCATCATAGTTCCTGTTGAATCGTCCTGGTCTCCAGGGCTGGGGCGTGGCGAGTGCTCCGGAGATTGCGCCACCGGATTATCCCACCAAACCAGCGATGGCCTCAGCAGCGCCTGGCGTGGAGACCGCGGCACCCCCTGGGATCTTGGATCATGGGGGGCTTCTCAAACCGGGAGTTTCTTGAGTAATCAATGGAGGTAATGATTTTTAGGGGTCTCCAAAATCATGATTACTAGCTTAGAAATCATGATTACTCTTCTCAAAATGAGAACCCCCACATGTATGGCGCCACCTGCCTGTACACCTACCTGTTCTTTATGTTTCCATCGCTTGTTGCTTGTTGACGATGACTATTCTCCATGATCAACCGTTACCATGACTACTGTTTGCTCAACATGTTTTGTTTGCTGATCCAAGAGGCGCAATGGCTTGCGTTTATACCATCATTGTCAATGAGTACAATCTTTAGTTTATAGCCACTAACATCCTTTCATAAAAATGATGGTTGGAGCTGCCATTCGCAGTCACTCCCGGGTGGCAACTAAGGAGCAGCCCACCTGCCCGTGGCAGTGGCCGACAGCCTTAGAGGCTGGAGGATACAGCGGACCCATGCTGAGTCCGACCTGTCGCAGCGGCGCAAACGTCGCAGGTGCATTGGAAGGAGCCTTGGACGCGGGGTGCGGACGTGGAAAGCTGGAGACTCAGCGGGACTTGTGGAGGTTAGGCATGGCTATGTGGGGAGCCAGGATAGCTATATTAGGATAGCTATAATTTACAAGGGATAGCTGTAGCTAAAGGAGGGTATTGAGGGGTTGATGGGATTTTTGAATGGGTTTTTGATCACTCCAGCAATCCATTGAATGTATCAGCTGGTTAATCTGTTGATTGATGGTCGAAAAGCCAACAGTTCTAGATTGACACGATTTCTAGTCAAATGGTTCTATGGGCCATGTTTTTTGCATAGATTGCTGGCATACCCATGGGTTAGAGATGCTATGGCACTAGGGACATATGGCCTGATGGTGCCTTGTCAACTATGGAGGCAGATCAAAGGTAGCAGCAGGTTGCTGCGAAAGATTGCCAGAGGGTACTGCTGCAGTCACCTCACATGGGTCACCAAACCAATGAAGGTTTGCCTCAAGACATCATCGTTGATGGTCAACATGGTTCAATGATGGTTAGAGAAGGCATGGCAACATGACTGACCATCATTAACCAAGCCGTGGTTAAAAGATGGTTAAACCATGGTCAAATGATGGTTGAATGATGGCGATTCAAAAAGTGAAATCACCGAACTGTTGTTTTGTGAACCATCGTGAAACATCAATCACAATCAAGTGTGCAATTCACCATAATTAACCCCATGAACTATAAGGCTCCATAAGGATGAATGATGATGCTTGATGTTTCATCAGTCAAACGAACCTTTGAACATTTTTGCTTCATCAATCAGTCAGAACTAACCAGTCAAAACACTAACCAGTCAGAACTAATGAGTCAGAACTAACCAGTCAGAACTAATCAGGGAGAACTAATCAGTGAGAACTAACTGCAGTAGTAGCTCACCTTTGGGCTGCATTGAAAGCTGTTGAACCCCCAATCTTTGTTTTTTTTTTTTCTGGACGCTTCTTGGACTGCCAAGGTTGTGAGTTCCAGTATTCTCTCCATGCGGATCTTGCGGACTGCGTGGATGTGCCACACCCTGCACTGCTTCAGCCCTGTACTTCCAGTAGCGAAGCACTGCTTGAAAAGAATGGTGGATGGTAAGTGTAGCCCTGTACTGCTTGGAAAGAATTCTGGTCAGTGAGGGCAAGTGCTCTGGACCTTGATGTGAAAGTGATGGTAGCACGCAGATGAAACACGACGGGCCAAAGGCGTAGGTTTTTTTCTGCGCCTGGACCCTTAAGACCGCCCCATTTCAGGTGCCCTACGATGTGGCACATGCCACCTTCGCCGAGAAGCAGGCAAAGCCAGGAAAGTGCACCACATCCTGATAACGTCATGGTGCATTCAGAGCAAACCTCACCAGCCTGGGCATTGACTGGTGGCTTACAGCCACTAACTTAGACTTTTCCTGCTTTTGTGATGGGTTGACCTGACTAATCACAAAGACAAAGCTCATCACAAAATCAAGAAAAGTCTAAGCTGTTTGCCTGACATACCAATTCAAATCATTCAAAGATCAAGTTTTTGCTATCAACTGAAGTCAACTAAGTTGGCAAACCTTCCCCTGATGACTCTGCAGATCCACGTTGAAAATTTGGAGTACGCCACGGTCTACTACTTCCGGCACCTTGGAAGCAGGGCTTTTCAAAAGCTTCCATGCCAAGTGAAACATCCATGGATGGTTCTGCATCTGGGGGTGTCTCAGAGTAGGGAACCCCAAGAATGGTAAGTCTTTTACTAGAAATGATATGAAATCTTTTGAATGTTGGATGATTTTGGGGTAACCCGTATGACTTGAGAAACACCCATGTTGTCATCAACCACGTCCATGAAGATATTTCTAAGGGCAGCACAGGTCACGGGTCGCTGCGCACTGAGGGTTCGCATCAAGAACTCTGTGGGTTGGTCGCTTTCTCAGCTGCAGTTGGTGGCAGCAGCTCCCAGCAGCTGCAGCTCTCTGAGGTCTGAATGGAGCGATATTTCGGAGCCTTTCCTCACAGGTGCATGCAGGTCCAGTCCGCACTGAGATGACATTTTCTTAGAATGGGGGGCACTCCCAAATTGTCCTTGGTATGAATCATTTATAGTTATAAACCATGATTTTTTTTGTAGGCTTCCGAATGAGCCCAATATGGCTTTGTCCATGGTCCCCTTATGGTGGTCCCCCTTAACCAACCAATTGGGACAAAGCCATATCTGGTGATGGGAGTGATGGCCATGGTGCAAGCGTGCGGTTTTGGAAGAGACAGGCCACCATATGGACAAAACTATAGGATTGTTAACGTATCATGGTTGTGCTATAGGAGGATTGTTAATATATCATGGTTGTTGATGCTTGTTCACTGTTGTTAACGGTTGTGAATCACCAGGTTGATCGGCAAATCATGGCAAATCCCTTGGTTTTGCCGATGAGCAACCCCCAAGAAAGCACACGGCACCAGGCCAGCTCCTCCACATCGACCCATTCTCGAGCACGTCGATACGGAGCCCATGGGTGGGTGGGGTCAGAATGATGGGCCAGGGTCAGGACTGACGTGGACCACGGACGGCATGGAACCCTTGGCAGGAGCAGCTTGTGTTTCGTTGGCCTCTGCCGGACAGCCATGGTGCCTCAGCTGTGTTCAGCAGAGATTATGCGATGAACTCCCAGCTGCGGCAATGGCTTTCACCCGGGTGATACATGTGACAGGTTTACTTTGGTCAATTTTGTGGATTCCCACGTTGGACAAGTTCGTCGGATGATTCGCTGCTTTCAAACATTGCCACTGAACCTCCCTTGGCTCTGCAGGTTGCCCAGTGGACAAATACGAGGTGTTTCTGGCAGACCAAGGGCAGGTGCCTGGCTGATTGCAGTTTTTCGTGTAAACTTCCGCTGCCAGGAATCAAGGACGCCAACTTGTCCTCCCAAAACATTTGATAAACTTCCACATTAAGTGATCTAACCTACCAAAAGCTTTCTTTTTTGTGAACCACTTGTGGTGTTCAGAAGCAATTTTCCTTCCGGAAGGTGGCCAAAGTTCCACAGCTGGTCCATGACTTGAACAATTGCGAGAATGACGAGGAGTGGCTTTGAAAGATGACACAGTGCAAGTTGGGATGTCCTCAAACTGTTCAAAAGTGCTCATTTGCAGCAGGAAACACCATTGGTTGGGATGTACTTCAGAACAAAATCATATAGTTCTCCTGACGGACTCACAGGAAAGACCTTCTCTGGGCTGGGTTCGATGCTAGAGTGAGACTCTTGGGGGGCTGCTTTTGTTGGCCCATCATGGGGACAGGAGAAGCAGAAAGCTCTGTTGGAAGGATTGCCAGTCAAAGAACTGCATTTGATCAAGGCGGGGCAGCTGGAATGCTGTACCGGTGCCGGCATAGGCCTGTAACATGTGTGGATCCTTCACTATCACCGGTTGAATGAGAAGGAGGACATGCTTTTTTGAAGCGCAGCATTCATCAATGCCTTGGCATCAGCATAACCTCCGCGGATAACAAACCTCAAGAGTAGGATGAGTGGGTTCGAAGTCCTAAGAGTCCTGGTCTTTCTATCCGAAATACATCGAAAAGGGAGGTGAGAGACCACCTGATTAGCTCAGCAGATCTGTCAACCTCTTAGTTTCTGAATTGTTCATGGTTTGTCAAAGATAGGAACCCCCTATTGCTATAATTGGTTAGTACTGGATGATTTGGGAGTACTGAGTACCCCTATTTTGAAAACTCCCCATGGATACGAATCAAACATGGTCAAAACCACACAGCTCACCTGCGAACCGAATGGTCTTTGAAACTTCAGCTGTTCACCGATCGAACTTGGTGTGGTTACATCCTCCGGTAAACTAACCACCTGGAAGCTGAAAATCACCATATTTTAGAGGTACACCAGCTACAACTGGTGGATTTTTGGGGTGGTCACGCATGAGCTTCCGCGGCTTCCCAGCTCGCGAGGTGGAAGAGTTGACGAACCGGAAAGAGCCAGTGCAGACCCAAGTTGGAGGTCGATTTAGCACCATGACTTGCGTGAGATGTTAGGTTTTCCATGTGACTACATTAGTTTAGGGAACCATCTACGAAGGACTGATTGATTTGGGCAACTTGGTTTCAGTTGATTGGTTGATGTCAACTGAAATCAATTGACTATTGCTATATTTGATGTAAAGCCTGGACTTTCAGCGATTCCAAATACGACCCCACAATGGCTGGGCATCATTTGGAGACGATGAACTTTTGGGATCTCTACAAGGAAAAAGTGTTGAACAAGAGCCAGGTCGCCCCGGATATGCTTGCTGTCGATGGAGCTCATCTATACTTTTGATAACAAGAATCATAGGAATTTTGGGATCGGAAATTATGTTTCGACTGTGAACAGTGAGGTATCATCAGTGTTGACCCTTGATTCGTTCCCTAAACTAATCTAGTCACATGGAAAACCGAACCTTCGTAGATGGTTTACCTCCACAAACTGGTGATCAGTTTGGCTTCCAAGGATTTCCAGAGTAAAATTTCCATGGTATCCTTTCCATGCTATCTTTTTGAATGGTATCCCTTTCAATGGTATCCTTTCCATGTTGATCAATTTCACTTTCCACAGGATCATCAAACCCTCCGAAGTCTTGACCCAACCTACCGCTCCTCCTGTCCCTTCCAAGGACCACATCTTCGAAGGCCTTCTGGGTGGCCTTCCCTACGCCGTTGCCGTGCGAGCCCACAACTTGGAGGCGACGTTGGTCGTCAAGGGCGAGCCCATGGGTACCCTCTGGTTATGGAACAGCTGGGTATGTCTATGGTGGGAATTGATTGGCTTAACAGGTATGGTTCATTACCATTCGTATTAATGGCTATTGACATGTATCTATGTATTAGCAGGTATCGATGGTCTACGGCTCATTAATGAACCTGTGGGTAATAACAATTGGTGGTAACCCGTATTAGTGAACCATACCTGTTATGCCATACTTGTGGGTAATAACAAATCCTTATTAGTAAGTCTATTGGTTTATCATGGTGGTATACCCCGTGAACCAACAAATTGGCTGATAACAAGCAGGGAAGCTGCCAGTAACTTGGGAGTTCTGAGGGTACATCATTTGTGCATATAGCTGGCTGGAGAATCCCCAATTCGAAGAGATTACTTTCCTATTGGGAATGGTCATTTTCCAGCCAGCTATGTAAACGATGACCGGAGTGTATTTTGAGAGTCATCGACGGTTTTTGATGATTGTGATTGATTCGACCTGGGATTCGTATCGATAATGATTGTTGACGAATCGTGCTCCTGGTGGTTCACATTCATCCATGGTCAATAGTCACAGATCCACGATTCAGAATTAACGCATCCTTGGCCGCTCATGGATATTGAATGATAAATGAAGACTCTTCATGGCTATTCGTTTTTATTTCTCTCGATTCATCCATTTTTTGAAGTTCTAGTGTGTCACATAGTTTCTACATGTGCACATGTACACGCATACATAACATACATAATATTATACAGTTTCATGCACATACATAAATGCAATGCAACTATCCGTTACATTGGAAATGTAATGGTAGATACTAATAAACAACCCCCAACTTATCTCAGCTGGTGATCCATGGATCCAGCCTTGCCCCCCCACCAGCCATGGCCAGGGCTGGAGCGATTGGTCGGAACCGCTGGATGACATCATTTCTCCGTGGGGGAACTCGTTGGGGGTGCGAAGCTTAAGCCCATGGGTTGGTAGGTTATACCTAGTTAGTAGGGTCGTAAGGGTTGAGTAATGATCACTTATAAGAGTTTATGATAAGGTTGCAATAGGGTTTAATCATCACTCATTATAGGATTTATAGGGGTCGATAGTGGTTGATAAAGTTTGAGGGTTTTTTAATCATTCATTATGAATAGCTAACTGTCAACCCTCAACCTTGATAATTCATCCTTGTTGATATGGGTGTTGCTCAAAATAGGGGCACCCCTTCAAATCATCCATTACTAATCATTTATGGTCATAAACCAACCATTTTGGGGTCCCCTATGGCTTGAGAAACCACCAAGGTGGACAATCGCCAAGCAATCGCAAGGGCAGTGCAACTCCCCCGCGGCGGGCGCCACCTGAGGAGCTCTGCGCCAGAGGAAGCTCCGGCCCCGTGGATGATCGAGGCGAGCTGGCGAGTCAGTGCCAACCAACCCCTTGGAGTGAACGGGCTGGTTGACGTTGAATATATAACAGCTAGTTAACCCTATTACAAGCATGGTGAACTAGCTGCTAGGTTGGTAGAATAATATACCAATCACTATTAATAGCTGGTTCATAGCTGATTAATAATAGACCCAGCTATTAATGGTTGAATGATGGGTTGAATGATGGGTTGAATGATGGGTTGAATGATGGGTTGAATGATGGGTTGAATACTGATTCATGGGTAGAATGAGAAGTTGGTCAATAATATGACCAATAGCTGATTTCCCTTCCGGGTTTCCTTCGAAAAGGATGACTTTCCTTTGCCAGGTTAGTAGCGGGTAAGGCTTGCAGATCTAGGTCGACCTGGCTATGACCATAAAACTCAGTTTTGAAATTGATCAAGTACGATTTCCGGGATCAGTGTTCAAAGTGGCACTTCGCAGAACCATGGGTATCAGCATCGCCACCCCCACATTCCACCGTGACACTCCTGTGAACCAAGCTAGTTGGCTGATCGCTTCAGGTTTCTTCCAAGCTAGCTCATCCCCAGAGGGGACTCATCTCCACACGGAAGCCTTACAAGATCATGATCACCAGGATGACCACAGATGGTCCAGGCCCTTGGGGCTCACGCCGAGGCCCGAAAAGACTCCCTCCACGTGGGCTTCTCCTTGCCGTGGGATGCTCAGAGCAACGACTGCCTGGCTGCCAACTCGGCTGTCAGCAGCGGCTTGGAGATCAGTTCACCATGGCAGCTACTGGTGAACCTACAAAGCTGATTTCATGCACCAGATTTGTATCAAACCTTCAATGGCCTATATGTATGAAATGTATCCGAAGTTCACCATGTAGATGTACAATGCTATTTTGGTACATCTTTTTTTCGATATACAAAAAAGCTACCAAGTTATCGATATATATATATATAAACTATAGGATTTGCAGCTATATCTACTGACAATTGCTATTTTTGGCCTAGGCTGTTATGCTGATACTGACAGCTGTCCGTCGTGTACAACGGCGAACTTCCACAACGGCTTCTCAGGTACGACAACGGTGCTCGCATTACCCAAGCCGAGGCTGAGACCGTTCCCAAGCATTCTGGACCATTGAGTGCCAACCATGATTGGCAATGGCTATGGGTCGTGAATGCTTAGGAATAACAAGTAACCATTAGCAATACTGATTGTGAATTGGTGATAATCAATCATCAGTAATGATTATTATTGGGAAAAAAGAAGTATTCGTCCATATTACGCATGGTTACCAGTTATGCACTCGCACGAATTTGCAATGACAGACTCCCACATTGCAAACCAAGGCTTGAGAAAATTTCACCCAGCTGTCATTTCTCTTGGTTGAGTACTGGTTTACCCCAGTCGATGAAATGATGGGCCATGGTTACCAACCATTTATGGTTGAAGCCATCATTCGTTGGGTAAGCGCGGATTTGTTGGTTGATCCGTTAGATGTTGTCATCAAACCGGCCAACCAGGACTGTTGAACGGTCACAACTTAGGTAGCACTTGAGTCAGAGAAATGGATCATTGATCACTGTGACTGCCAGTTGTCGTATGACATAGTCTTGATGCATTGGAACCTTCCTGATCTGTATCACTATTGGTAACCATCATTAGCACAAGTATTGACGATTTCTATCCATCAATGGGATAAAATCCATCACTAGCCACTCGCCATCAATGCAGAGCCATTATCAGCCCTGATCAACCACGACCAACCATTCACCATCAACCATCCTAAAGCAATGTGAAGCATCATCAAGCACTAGTAGCCCACTAGTAACCCATTGTCAACATGCTCTTGACCCAATAACTCCAATAACGCACCAGAACCAAGAAATCCCCAACAAAAATCCAAGGAATCCCCACTGGTCACCTTCCACTGGCTCGGCACCGCACTGCTCACAGCCAGGTGTGTTGGTTCCGTATCTCGGGTCCGATGGAGCGACACGTGGCTCTGGGTGGCAAGGCGTGGGCCGGGCACAGGGATGAAGTGTCTGCATGGTATCTTGGAGGATCATTCCACTTAGTGGTTTCTAACCATGGTCATTATAAGTCCCCCAAAACTGGGGTTGTACCACGTAACTTGCTGTGTTATAGTCGTGGACACTAACCACTTACTAAGTGGGACGATCCACTACGTACCCTTTGGTAGTTGGCCATTCAAAGCAACGGCACAGAAGGACGCCATTTCTCGGTTTATCCTGCTCCTTTGTTGATCGCGAAATTATCGCCATGGAAAATGTGTTTGTAAAGTATTGATTGCTAGTCACATATATGATATTCTACTGCGTTGCAATATATTCATCATGATATATCACGATGTATATGATACTGTCTTATTATTATTAGTATCATTATTAATATGATACCAGCCAACAGGAATCGACTCCAACACTCTATGGCAGGACAGCCGATGTTTTCTTTTCCAACGTGCCAGGTGACGGTACCGGCTCTTGCTCAAGAGAAAGAGGCCGCATGGTGGGTGCACAGCTCACCCCGAACCCGGTGTCGGTTCGTGTTGGTCCTCCAACCTACGAAGATTTTGCATCATTGCGCCCTGGTTTGGAGGCCCCATGGACAGGTGGACATCTTGAAGAGTTAGAGCTGGGAACCCCGAACCAGCCATAGCCAGCCAAAGGTCGCAGGGTGCCCCTCCAGATCCTGACTGTAGTGGCACAGTACTGTTGGTTATGTTCAATGATTGTTGATTGCTTAGTTGATGACTTAATCATTAAAATTGACTGCTTGTTGGTCGGTGAATGGTTGGCCAATGTTTGGTTAATGGTTGGTTAATGGATGTTAATGGTGGTTAATTGATGTGAATGCCACCTTTAACCACCAACAACCATCCACAATCACCAAAAACGACCATTCTTACTTACCATTCATCACCAACAAGCACCTTATCAACAGGAATTCACCACCCCGAGCCACCATTATCAACCACCGCGAACAACGCCATGGCAGGAAGAAGAGGGCGGTGTCACGGTGGACGTCCCCGACACCATCGAACGCGCCTTACCCGAAGACATCGGCGTTAGCCATGAGGTGCTCAGGGGGGTGCAGCGACCAGCAGATGGGATGACTGGTAACTGGTGGTGAAGAACCAATGAGTTGCTTACTAACGCTTACCATTATATAGTTTGTAGTAGCCATTAGTTATTACTACAGCTAGTTGCTGGCAACCAATGGTGAAAACCTATTTGCTAATGATATTAGTAGTAATCACTAACTACTATTAGCAGTACTAAGTAATAAGCAACTAGTACCAGCAGATGGAATAACTAGTGACTAACCATTAGGTGTGAGTAACAACGAGTTGCTTGTTACTACTAGTAGTTGCTGGCAACTAATGGTGAAAAACAATCTACTACAATGACTCAACAAGCAACTAATGGTCCCTGATGCTTAGTGGTTCATGCTAGGGAATGACAACCAACTGGTGAAGAATGGTCGCAAGTAAGAAACAATGCTTAATGTGTAACAATGGCTAGTGGTTCATAATAGGGGCTAATCACCAACAATGGTGGGGTATACACCAATGGTGTACAGGTCATCATCAATGGTGAATGATAACCGACAATAGGGATACAACCTGCACATGGTGGGGACGCAACCGGCTAAAGGGTTATAGTCATGGATATAACCACTGGTTACAACCAACAGCTCCAGGGATCATGGTGAAGGATATGCAACCAGCAACGATAGGGGAAATGATGTGGGAACTGATACGACCAACTGAGCTACAGTAGCAAAGCTTTGCTCAGGCGAGTAGCATTGGTAGTTGCAGCTGGATCATTGATGGTATTTCCAGATCTGGATGCTGCCATTTTGAGAGATCCACAGGAAGAAAGGCCGCAGGCTACCATACGGTGCATTCCCAATGATGGGGGACTGGGCTTCGATTTCGCACCAGTTGCATGACACCTGAGGCATCCCCCAGCACCCTGTCGTGGTGTGTGCGTTTCAGACCTCTCATCCACGAAAGGTATGATGAACATTTACCATGTGATTGGGATCCGGGTGGCTTTATCCAAACCAACCATTGTGACTCGGTTGACTCCCTCTATGATTGGTTTGGTGAATTTGAGTGGGATTCAACCATCGTAGGCTAGTGACACCCATTGAAACCCTCTATGATTGGTTAGTTGAGGTGAATTTGGTACTCAACTAACCAACCAATCAATGATAGTGGGTTAGTTGATGATAGTATAAATCAGCTAGTTAGTCCTAGTGGATATCTCAGCCAAATTGGTTAGTTGATGAAGCTGGGATAGGCTCCGCCGACCACTAAAAGCCACCACATCCCTAGCTTCAACTGCCGCAGCATCGTGCCATCAGGCTTGGCTCACGGGGCTACAGCCGGGCACCGAATACGAGGTGCAGGTCAGTTGCATCAACAGCCACGGCAACGGGCACAGCTGCCCTGTGTTGAGCATCTCCCGAGCTGCAAACGGCTTTGTCCATGGCCGTGGTGGTGAGATGTGGTGAGCACCATCCAGCTGTTCAGGTCGCCGTTTTCCCATAGAAATAGCTGTTCGGATCTACGCAGCCAGGTCGTATTCCATTGGAATGATCATGGTTTGTGGAGCTGGAATTCCTGATGTACCCGGCAGGAGCGGGGAAGGGGGGATGTTTCCAGGGAGTGGACTGCTGGTTGGTTGGTTAAGGTTGCCTAAGGTTGGTTGAGGTTGGTTAAGGTTGGTGTTTCACTTTGGTCAAGTAGGATTGTTTGGTGAATAGGAATACGACCATTGTATTCATCAAAGCCATTTATCTCCCCATTCTTCGGGACTCTCGCAAAGTTCTGACTTTGCCCCATGTCCTTTTGGCCATCTCCTACAACATCTTGATATCGGTTTCACAGTTTGCCTCTTGCACCCAACGCCACCGTTGAATCACCCAACGCCATGGTCGCAGCCAGAGCTACGGTGTGAATCAGGGCCTACCTAAACACCTGTCAGTCGGTCTTGGCACAAGAATACCCCCCCCTGTGGAACGGCAGCATGTCGTCAGGGATGGCATGTAGGTTTAACCCAAAGCTCTCAACAAATGCCAGATATCTTTTTTCAAACCAGCCTAACTGTGTCACAAGAATTCACAATGCATGTCAGAACACCTGTTAGTCCATATGCCAAATTGTTGATCAAAAAGCATCACCCTACATTTAGAACATTTGCAACCCTACAATTCTTCTGCCAGAACACATAGCAGAGATTCTCCATACCTGCTCGAGAATGACGCGTCTACACAGCGATGCCAGGCATCGCTCAAAGGTGTTGGTGTTGGGAGATCCAAGGTGTCCACTGGTGCCCCAAAGGCTTTGGACACCTGCAAAATGGATCGGCTTCAGCACGCCCGTGTGGACCCAGGATTCGACATGCCGATGCCGTCCCGGAATCGGAGGATGGCTTTGGCCCATCGTCTACTTTCGCTCGGATGTCAGGAACTCGGAATCTGGATACGTTGCAGTTGGTGAGAAGAATCTGGATCGGTGATCCGACGGGATCCGTGATTTGTGGGAACAAACATCTGAGTTCTCAAGTCATGTTGCTTGGAAATTCGGGAAAGGGATCTTTTCGATCTGTCGGAATTTGTGAGAGTTTCCTCATCATTAATCATGATCAAACATTATAACGAGCCATTACCAATCAATTATACCAACGAGTATATCAAGCATCATCAACGATCAACTATTACTACTTGATTGCTGGCGACCACATCAGATCAACCAGCACATCAAACATCATTAACAACCAGTACCATGATATCAACCCTGATGACTGGTACTTGAAGTATCAGCCGCTGGCACTTATGATATCAACCGCTCATCATTAGCAACTACTTGGTTGCTGGTACTTATGATATCAACCGCTCCACCTGACCACGAGTTGTCTACCCAGCAGCTCTCCTGCTTCGAGGATCAGTGACATGTCTCAGGGCAACTTATCGGCCGGGCTGGCACGTTGCAGCCGTTGTCGTCCCCTGCCGAGCTGCAGTGACCCCAGAGATCCCATTGGTGAATGAGCCATATGAAGTGATATCAATCTCCTTAATTTATGATCTATAATCCGATATAAGCTATATGATAAGAAGTGGTTATCAATCTTGTAGGGGAAGTTCCTCAATCTCTTTGTTGCAAGTAAGTTCCAAAGGCTCTTCCTGGTTCCAAGTGATCTTCTTGCGCCAGGACATTGAAACACCTCCGACGCCGCGCAGCACGGATGACGAGGAGGAGGACGACGAGGACGACGACGAAGACCAGGAAGGAAAGGACGAAGTCCAGGAGGAGCCCCACGGTGGGTCATGGGTTGGTCGTGGGATGGGATGAACCTGCTGAGATGCCAAGCTTTGTTGGGGCAAGCATTGAGTCGACCATAAAGATGATTCCTTGGATCAAGCAAGAGGTTGATGTTGGAATTGGATGGAATTGGAATGTGCATCCTCCCAAGAACATGAATCTTATCAAGTCGGATCTGAGCAATCCATCAATCAGCCCCCTTTGGGTGTGTCTCCTTTTGAGAGGTCCAAAGATCCATCGGAAATTTGGCCAGACTCGCGAAAATTGTCATCATTTCTAAAGTGCAGTTTGGTCACTACAAGATCGCTGCGTCATCGGTTTCGGATGAAATCATTTCTTGACCATGATCAATCACTATATTTCTCTATATTGGCTAGTGTCACCTGTCTAGATAGCCATCCATGATGTTGGATATCACGATTTATTTGTTGCGTGTCACTTTTGATGCTTGGCTATTATTGTTGAGTATTATAGACCATTGATTCACCAACAACAAACAAGAATGGTCAGCATGAATTGACTGACCATTAGCTCACATGTTTTCATTCGCTGGATTTGGATCGAGGTCGACCTGTGCCTCTTGCACCTCAATTCTGGAGCCCATTAGCCGACCATTAACCACTAGCTACCCACCAACCAACCATCAACCATCACCTACAGTCAACCCTCAATTTTCTTGGTGAGTAAGGCTTCATGCATAGGCTTAGTCACTGTAGAACCATGATCAACCCCAAGAAACCAGCATATTAGATATAGCGAACTCTGGAAACCGACCCACTGGTTGATCATCTCAAAGCCCCAATGGGTTATAATGGCTTCGTTAACCCTAACAGAAAATCATAATTTTAGTTAACCCTATAAGAGTAGATCATAATCTTAGTTAAGCCTACACTTAACCATGGCTGGCTGATCATCAACTTCATCGGGAGATCATTGGCCCTCGCAGGCTGTGGCGCCTCCCACAGTGGTCCAGGGCGCCTTGTTCTTCAAGCGAACGCAGCAGCTCAGAGAGCCTGAGGAGCGGAGGGATGTAGCGATTCCACCAGGGATGTGAGTTGTAATGAGAGGATGGTTGATGATCACAACATAGGATTTACTCTAGGTTAATTATCATGGTTTTGATGATCACAACCATCACACCATCACAAGTAGTGAGTTGTGATCAATACTGGGATTTATTTAGATGGCTAATGAACAGCATTAGGGTGATTTGATATTGATATTGATTTGATATAGCTTGATTAATATTGGATGAGAGGAAAATTTGAAATGCTTTGATGATTTGATATTGGTTCATATTGACGCAGTGATTGGAAATAATGGGATGATGTGGTTGATATTGGGATGAGAGGATTATTTGAAATGTTTGGGTATTTGATATTGATTGATGCTTCAAGAATTACTAATGGTTTGCTTCAATGGGGTACTGATTAGAGATGTGATGATGAAAATCAACTTGATCAAACTTCAGTATGGAAATTCCGGTCGATCATCCAGGCTTCAATCCCTGTGTTTTTAACGTGAACGGAGTTATACAAGACCCCAATTTCTTATGGTAGCATCCCTACTGCTATTAACTAAAACAGCTGGGTCCCCAAACTCCAGCGATTTGCGTCCCTTCGGTCGTGTTTATTGGACCATTCGTCCACGTGAACGCAGCCGCCGGCTGTGATGTGGTGCTGAGGACAGGGACGACCAAACTACGATGAGTCCGATGAGCCATGAAATGTCATCATTGTCGGTATTTAAAGATCATTTCATGGCTCATCGGATTTACATACCGACATAATATGAATCATGTCAATGAATTATGTTGATAAAGTGATGTCTCATCAACCATTCACCGAATTAGTCAATGGTTAAGAATATTGCGGGAATGTTAACCAGTTCATAACCGTATGTCATCGTATGTCCACTATTTCTCGCCATTCACCAATTATTAGCCGTTATCGACCACCAGAAAGCCGTTTTAGTCATCAACCACTATGAATTAACCTTGAACAATCACCACTATATAACCAGCCATTAGCCAACCACTCTATACTCATCCATGAACCAACCATCAACTGGTCCCAGAGGTGCAGGACTCCCAGCTTCACCGCTTCGGCATGCCCAGGAGGTCAGCATGGGAAACACCACCACTCGGCAACGATGGTGGAGATTTCGTGTCGGGGGCTCAAGCTGCGCGTTGCGTTTCGTTTCGGACTTGACGCAAGGGGAAGCGGTCGCACGGGGTCACAATCGGTCGTAAGTGGTCAGAAGGGGTCGCAAGGGGTCGCAAGGAAACCGGATTAGGAACACTCATAGACCCATAGGTAGCTGGGTAGCTGCATACCAAGGGTAGATGGGTAGTTTGGTAGCTGTTCGACATTCGTGTATTTTAGGACCAGAGTGTTGTTGATACTTGAGTAATTGTCGACCAACGGTTTATTGCCACTTGGGGTGATTGCTCGGTGGTATTATGTCATATTACCATGTACGATCCCTGGTTGATGATCCACTGGTTCAAAATCATCATTCTCATTGATTGCCATTAGAATTGGAATTACTCCAATGGGAGCCATTTGATAATCAACCATTGCATCACCAGTGATAATGACCCATTCACCTCCCATGGGTTCATTTCCTATTGCTGATGATATCCCTTTGGGTCAACCATGTTGGAATATCATAAGCGCTGCCCACATTACCAGCTCCAGGGTGTGCTTCCCAGGGTGCTGGCTATGCAAGGGTGCAACCCTCACACGATGAAGCTCCGCCGTGACATGTTTCACTGCACGAGGTTCTGAAACGAGATCTGTGGACTGGTTGATGATTGCTTCAAGGCTTGAGTTACCCAGTTGGTTGATGTTGATGCGTGGTCGTCATACTACAATCGAATGGGATTCAGCTTGGAGCTATCAGACCATATCAGCACCAGATCTCCTTTCTTGATACACCTGTAGGAGGATTCAGATGATCCACCTGTGTGAAAAGCGCACAGGGGACAGTGGCTCAATGCTTCAGCCACCGGTTAACGACGGGTAGCCTCGAAAGATGGGTTGCCGCGAGGAAATGCAGCAGCACAACGGGGAAGAAGGGTGGTGCCAAGCCTCCAATTTGGTGTTCCCAAACTTGCTGTGGATCTCTGGGTGTTCTGCCACGGCAAAGCAGTGTGATCTCCTTCTTGGAGCGTGGAGCAGATCGACAAGTCGCAGCCACGAGCAACTCATGAGCCACCTCCTGGCTACCTTTCACAACAAGCTGGTGATGAGGTGGTCGGCTAAGAATGGTGGGCAAGCGAATGAACAATGATCATTTCATACCTCATACACTTGATTATGCCAATGTGATACAACTATCTTGTAGGTCAGTGGTCATGAACCTGTGACATGATTTGATTTCCTCCTTGCAGCGCAAAACCTCAAAACCCTCCGCAGCTGTCATGGCAATTCTCTGGAAAGCGACCTGCTTCAGCCTCAGCTCACCGACATATCTGGCAAAAATAGAGTGCTGGGTTCTTGCCACTGGTGGCGCTGTTTCAGAACTTGACACGCTCACACATACACAACACGTTTTGATATTCTAATATTTTGCACAGTGGGTCCATGACACCGATGACACGACGTTCAGAACTTGGCACGTACGCTTTGACCATTTCAGGTGAAGCCCATTGGGCATCAAAAGAGTTTCCTCCTCAGCTGATCCATGTAGGAACCCTCTTGGGCGGTTGCCAGATTCAGCGCCTGTATGGCAACCTTCTGCTGGTTTCGGTCAGGGCTATGAATGGGATTCCGCGTATGGCTCTGGTGATGGCTCTGATGAGAAGGCACCTTTTTGTGTTGATAGACTTCATCCTGCCGTCTTCCCAAAGTTGTTTTTGGAACTGCAAGGGAACAACTCACTCCTGCGATTCGCACGATGTTTCTTTGAAATCATTCCCATTAGCTGGGGACAGGTAAGGTGCCGAAACATCTTCAATTTCGCAAACCAACCCTGGACATTGACGCACTGGTCTTCTCATGTGCACTGCGCAGTTGGCTTTCGCATGAGGGGCCCGTGCCTCCACTGGAATGACCGAGATTGGTCCAGAACAATCACAGACAATGCCTCACAATGACATTCAAGGAACCTGGGCCTTTTGTAAAATCAACGGCACCCCTTGGTACCGATATACCTGAGCATAGACATGCAATCACATGCATTGGCTTGGGGAAATAGCAGCGGTAATATCCTTCACATGAGAAAATACGCTTGCTTTTATCCAGATAGCAGCAAGAAACAATGGCAACATTTGGCAAGTCATCTGCTTGTAATCTTTTCCTGGTTGCAGCTGGTTGTGCTCCTGGAAATCCACACATAGCAATGGGTGAGCTGGACGATGACAGCTTGCTAGGCGTGACCGAGCTGACAGGATGGGTGCACTAGTGACGAAAGCTATGGCTAGAAATGGTCATTTTTAACCAACAACAACCGTTCTCAACCAAGAAATAACCTTTGCCACTGAAGAATCACCTGCTCTTAAACTTGTGCAACAATGATCTGCTTGTTGGTCAATAAGCACTAGGACCTCATAATACGAAATTTGGATCCACTAAAAGTGACAGGGATGAAAACAAAAGTGGATTCCAACAAGAGGCACTCTTGGGACCACACTGATCCATGAACTGCGAGTCATTTTCCGGGTTTAAGATCGCTTAGTAGGGTTCGAACGGGGAAATGAAAACTTGTATATACTTGTATTGGAAACTTGTATCATAGACCCAACAACCATGACTGATTGGATCTACTTGGATCTCCTTGCGACCTAGCAGGCGCAGAACCAAGCAGATCCAAATGATAAAAGCAGATGCCCTGTGCCAGGTGTTGAGAGCTACTCCACCGGGTTGGTTGACCATGAGTCAATCCCATGACTTTCATCAGGAAGCTGAGCTCCATGCCAGTGACCACTTAAACCAGTGAGATGTCATGAGTTGTATCTCACTACTTTCCGATTGCCATTCATGACTTTGGAGCGGCTTGGTGTGCCAATGTCAGTCACACAAATGACATCGAATGACCAGCCGCACAATGTGGGCGGATCCGAATCACCAATCAACTGACATAGCTGGGGCCTCAGGTCATGGGGCTCAGACATCCTGTTGGGTAGCTATGCTAGCCACCAGCTCACTGTTCGGTTGTGGCTGGCAAGCCCATGAAGTGGTAGCCCCGCCTAAACGAACAATTCAACGGATCATCCGAGTTGTATCCCTCGTGTTTGGTCACAAATCTTTCAAAGGCGTGTTGATTTTTACCATTTTTCATCCCTGGTAATGTGCTTTGTCAATGAACAACATCGTGTTTTGTCCCTCTTCTCCTGGGTAAAATACTGGGGCACATAGATCATGCTTATTATCCGTTATTCTCCCTAGGAATTTATCCGTATAAAACCGTGATCATCATCCCCTGTACTTATCCCAGCATTACCCTGCAATGATTTTGACTACTGTTAAGAACACTTATCTCAGCATGATTTTAATCGGAACCTGGAATGTACCAGCAGTGTTGAGAGACATTATCAAACAGCATCCCTAGTGATATCATGTATCCAGCCGGAAACATGATCAGTATTTTGATAGCTGGCGTAAATTTGGACATTAGTTTGGTACATACGATGATGTATTCAGCATAGTCAGTTTTAAAACTGTTATATTCAGCATAATCATATGATATCCCTGTGTTGTCCGAGTGATATCACATATCCAAGCAGCATATTTGGCTCTAATTCAGCTTTATCATATATCCCAGCTATGTATTCATGAAATAACAATCAAATATCATATATCGCAGCACATTCCAGCATTGAACATAGCTGATCTCAGTGATTGAAAATACCATTCAAATCTCAACAACTATCATGGTAACTATTTTCTATACCAACTATGACCAATATCCCATCATAGGATTGAAACTATGATATACCCGTTGAAAAATATTGATATACCAATCATATACATTTTCAATATTGGGCATATCCAGTTGTATATGATACCCATCATATATCCAGTATGATACCCATACCCAGTTGAATATGTATATTATACCAATCTATATACCCATCATATCCAGTTGTACTGGTATCAGTTGGTCATGTTGTTGGTCCCCGGGTCCCGCGGCCAGGCCTGGATCGCTCGAACTTTCACCACTTGATCCATGATGGCCCCGAGGTGCACCGGCGCCAAGTTGTCGTCCCTGACATAACTTGGGCGCCTAACCAATGGTTCATAGTAGTCATCTGCCATCATGATGAATGAACCATATATTAATAACCAGATATAACCAATGATGGCAGATCTGGTGATTGCCATTGGTTATGTATCAAAATAGCTATAATGAACCAATCACGTTGACATTTCTGGTTCTATGTGAACCAATGACGAACTACAGATATGTGATATAACCAGTTTTATATAGCCAGTTCTTCTAACCAATGATGACATAACCTGTGATGAACCAATCAAGTTGACATATCTGGTTAACCCTAGGCTATAATTAAGGCCCATTGTTTGCTATGATCAACCATCAATAACCATGATAATGGTTAACCAAATCTGCTATGGCCCACTATTAGCATAGGCTATCATGGCTATCCAACGAATACTTCATCTAGCTGGTTAATGGTGGATCAAAAGCGGTTAAAGGTTGAATTTGGCGGTTGCTTGTTTGTGGTTGATCATGGCTGAGATTGTCAGCAGCGGAACCAGTTTGTCGGTAGTGAAGCTGAAGGTCGGGCAAAGCAGTTTCTGAAACTGTAGGTTGCAGTAATTGGGGGAGCGGTGAATGACACGAATCAACCCTGGGGGATACTGCTGCCACGACAGTTGGAAATTCACGAATCAACTATGAACCGGGACTTGTGACTCCTGTGTTTCAACTCATCAACTTGAATCAACGTTGAGTTGATACCTGATTAGTCAATTCAACTCAGTGGTTCAACTAAAAGCTATTCAATAAACAAGCATTGTCAACCTTCTAGCAACCACTGCTCACCATCCTTAACAGGCTTCTAACCACTATTAACCATCATTGATAAGCTTCAAGCCGCTGACCATCCTCAAACCACCATCATGAATCAATAGCTGAACCTGAAATTCAACCATTCAGCATGGCGAATCTCATTCTTAACCGCCAGTAACCACCATTTCCCACTACATCTCCCACTCCTAACGGGGGCCTAACCTGGTTGCTTCACCTGGTCGGCCGTTGCGTCGCGTTGCCTGGCGGCTGCGTGGTGCCAGGTCACTGCTCTGCGTCTGCTGGCGCTGCCGCACGGCCACGACTTTTCGGAAGGGCCGCCGCCACAGGAACTCATTCAGCCGGACAGGAGGGGAAAGGGGG
>VSDK01024948.1:182055-253930 GCA_009767595.1 Symbiodinium kawagutii
CAGCAGGACAGGAGGGGAAAGGTGAAGCAGGGAGGAGGGGAGTAGTGGTAGGATTTTAATGGATTGAATTAATGGTGAATCATTATGACATGATTACCAACTAACCAACTAGTCATTATGATTTACAAGTTCTTAATTATGATTAACCCAATGGTTGATTATGATTATGATTAATTATTATGGTAAATCATTATGGTTGGAATAACTAGTGAAGATTAATGGTGCAGCAGGCGGAAAGGGAGGGGAAGTAATTGACTCAGAGGTAGGAGTAACTAATGAGGGGGTTGAGGATTGTGAATGATGGGTTAATGATGGGTCAATGATCACAAAAAATGACAACCAATAAGGTGATGATGATGATGATGATGATGATGATGATGATGATGATGATGATGATGATGATGATGATGATGATGGTTGATGATGATTGATGATGGCCATGAGTGGAAGCTGGTGATGGTTGATCATCTAAAGCAGTTGGTTGATTGCTAGCCGCCAATATCATTAGCCTCCATGAACATTTATCAATACCATCAATATCACAACTACCACTACCTAAAAGCAGTTGGTTGATGGTTGATTCCTGTTGATGGTTGATTCCTGAGCGCCATGGAGTCCCATCATCCAGTGCATCAACCTCCACCTCTTTCGCCCACCAAAACGGCACCGTTGTTCGCTTGCGCCCTGCGTCAGATGCGCAAACTCCGATGGCCCGTGGTGCTGTGTTTGACCTCGCTGCTGCTGTCGCTCATCACACAAGCTTGGTGTGCGATAGCTCCTCGGAAGCAGCTTCCAGTGCAAGTTCCCCATGGTGTCATGGTGAGTGAAAGGTCCATGGGTTTAGGTGGAGGGCCCCCATGGGTTTAGGTGGAGGGCCCTCATCTCTCCATGGTGGCCAAATGAACCAGACAAATATGACCAATGATGACCAGTGAACCAGTTTATGATGACCAATGATCAAATCTATGAGCCAAAAAGATGAAGCCCATGCCAAAATGGTGTGTAGAACATGGCATGATGCTGAGGCCAGGGTCGATCAATTCGAGGTTAGAAGGGACCAATCGCAACATCGATTTGCGGAAACCTCAACATTGGACATGCTTGGATCCAGCACTGTAGTTTTTGAGGATCAAAAATAAATGATTCAAGGATAGAACTACTTGACATTGATTGATTGGTGATTACCTGTTGGTTGGTGCGTTATTGTGAGAGTCAACATGCCTGATTCGACCGCTAGTATCCATGCTCGTCATGAATCCATAGTTTAACTACCCGGATGCGTGTACAATTGCTTCCGGTCCCTTTCCAGTTTGCACATAGATTTCTTAGACTGGCATCTTCACCCACCAGCCGCTTTGTGGCACTCTTTAGCCATTTGTTGATTGTTTCAGGTCGTTCCTCACACAAGCAGTCTGTGTGCTTAAAGGCAGCAGTAAAAGGAGATTGTGTGCCAAAAGAAAGAACCTGACCCCAGAGTAACCAAGTGTAGCACTCCCTTACTTCCTAGCTGGCTATGTGAGCCAAGTGATTGGATGAAGATGCTCTTTCCGGATCAAAAAGTCGCATTCTCAATAGTTGATGAATAGTCAATCACCAAAACAAGTGCCAATATCATTGACCAACGTGGATATCACCAAAGAAAGCACCAGCAACCTGGGAGAATCAGGACAAAGATGATCCCATGATTCATGGTTGGTGGCTCATGAGTTGTCGAAGTCGTGCTAAGGATGGATGGAATGTCTATGGAGGCCCGGCCGTGACCAACTAGGACCTAGCTTGTTTCATCAATGACTCTGTACCATGACCCACTGGGTCCACTGGGGATGCTCACCAGACCCACGCGATTCGGAAAGGAAGTTGCCCAGGGTTTGTAGGCGTGGAACCTGCCACAGCAAATGGAAGCTGCTGGTTGCCCTGTTTGCAGCCTCTCCAGAAGTGTCCGGGGATGTTTTCGGCGCTGAGCTCACTCGCAAGTTGATTGCACTTGTTTGTCTTTATCATTTTGTTCACCTGTCTCGCAATCTTTATTTGGCAAGCTGACGTGATGTCACTTGCTGTTTGCCTTGTCTTGCGAACTGATCTCTCTCTCTCTCTCTCTCTTGCAAGCTGTCGCAAGCTCATTCTTATATCCTCATCTCATTCGTCCTCAAATGCATCTCGGCTCATCTGCAACTCTCTCCGATCTCGCCTCATCCGATCTCATCAGATTCTATCTGACTCTCACCTTCTGCACCATGTCTTTTGATCTCACATAGGCTCATTTGTCTCTCATATGCTTTGGTCTCACTTGCTTTCATCTGTTGCAAGACTTCCGCTGCAAGACTTCCTTCAAAAATTGCGTTTGTACTGCCCACCTTCGCACCGAGAACCAAAACGAACACAGCTGGCACGAAAAAACGACACCTCAAAAATGGGTCCAAATAGCCATGGCTGGGGGGCAAGTTGTCATCCTGTGTTGAAACTGTGGTCCATGCTGTGGGTGAGAGCCACCACTATTCGTTCCTTCAATGTTTCCCATCCTTGGTCTTGGCATGAAACCAATTCTGTCGTTCGGAGATCCAACCGGATCAGAAACAACTTGGCCACCCGTAGCTGAACGGAATTGGCTTCAGAAATGGTATGGCAAGTCAATGGTAGATACCACTACATCGCTCGGTTTCCACTCGGTTTCCTGCCAGTTCCTGCCAGTTCCAGGCCTAGATGTACCTTCCCAATGCAAGACCTTGAAGTATTGGCTCAGCGCCTATTTGGTCTTCTCCTCAGTGCCCAGTGTCTTCCACTCGAGGTGAACTCCAGGTGAACCAGGGAGATATCAACCATGATCCACTTGGTTGCTTGCTTGGTAGGTTGGTTGATGTATCTTGAAGCAAGATAGCAAGATGATCCATTTTGATTCCACTTGGTAGGATTATGTACTTTTCTCGACTAGTATCGTTGGTGATAAAGTAGCCCGACACGTCTGCAAGAAAGACACACAAACAGACATATCATTTGTCTCCATGTAAATATAGCATACAATATATGTTTTTACACGCGTGTACTAGAATAATATAGATCACATGTTTGTACGACATATATATGTTTACATATATCTATATATCAACTATATATCATCTGTATCATATATATATATATTATAGTATAGTCACTAGATATAATTTATCATAGTATAATCTTTTTATATCTATATCTAACATAATAGTCATCAAGATAGTTTTGATGATAAACAATAGTTTGAATCTATATAATATATCTATATAGGTCTAGATCTATATTACATATCAACTATATGACTATGTTTCGATAACTATACTGTGTTATATCCATGGAGCTATACTTTTATATAGACATTCTATAGACATTCTATAGATATATCAATATGTCCATATATGCATGTACTATATCTTGATGACGAAAAAAGAGGTCCACTTCTGCACGCCGAGGCCTCCACGCTGCTGCCCTTGACGACCTCTCTGGTCCTAGCGCTGCCCTTGGGCATCATCGCCATGGCCACGGGGATCTTGGTCCGTGGACGCCCAAGATGCCACGGGGGGCGAGGGGTCAGGATGGCCAGTGCTTGGGTGATGATGAAATGAAGAAATTTCTTGGGTTTGAGTAGAGTTTAGCCATCATTTGTGAGGTTTCAGTAGGGTTCAGCTACGCTTATTATATCAGATCAATAGGTTTAGATAGGGTTTATTGATCTAAATTATCGCTGGTTTATTGATCTGTGAATTGCTAATAAAATCAAGATGGTTCCAATATCCTTGATGAATTTGGTTTAATTCATAGCCAGTAGAGAAACCATTGATTGGCTCATTCATGGGGATATTGCTGGTTGAATATGATGAACCTGCTGGATAATCATGGAAGAGTCACGAAGAACCATAAATCAAAAGTAGGTAATGCCTAATCATCAGTCCCAACCCTTAGCCAGTTGCCTGACGGGTTTTAATGAGTTCTAGATGGACTTTTACTGACAATGGTTGGGGCCAACGTTATCCCCACCATTGGGAATAAAAAGCAAAGTCCACGAGTCATGGCATTTCAAGCATCATGCGTGTTTTTCACCCGCAATCAGGCAGATGTCACCGACGCTGGACATGAAGAATACTTGATATGAACAACAATGATCAACATATAGGATTGCAACCATAGATACACCATAATTGAGATCTAAACCAATACCTGATACATCAACCATGGTTAAACCATATTAATTGGTATCTATCAATTGTTGATATCTATCATCATCACCGACATAATCAACCGTTGATAGATACACCATGCTGTTTTTTTGGACGGCCGATGATTCATAACCCACAAATGCCACCAACTCATGGGCAGCAGCGGATCACCGGCCGGCTGCAAGGTGCCATGACTCCCGCGAGTTGTGAGGAAGAGGCCCTGGGGGTGGCGTTTGGTGTCGAAAGAAATGGTTGATGAATGGTTAGTTGATGGTTGATAGTGATGGTTACTTGGTGGTTAAGTGACGGTTATTTGATTGTCCAGTGATGGTTAACTGATGGTTGAATGATGGTCAATTGATGGTTGATAAAGGATTCGTTGATGGTTAATAGTGGTCAACAGTGATGGTTAAGATTGGTTAGATGATGGTCAGTTGATGGTAATGATTGATGGATAGCTAATAGATACTTGCTGAATGGTTGACAAACTGTTAGTTGATTTTCAATCGTGAAAGAACAATAGGGGCCAACCAATGGTGAGTGTTGGTTAATGATGGTTGTCCACCTACTGATGGCTTTCACGCGCACTATCGATTGTTGCTAACAAGTAGCAACGGTCAACTAGAAATGGTCAACTATCACCATGGCCAATGAGTGGTTAACAAATGATGGTTAACCATGGTTAGTCATGGTTTATAATAGTTTGAAAGGGTTAATAGTGCATAACCAATAGTGGTTGATAATGGTTGACAATGCATGGTTGATACTGCTTGGCAGTGGTTCCTCGTGAGTGTTTGATGAAACTAGCCGCTAGCTATTGATAACAGATCGATAAGAGAGGATTACATTTGCTTCGCAGCCATTGGTTGGTTGATCATTGGTTGTTAGTCATGGGTTGCTTGTGAGTAGTGATAGTGTTTAATCAAGTTCTAGTGGTTGTTAGTCATTGGTTGGTTAACTGTTGCGCACAACCACTGAGAATGGCTGATCTTCGTTGTGATAGTCACTTACCATGGTTGAACGGGGGATGGTTCCCACGATATTACGGAACAAGAGTAGAACCCGGTCACAATAAGTTGCTGACAAGGGATGATTGGTGTTAGTAGTCAGTCATAAGGATATTTGACTCCCTATTGCTCATAATTAATCCTGGTGTTTTTTCACACACATTATTCTTTGTGAACCGTCACCATCAGGAGACTTTGCATGATCCACATGAGCTCGTTAGCCTTCCTCCCACTCACCATTCCTAACGCCGTTTTTGTCAGCCACTAAAACCACTAAAGCTGCCCTTGACAAACATTCAAAAATCCATTCATTACAACCACTGCCCATGCTCGTGGGTTTCAGGCTGCCACTACCCACGATGAAGCACAGCACCACCCCGTGAGGCCGCCAGCCTTTGGCTGTTCATCAACGAGGTGAGTCTCAAGGGCCTGGTGTGCTTGGTGGCCGTACCTTGGCTGATGGGATGATGCAGGTGGTGAGATGGCCAGCGTGGGGATATGGCCAGCAACCCTCAATCATAAGGGATATGGCTGGCAATCATCATAGGGCAAGGCTTTGCCTTGTGAGACCTAGTGAACCTTTGGAGTTGAGAAATAGTTATGCTGGTGATAGGACTAACGCAGATAAAATTGGAAGACGGCGCATCCTTCAAACCATGAACCGACGACGGAAGATGTAGCTATCAACAATCACCATGTACCACCCACAATCCCTTTCCCAAAATGAATCGATTCCCTACTGACCCGGAATCTCTGGGTGAACTTGGGAAGGGATTTTCAACCACAATCGACCTTCGCTTTCATCATTCACCGCTCTGAAACACTTGGAAACATCATTCCCTCACCAAAAAGATCATAAAAACACATGGAATTTCAGTGGCCAAAATGTGCAAACAACATCCCACCTCAACAGCTTCACAAAATCGTCTCTTCACAGCTCCCTTTCCTCCTCCTTTTCCTCCTTTCCTCTACTTCTTTGCTTCTCTTCGAGTGAACTTGGGAAGGAATTGGAATTCCTACAATCGCCGAATTGCTTCTCTTCACCGTTTCCTTTGCACCGCTGTCATCTCTCTGAGTTGACGGTGATTTTGGGCGTCAGCGTCTTGCGCATCTTCCCCACGCTGCGCCGCATGGACGATCGCTGGGGCGTCTCGGGCAGCGCCATGACCGAGGCGCACGGTGCTGCCGTGCTGCGCACTGCCGTGGTGCCGTGGTTTAACCAGCAACCGCCAGCCATGAGACGCTGGTTACCACCAGCTGGTTAATCAACCACCAGCAACCACCAGCCATGATATACTATTAATCAACACCACAATCCATCAAAATGTTTACCTAACAATAATAGTATACAATACTATTCATCATTAATTAATAGTATACAATACTATAGCTAGTACAATATTAATCAACAACCATTCACCACCAGCTGCATCCGCCACCACGCTTGCAATGCTTGATGAATGCAAATGATTCATCATGCTTGATGCTTGGAAGAACTGACAAAGCTCAATAGTGGTTTACCATAATCCCTAAGCAATGCTTCATCATGGCTGCGATTCACGATGCTTCATGGTGGTTGCCAGAAATCAATTGCGTCACCGATTTTGGCATGGAAAAAATGTGAATGTGCCCACGGGGGTGTCCTAAATCATCCAAAAGCGAAAGAAATGTCAGGCAGAAGAAGCAGAACTTCGGAGATCGAAGCAACAAACATCACAGTGCAATTTCATCAATTTCTCAAGTTATTTCATCTCCAAAAATTATACCTTAACTCAAGAATCGCCAGCAGAATGGTGGCATAAGTAGCAACGAATCAAGCTGAGCCACCAGGACCTTAACGGTGGCTGCAGCCTTCACCGTGAACCCCTCAGCATGTGACCCTCTGACCTCCCCCTGGCGGAGCGTAGGTCATGGAGTGGATCCAAAGCGGCGGTGACGTCGAGGTGCCCAGCGGTACAGTGTCTTCGGCAACAACGTGGGAGGTTGGCCCTGGAGATGCTGCCTGATAGTGGCTATGGGTCAATATTAACCAACCACTAGTGGGGGATAATGACCAACAATAATAAGGGACAACAATGGTTAATGATAGGGGAAGCAGGGGTACGGGGTTTTGACCCACAGACATATGATGAATAGTGATCAATAGTATCACAATAATGATAGTGACACTATCTATGACACAGTCAATGGTGACACAACAAATTTAGCGATAACAGCGACATTAGTGTTGATATTATTGATATAATGGTCAATATTCTTAGTATTAATTAGTGATTAGTATTAATACTAATAGCGGTAGTCAATAGTATTATAATGTAGCAGTGATAATAGTGACTACAATATCATAATCAATAGTGATACAATAGCAGTAGTAGTTATCATGATTAATACTACTTGGTGCATTTGATCTCAGCATCATGTGAAGATATCATTGATATTAATGATTATAAGAGTGACAATAATGATAGTGTATCTCCCTTTTATTTGGAGATGCAATAATAGTCAGAATTTTGTTGTGCGGCCAATGGCAATCTCCATAAACGTCATGAAGCAAATGACGATGTTCGTGCTAAGGGTTCATGACAACATGGTGCCGACCAACACAAGTTGCACTCAGCTGATGTCGATCAGTTGATACCGAGCTGCCCAAACGAGGAATGCGCCATTTGTTTGGGCGAGTGTGCTCAGCATGAGAGCTGGAGCAGCTTGGCATTTGTGGGTTGGCTTTTCCGAGAGGACTCGGCTCCCACAATGACCAGGAAATGCTTTATGACTGCAAACCAAATAACAAACAGGAATCAGCTTGTAATTGGTTTATATCCAATCAACCGGAGTTGGAAAACAGTTGCGGATATTGAAATATTGAGTATGGGTAAAAAATGGCATTCCAGCGCTGGTACGAATTCTGCGCTTCACAAATGATTGAAGATTATTTGGCTTGATCAAAACCTGGGTGTGTGATTGCCGTCTGGATAGTAGATATCAATCAGTAGTTGTTGTAGAGGCCGAGTTGAACTTGTCAAATGATTTTGAGCACATATTTTCAGCCTCTATAAAAAATTCTCAGCCTCTATAGCAAATATTCAGCTATCAATTTTGCATGACAACTCCGACATGATGTCTTTTTCCGCGAGCTGCTGCACAATTTTGTGAGCACCTACCAGTTGCTATTGGGAAGCGGTGCCAGCTGGGCAGTTTTCATTGTCAGCGGCAGGTGTAACTTTTCGCACGGAGCTGGCAATTTCAAAATGGGGGTACCCAAAAAATCCCAAGAATGGTTGGTTTGTTGCTACAAATGATGATTAATGGATGCTTTTGGGGCTCCCCTATTTTGAGAAACACCCATTTGGCAAAATTTGGAACACAGAGGTGTATTCCACAAGGCTCAATGAGAAACCAGTTGGCCTTACGGGCAGCTGTGTTGGAGCCTAAAATAAGGCGACCCCATAGCGAAGTCCGAGAATCCCAGATGACTTTGAAGGAAAACCTATACTTAACCATAAGAATCCAATTTTGCCAAAAGTGTAGAATTGATTTTACAACTTAAAGCTACACTTAACCAGAAGAATCCCCAAAAGTAAGGAAAACCGATCTCTTAGGATTACCCCCACTTTGCCGATGTCGAAGATCCTCAACCTCCACTGGGCACTGCAAGTCACCGCTGCCACCGCAGCTGCTGCAGTGAACCGCTTGATCGCTTGATCACGTAGAATGGCACGATTTTTTGAATTGGTTTCAACATGTTTCAGCGTATTCTGATTTGAGTGGTGGACAGTTTTGGACTCTGAATAGCAGACAGGTTTTGATTTTAGGCTTATGGACGGTCAACTGTTTGTGTTCTAGATGGCCAGCCCGCTTCAGCTTGGTGGGTCTGGAGAATCCACTCAATTCAACCAAATGATCGTGGAGAACGTACAAACTCAATATTCGAGTCAGGGATAGCAGATCTATGTTTGGGTAATGCGTGGATAGCACATCTATATTTGAAGGTGTGGATCGTCAATTCATGTAACTGAGTTCAACAACTTTCCGTTATCGAGTTCACCGAGTCGAAATGATAGATCGTTTCACTTGAAACTAAAGACCTGTGTTTATGGTCAATTAGTCATATATAGTCAATGAACTACAACAATGACGTTTAATCAGTTGATTAGGAGTATAACATCATTCGCTTTGAATGGACATTATTGTCAGCCAACGATTTTTTTTACAACCATTATCGAGACCTCAGCCAAGCATTTTGTTACAACCACTATCAACAACCATTTTATGACCACGATCAACAACCCACATCATGATATGCTTGGCTTGGTCTCCTCGTTCAAACCTTGCCATGAGGAGCGCTCCCATGTTGCCATCGCTTCCACAAGGACGCGCGGAATCTAGAGACACGGGGGCACTTGGTTCGCAGATATGCAGTTTAATTTGGGAAATCCTTCTTATTGGAAAATCCAACTGTGAAGTTCAATCCCTGCCATGTTGAAATCACCAGCTTATGGTGAAAGACAGGGTGGTTGATCGACGAAATTCTGAGCGAAGCTGTAAGAAATGGTTCCACCGCTTATGAATAGATGACCAGAGGGGATGGTTCACCACAAACCATCGGTTATCAGAAACTGAACCATCGTTAATCATCATAGTATTCACCATTAACCAGAATTCACCATTGCACCATGGTTACCATGCAATAGTTACCATGGTTAATGATGACATCGTCGTATTAAGCATGAATTGACAATCAATTCACCATCAAGAAACCACTATGGACCATGGTAGGGGGAAAGGGATGACCGTGCAGGACTGCTTGCTCGAGTGGATGGCACGCAAGATGCGGTGCCCCTTGTGTCGCATGGATCTTCACTGGGCATATCACAGTCAGGCACCGCTGCTGGTTGGGAGCGATGAGCTTCGCCAGGGGTACCCAGTGCTAGCCCCTCAAAGGACCTTTACAGGTGGAGGGGGATCTCCGGAAGGTTCCAACCACATGCTAGATTATGATGACATTGGTTGTGTGAATTTATGTGAATGGCATTACAACTTTAGTTGCCAGCCAAATGCAGCAGCACTAGGGATGATAGCATTGCAACAGATTGTGCACAGATTTTTTACGCATTGCAACCCACTCATTCTCGTTCTCCGCGCTTGACCACGAGGAATCATTTGTGAAATGGTCATGTGAAAGCACGAATCAGCGGACCTGCAAGAACTGCACCCGCCCAAACCGGAGTTGTCGGTGTGTTCCAATACACTGGACACACAGAACCTCAACAAAAATGTATTCAAAGATCATTCACCTAGGACCATGCATGGAAATTCTATGGTTTCATCAATGGGGTGTGCATTGTGCGTGCATTCTTTTGGTGTTGACCAGTTTGTTGAGTGACCACTTGGGGCGGCCATTGGTCATGCTGAAGCAATGCCCTCCCCATCACAACAAGGGCAACGCTTTGACAGCCGTCCATGGGGAGGGCCCTCTTCCTACCCAGCATCCATCACCGAACAAAATGAATTTGCTCATTATTAGCATCCTCCAACCTGTTATTTTGAATGTTTTATCACAGTTTAGTAGCCGCAATAACAATCGCAAGGAATTTTCACCATCCTACTCTCATTCTAAGGATTATTCACCGTCCTAGCAGTTGCAAGTATCCCAGCGGTTGACCAATCTAAGCATGTAGACATTCCAGTTGTATGTTTTCCTCGGATTACGGTAACATCACAACATTGATGAATGAATCAACCACAGGATTTCGTATCTTAATTACCATACCAAATAGATCTAAATAGATGATGCATTACCGTGCTAGTTTCATGCATTACCAACATTAATGATACGAATTCGTGGCGCATATTACCACCGGCCTGCCCCTTGAGTGACCCTTGGAATCGAAACGGTGGCGCAGGTAGGAGCCGTTTGAGGTCACCAGTGAGCCGACGTAGCACATCATAGGAACGTCACCAACAGGTGACAGGGGGTCAACCGGCATTGGCTCGCTTTCTTTCCAGCTGGTTTTTTGAGGGGTAGGAACCATAGGAACCAGCAATCAAAGTGGTGATCTGTTCAAAGACCGGCAACAATCAACATTTGCTGGTGGTTTTAAACTTGAACATGTTTTCTAGGAGATTTTACGTAGTGGTTCATAATATTCAATCAGTTTGCAATAGTTAACCCTAGAATATGTATATATTATTATATATAACAAACTAAGCAGAGTTCAATGAGAAGGAAGGGGAGATCAACCATGGGGCAGAGCATCAACAATAGCAGGCATGTACCCAATATTACCCAATCACGGCCAAAGGATAAAATCAGAAACAAAGGGGATGCAACAACCCCAGCTGCACATCCAAGCGTGCATGCATACATGAATAGATTCATTAGCGGGTAGATTAGACGCTTATATAAAAATCCATTTGGCATTTCGGGCCGTTGCGCCATGATGCTATTCGTCAACAACCCTCTTGCCAGGCAAAAACATATACTCCCCATGTGGAAATGGATGGTTCTCATTCACTTCAGCAGTTTCAATAATGGAGCGATGAGTGTTCAGCCAGGGCTATCAAGTGTCTATCGTTTGTTGTCCAGGGGGATGCCCGGTGTCACCAATGAAACGAGTTCCGTCAAAACCATTAACCAATAAGTATGGCGGTTGTATGATTAAATCATTGCTTATGCCACCGTCAGTTTGATATTCTTGATCCTTGGCCAGAATTAATCAACCACTATCATCCAATATCAAGAGATGGCAACAGCAAGAGGAACAACTACTGATCGGTTCCAGGCAATGCTTGGTGGCTTCAGACATCAAAAAAGCCTGGTGAAGATCAGCCAAAATCTGGAAGATAGGCTGGTTCCTTGGGATAAAAACGAATGAGCAAAACATGTAAAGCCTTAGTTGACACTCTTGGGAAAAGTTGAAACGCCCAACTAGCTTTCGTGGGCATTGGCAAAGATTGCTTTGTGAAATAAGCTGGTAGCTATCCCATAGTGAAGCAGCAGAGATGCCTGAGTCATTTTATTCCATTGCTTGACAAAGGATACTAGTTCCTGATTTGTTGGGAGTCCTTCGAACCCATGATTTACAATTTACTTCGGCACTGACCACTAGAGCCAACCGAAACCACTTCTTAAAAGTGTTGTACTTTTGATCCATGTTCTGATGGGTAACCGACCTGGGCCCATGTTGAACTTGAGTTTCGGTTGCCCTTGCAATGAGCGCTTGAGTGCTGTGACAAACACTATGCCACTCCAGCTCTAGATATCGATCCCCAAACGGGGACTTGCATTGCATCACTTCGGCACAGTGTGAACGACATCGCTGTGCATCACTTCGGCCTTCAGAGCTTGGAAAAATTGATGGACGACTGGTCGCAAGCTAGTCTAGGTGTTGGATTAGTCTTACTTCTGGCTGTCAACGGTCAATCATCCATGACTACTTAGCTAGCCAATGGATCCCCACTGGTGAATGACCCCAATTTCGTCAGTCTTGACGACGTTTCTATGATGTTTCGTAAGAAAGCATATTTGGGGATTGCCACAGGCGATTACACTGCTCAATGTGCTGTCCGTTCCAACCCAGCAAGTTGTAAATACAGACCAATGCTTGCTTTCGATCAGGTGTGTTAACCTGGTACTCTTGGTTGCAACACAATCATGAAAACACGATGGATAGTGATGGCGATTCGGGAGCACATTTATCAGTGTTTACCCAGACTTGGCGCACTGATGCACGTGTGCGTGTGTGTGCGCGCGTGTCTGCACAGTAATGGGGCATTTATCTTTTTTTTCGTTTATACGTATATTATACACGTCCTGTGTGCTTTTACTTGACTTTTCTAGAGTTGCTGACAAATCTACGATTTGTGAGCATAGATCTATCCCAAGATCGAAAAAGGTGCGAACATGTGCGTTCTGAAAGAAGCAAACCGAACAAACTGAGCTTGCAGCGCAGAATGTCACTTGCCACAGTTGGAAGAAACAAAACCCCGCAGCAGCGCAGAATGTAACTTGCCCCGTAGCGAAGTGCCTCATCCGAGTGACTCTGAAGCCACTCATTGCTTTCTCCACGGTTCTGTGGCTTCCATCGGCTCTCGAGGTGCAACGGTCGCTGATGAAGGCGGGGCACGTAGCCTTAGGAAGATAGCAGGTCTGGTGTCGAAAACCCGGGTGAATGAAATGGTTTCAGAGACAGCACATGGTTGGAAAGGGTTTGGAAAGGGTTTGGAAAGGGTTTACATGGGTAGCCACGCAGTACAAGAGCGATGGCCACCAGTTGCAGTTACGCAGAGTGAAAGACTGGGGAAATGTATACCGTGAAGCTGGTGTTCAGTGCATCATCATGTGGTGGAAGGCAGCCGCAATGCAAAAGGTTTTGGAAAGTGGTGCCAAGTCATCGAGTAGAATTCAACAATGCACATCCACACAGCTGGACATCACAGCAGATTGATTGGCAAATTCGAGTCTTTTGGTTCGGCAGCGCACGTTTTTGAGATACGCCCATGTCGCATTTGCTTTCCAGAATTGTCCTGTGATTAGAACAACATGTTACATGTTGCTTTTGAATGGATTCCGAAAAAATCAACAACAATGAAACGCGGCGCAATGGTGTTGAGTGTGGCAGTTGCCGTTGCAGTTGCCGTTGCAGTTCTCCTGTGCTTCCAACAAAGACCTTTATCAAAAAATCGAAGCCTCAGGGGCTGTGATGAAGTGCAGTTCCCAGGGCATGTTTTGTGCGAAACAAAGATTTTTGTGCCTTCCGGCCATTGTTTCTTTCGGGAGGTGCAGCCTCAAATCCAGTGGGTGTGGATGGAAATGGTGGAGCTCGTTTCACTGCTTCGATCGTTCTGGATTATTGTTCTGGTAAGTTCCGCCGTGATGATTCCTGTGGCTTATTTTGTGTACACGCAGTTTTGGACTGAGGATCCGTACAAATACACCTTGCTCCATCAGGTAGCAGGTGACGAAGTTGGTGATGTCTCGCACTTCAAGATCAAAGTGTCAATTTTATACATGACCTCACTCTGGGCGTTTGATATGATGTCAGACATGTACGTGGTGCTCGTTTACTTGAGACAGCGGATGTATGTCTTCGGTGCGTTGCTGATTGGCACTTGGCTGCTGAGCGGGGGCTTGGCATTTGTGCATCGCTATGTGAGCTGGAAACTGTGTGACATGAACACGAACGTCAACTACTGGGCACGGGGGCTGAATGACCGCGGGGAGCCAAGACCTGGCTTCAGGACAGCTACTCTGTACGTGTTGCAGGTGCAGCCTCTTCTGATGGCCTGTGACGCATGGCAAAATGTTCGCACCACAGAGTTGGATGAAGAGAAGGTCATCGCAGCACTTTGCGAAGGTTTCCCATCAAGTTTGCTGCAGCTCTATGCCTTGCTTGTGGTGAAACCTGATGGGAACCCATGGATGCTGTCAGCATCCATTGCAATGTCGCTCTACACCCTTGCAGGTGGTGTGAACAAAGCCTACGGGCTATGCCAGCAAGGCAAGAAGACAGTCCCAGGGCTTTTGCCCAACATTGGTCTGATCGTTTTCCGGTTCTGCGATGTCTCTGCACGGTTGGGCATCTGGGCCCTGATGGGCAGATGCTTGAGACCAGCTGGAGCGCAAGTTCACGGCCTTCAGCAACCGTATTTGCTGTTCATCATGCTTGCAGAACTCGTGATTTCCATAATTGCCTTCAAAGTTGCTTTCCTTCTACGAGTGTCAGAGCTGGCTAAGAAGTATAACTTTCTTGGAATCATCAGTTCATTCTTAGGCACATTTTGGTGCTGCTATGAGGACAAGGACTTGATGGCCCAGCAAAGATTCTCGCGAACTCTAGTCACCTGGCGAGCTGTAGAATCTGTGGCAGTCCTATGGTCCACTGCTGTCCTCTTTTTTGGTTCAGTTGGTGAACAGTGCATGGTGGCAACGAACCCGGCCGTTGTCACCGTTTGCCTTCTCACGCTCTTGGCCTGCAGCTTTGCATTCTCCATTGCCATGGCGCATGACGTGTCTTTGTCATTCTTTGCAAAGCCATGGTTTCCAGTGATCGAAGGCTGGCAGGGTGGAGAACTGGAGTTGGCAGCTCGCGTGGGTCTAGATTCGCGAGTACATTCGTTGATGGCTGCTCTCACTCCAGACACAGAAGAGTCACACGACATTCTTGTTGCAGCGCTGTGTCAAGCAGCTGCAGCCGGACATACGAAGGTCCTGATCGCCATGTCAGATACGATCCACCTGGATGCACCATACACCAGCTCCAGAATCACTCCCGCCTACGCTGCTGCACAGAACGGCCATGTTGAGGCGCCGAAGCTTGCCCTCTGTGGGTTTATGAAAGGGTAAATCATGACCCACATTTCCCCATTTACCCACCTTGAAAACCAGGTCTGGTAGACAACCCAACATATCCAACCTATATCCAACATATCACATGGCTTCAAGGTCAGGACAGAGATCCCAGGACATTCGTTGACCTCTTAACACCTGGCCCACGTTGCTTGCGCTGGAAAGGGGGTCATTTGCGCATGCGGACAACCTGCATGTGCTTTCCGCAATGTCAGATGTCTTGCAAGTGTGACTCTGTGTGGCAGGCGTGGTACTTTAAGTACATGCGCTCGTCTTCCACATGCTTTCCGCAATGTAAATGGAACATCAGCTGATGGTTGCTTGCCATTGTGACTTTGTGTGGCAGGGGTGGTACTTTGAGTACAATGTAGTCGTCCTGCATGTGCTTTCCGCAATGCAAATGGAAGCTGATGGTCAGATCTCTTGCCATTGTGACTTTGTGTGGTAGGGGTGGTACTTTGAGTACAATGTAATTAGTCTTGAGATATGAGATGTAAGCTAAAAAATTATTTTAAGGATTATTTTCTTTTATGATTGTTTTATGATTGTTTTATGATTTTTTTACGATGAAATTTATGGTTTTTGGAGAGGGTCGTTTTTCATTTATGAAAAATTTTTGATTAAACTATGATTGTTTTATGATTTTTTATGGTGAAATTTATGATTTTTTTATGATTTTTTTTGATTTTTTCGTGTTTTTTTACAGCATAAAAAAATCATAAAAAATCATAAAAAAATCATAAAAATCAGGTGTTTTATGAAAAATTTATGAAAAATTTATGAAAAAATATGAAAAATTTATGAACAATTATGAGAAATTTATGAGAAATTTATGAAAAATTTATGAAAAAATTATGAAAAATTCATTAAAAAATTATGAAAAATTTATGAAAAATTTATGAATCATAAAAAAATCATAAACAAATCATAAAAAAATCAAAAAAAAATCATAAAAATCAGGTGTTTTATGAAAAAATTATGAAAAATTTATGAAAAAAATATGTTTTTTTTTTGGAGGGGTGGGCAAAAGAAACATAATTTTTTCATAAATTTTTCATAAATTTCTTCATATTTTTTTCATAATTTTTTCATAATTTTTTCATAAGTGTTTTTGGAGCACCCCAAAAAAACCATAAATTTTGTCATAAATTTTTCATATTTTTTCATATTTTTTCATAAAAAGAAAATAATAACATAAGTGATTTTTTAGCTACTTGCCAGGTCTCAAAATTAGTCGTCCTGCATGTGCTTTCCGCAATGCAAATGGAACATCAGCTGATTGTCAGATGGATTGCAAGTGCGACTTTGTGTGGCAGGTGGGGTACTTTAAGTCCTGCAGTTGCTTGCGTTCCGTACTTTGTCGTCCCAGTTATCTGCCGCCTTTAGACTGCACGCCATGACTAAGCAGTCAATGTCACAAAAGCAACAAAAAACGCACTCCCACAGGGCCCAGCCCTCTCCACGATCAGGTGCTAAGATTCCTGCAGAGTGCCAACTGCGACCTGGAGAAGCCCGACAACGATGGAATCACTCCTGCTTTTGTTACCACGCAAAATGGCCATGTGGAGGCGCTGAAGCTCTTGCAGGGTGCCAAGTGCATACCCCCTGTGGGTTTATGGGCTGGGGTATCATTGATCCCATTTGCACACCTACAATTCGAAAACCAGATCTATTCCATAAACAATTCAACATACACCCAACATATCACATACCTGAACAATTTTATCATGCGGAACGGAGATCCCAGAAAAAAGGTGGACGCACATTTCAATTTACACGACTACCTTGCTTTGTTTCCTTTCCTTGGCGGGTTCAGAAACAACGTTTGAAAGACTTGTAATTAAGGTTTTTGTCAATTGGGGGAAAATGGAGCAGCAGTTCTGCAGAGGTGGGTCATGCATGTTTGGCATTTGTTGGCATATGATGTTTGTGTGAGGTATATTTACAAAGAACAACGATATTTTTTGAATACGTTCAATCTCAGGCTTTCCTCAACCAAAAGTTCCTGGATGTTTTTATGAACACCTAGATATGCCTGTGTCAACCAGGTGTGTACACAAATAATTAGTGGTTTGTATGTGCCACCCATTTTATTTGCATGTTCTTTTCCTCGGTCTACATATTCCATCCAGAAAGAACAACTAGGCAAAAATCATTCTTTATTTTATGGCAATTTTCGTGAACATGAAGCACCAAATAGAATTCCCAGGGTCACAAGTAGGGGTATTGAAGTGCGACCTGGAGACACCCAGCAACAGTGGAGACATTCCTTCCGCAATTGCTGCGCATTTCTTGCCTTGTCGAGGTGCTAAAATTCCTACTGCGACCTGGAGAAGCCCGACAACGATGGAGCCACTCCTGCCTGGGCTGCCGCGGAGAACGGTCATGTGGAGGCGCTGAAGCTCTTGCAGGGTGCCAAGTGCATACCCGCTGTGGGCTTATGGACTGGGGAACCATCACCCGCATTTTCCCACCTGGTGGTTTCTTAGAATCGGGAGCTTCTCAATTGTTTGGTTTATTACCTGTACATGGTAATTATTGGATGTTTTGGGGGTCCCCTGTTTTGAGAAACACCCACCTAAACTTCCATTTTCACACCTAGAGGTCGAAAACCAGATCTATTCCATAAGCACCTTGACCCATACTCCTATACTCAGCATGTCACATACCGAGACGATTTAACAGCTTGGACAGAGATCCCAGCACCATGGCTTGCTGCCAAGATACTCCATGCTTTGCCACGTTGCATGCGGATGTCAAGTTGCATGACAACCTTCGTTTAATTTCTTTGGCGGGCTCAGACAGAGCGCTTTAAAGCAGGGATTTATGGAAAAACATTTTCTCAAAGCCGCTGCCAACATGTTCAATCCCCGACTTTCCTCAACCTGGAGTTCCTTTGTCAGGATCAAGATGTGCCTGTGTCAACCAGGGGTGTGTATGCTTAAGGCTTATGGTTGCTGACAATCACTGGGGCCTCCTATTTTATGCAATGACATGTTGTTCTTTTGCTGGGTGCGCATCTCCCATTGAAAAGAGCAATCGTCTCTTTTACAGAGATTCTGTTTCATGAAAATCCAGATAAAGGTTCCGGGGTCACACGTAAGGGGTATTCATGTGCAAACTGGGGACACCCATCAGCGGTGGAGACACTGCTTCCGCTATTGTTGCATTGCTGAGCATTTCTTGCCCGGTTGAGGCGCTAAAATTCCTGCAGAGTGCCAACTGCGATCTGGAGAAGCCCGCAAGCGATGGACGCACTGCTGCCTATGTTGCCGCGCGGAATGGCCATGTGGAGGCGTTGAAGCTCTTGGATCCAGATGTAGCTGCAGTTTGATATCAACAGTCTGGAAAGGGTTTTGAAAAGGGCAGCATATACCTAGCATATACGCAACACATCCCATACCCCAACGATTTAAAGATTTGGAACAGAAATCCCACGACTCCCAGGACAAATTCATCGACCTCTTAACGTCTTGACCACGCGGCCTGGGCTCCATTTTTTGGCCTCCAAGTTTCATGCTTGCTGATAACGCCCTTGGCCCCCATCCAATGGAACAACGATGCAGCAAATTACATTTTAGTGATCTACGTTTCTATGTTGAGGCAACAGTGTGTTGGCTGATTTGATGATTGTGTTTTCTGCATTAGTGTTGGTTACGTCTTTGCAAACATCGATATTTTGCTGAAATGTGTCCATACATCACCGGCATATGTTTGAAAGAAAGGTTGGGATCAGTTGGGAGACATGTTACAGTTCTTCACAGCTCAGGCATATATAAATCTGTGTGTGTATTATGTAAACCTAAGACTGGTGTTGCACAGCGAGCAAGGCCCAACATAGGCCCAACCGCCCCGACCAGAACCCAATGAAAAAGGTTCGCTGAAAAAAGCCAGGTGCAAAACAGCCATGTGGCATTTATTTGCGCAGTCTTGTTTTGCTGCAAGCAGATGCAATTTGTATACAAGTGGTTTTCCCATCGCGCCCGTTACATGCAGCCCCAAGCCAAAACATCCTCAGAATCACCGGCTTTCGTATCCAAACTCCCCCACCGCCACACTCCCGGCTTCAATGGAGATGCATGAGAATGCTTCAACAATTTGACCAAACACAAGTAAACTCAGGCCCAACATGGGCCCAACCGCCCTGACCAGAGCCCAATTAGGAAGGATTGCTGTATAAAAGCCTATGTGCAAAACAGCCATATGCCATCTATTTGTGTGCTCCTTTTTGCTGCAAGCAGATGCAATTTGTAGAATTACGGGCAAACACCCCAGTTTGCCCGCGCCTCTGTCGTCAGCGTCTTGGAACGTCAAAAAACATTGGTTTTTACATGACAAAATGCACATGTGTGACATGAAGCGTATCTTGACGGCGCGCGCAGGTCCTTGACCTGTGTTTTGCTTGCATTCGGGAAACATGACATACAACCCTAAAACCCTAACCCGTAAACCCTAAAAAGCTACACCGTAATGCCAAAAACCTAAAAACCTTCGAGAAAAACAATAAAACCTTGAAACCATAAACCCTAACACCCTAAAACCATAAACCCTAAAACCCTAAAACTATAAACCATAAACTATTACGCGCAAACCTCCCCTTCGCCCTGTGGGCGAACTGGGGTGTTTACGCGTAGAATTACAATTGGCTTTCCCAACCCGCGCCCAGCTACATGCAGCCCGCCAAAGCCAGAAAACCTGGGAATCAACGTCTTTCGTATCCAAACTCCGCCCCCGCCACACTCCCAGTTTTGATGGACAGGCCTGAGAATGCTTCAACAATTTGGCCAAACACAAGCGAACAGGGCAACTACTTCTTTAACCAACTATAATTGAGAGATATCTACGCAGCAATGCGGATTTTTTCAACCAGCAACACTTTAGTTGTTCAAAGAATGGCGACTACAGGTAAGTAGGACATTCACAATTTCCTCCCATGTCCTTTACCATGATTTGGTTGTTTACCATTTCGTGGCAGTATGCCATCTTTGTGTTCTTTGGTTTTCGCGATCTCCGATTCGGGGTCTTTTTTACCGTCTAGATGGCATATTGAACAACTTTTCATATGCCATCTAAGCGTGGTCAACTATACAGGGATACTGGTGTGTTTATGGAACGGTTCTTCACAGCTCGGGCATGGATTTTTAGCCATTCATTTGGCTTGCCTATTTCACGCGAAGATGGGAAGGGATTCCGTGTAGCTAGAGGTTGGGGGAAATGATGGTTGAAGTTGGATTCAGATGTCGATACAATTTCATGCAAATCAACAGTTTTTTAAAGGGTTTTGATAGAAATATGACTGGAAGGTCCCTTGTCCCTGACAATCTTCCCATTGATTTTTTGCTGACTCCTTCCACATCCAGTCAAACAGGTTCTCCTTTACCAATCAGGTTTGATGCATATCAACAGGTTTGAAAGGGTCAGGATAGGAAAAGATGGGTGAGCATTTCAATTTACATGAAGGTCTACTGCCTTTGCGTGTTTGAGGATCATTCTTGAACATGTTCAATCTCAGACTTTCCTCAACCTAGGGTTCCTTTGCTTGTAAGGACCACACTCATGGTTGTTGGTACACGTAAGGGGTATTGAAGTGCGACCTTGAGAAACCCAGCAACTCTGGAGTCAGCTCCTTTCGTCATTGCTGTGCATTTCTTGCCTTGTTGAGGCGCTGAAATTCCTGCAAAGCGCCGACTGCGACCTGGAGAAGCCCAACAACAATGGAGTCACTCCTGCCTACATTGCTGCGCAGAATGGCCATGTGGAGGCGCTGAAGCTCTTGCAGTATCATGTGCATATATGTTTGAGAGATATGTTGGGCGTGTGAAGATTTGTTGGGGTCAGCGCATGGAGGGGCACTGGGGTACTTGTGTGTGTGTGTGTGTGTGTGTGTGTTCATGTATTTCTCCGTCATCCAGACTTCACCATCAATCTCTCCACACAACCCTGCTGCATGGGGTGCCCATTCCCAAGTAATGGATCCAACGATGCTGAACTCCAGGGTCTTCCCAGCATGTCATAGATAGCTTCCTTGGCATTGCCAACACACACTGTTCCTCGACTGCTCCTGCTTGATTTCCTTCATCTCTTTACTGCCAAACCATTTGTCACCATAAAACAAGGGTAAATCTGAACCATTGGCATTGATGGCAATGAAAGACCAGATTCTAATGCAGAGAGCCAAGCCCTCCTCAACGACCCTATTGGGACGGTTCTCCGATGTTCTCCGCTTTCCGTTCGCTCACCCTCTTCACTTTTCCACCTCCTTCAGAAAACTTCCTTTTGGATACCATTCAGTTCTCAGATTAGATGATGAAGCCACTGATGAAGTTTGTCCCTTGTCCCCGACAATCTTCCCATGGATTTTTTGCTGACTCCTTCCACATCCAGTCAAACAGATTCTCCTTTACCAATCAGGTTTGATGCATATCAACAGGTTTGAAAGGGTCAGGATAGGAAAAGATGGGTGAGCATTTCAATTTACATGAAGGTCTACTGCCTTTGCGTGTTTGAGGATCATTCTTGAACATGTTCAATCTCAGACTTTCCTCAACCTAGGGTTCCTTTGCTTGTAAGGACCACACTCATGGTTGTTGGTACACGTAAGGGGTATTGAAGTGCGACCTTGAGAAACCCAGCAACTCTGGAGTCAGCTCCTTTCGTCATTGCTGTGCATTTCTTGCCTTGTTGAGGCGCTGAAATTCCTGCAAAGCGCCAACTGCGACCTGGAGAAGCCCATAAACAATGGAATCACTCCTGCCTTCATGGCTGCGCAGAATGGCCATGTGGAGGTGCTGAAGCTCTTGCAGAGCGCCAAGCGCATGCCCACTGAGGGTTTATGGACTGGGAAACCATCACCCGCATTTTCCCACCTAAAATGTGAAAACCGTATCTATTAAACAAAACTGCATCCCCAACGTATCCCAAAATATACCGTGCGTATACCTACATGACGACTTGGTGTACTTCCTTTCTTTGGCAGGTTCAGAAACGATGAGTATTAAGTATTGTAAAGTCGGGGTTTATGGAACAGCAGTTCTTCAGATGTGGGGCATGCATGGTTGGCATTTGTTGGCATACGATGTTTGTGTGAGGTATATTTCTTGAACATGTTCAAACCCTGACTTTCCTCAACCTGGAGTTCCTTTGTCAGGACTAAGATGTGTGCGCTCATGGTTGTTGGTAGTCATGTGGGCGACCCATGTTACAAACATCATGTTGTTTTACCAGGTCTACATATTCCATTCAGAAAGAACAACTAGTAAGTGGAAATAAAGGTTCCAGGGTCACACGTGAGGAGCATTGAAGTGCGGCAGCAACGGTGGAGTCAGTTCCTTCAGCCATTGCTGCGCATTTCTTGCCTGGTTGAGGTGCTCATGTTGCTACAGAGCGCCAACTGCGACCTGGAGAAGCCCGACAACAATGGAGTCACTCCTGCCTTGGCTGCAGCGCAAAATGGCCATGTGGAGGCGCTGAAGCTCTTGCAGAGATCATTAGTCCCATTTGCACAGCTAAACTTCGAAAACCAGATCCATTCGGCAAAACTGCATCCCCAACGTATTCCTTGCGTAGAGGCAACATATCACATACCTTAGCGATTTAACCATTTGGAACGGAGATCCCAGGACCACCAGGACATATGAATCGAACTCTTGAGACCTTTCACACGCGGCCTGGACTCCATTGTTTGGCCTCTACGTCTCATGTTTGCTGATTTCTCCCTTGGCCCCCATGCAATCGAACAACAGCACAGCAAATAGAATGTCATTCTATGTTTCTATGGTGAAGCAACAGTGTGTTGGCTACTTTGATGATTGGGTTTTTTGCATTGATGCTGGTTAGGCGTTTGCAAACATCGATGGTTTTGTGAAATGTTTACATATCCCAATGGCCATGGGCATATGTTTGAGAGATATGTTGGGCATACGAAGATGGGGTGGGGTCAGCTGTGGCATGGAGGGGGTACTGGGGGTTGAAGTGTGTTTATGGAACAGTCCTTATTTCATCAGAAAATGGGAAGGGGTTCCATGCAGCTAGAGGTGGGAATGAGGGTTGTAGTTGGATCCAGATGCAGTTTGATGCATATCAACAGTTTGGAAAAGGTCTTGATAGGAAAAGATGGATGTGCAAATCAATTTTACATGGCGGGAACAGCAGTTGTTCAGAGGTGGGTCATGCATGTTTTGTTGGTGTTTGATGTTTGTATGAGGTATATTTCATGAAGAGCAAGGAGGTTTCGTGAACATGTTCAATTTCCAGGTTTCTTTTTATATCATTATCATTTTCAAATAATACGATGTGCTTGTCTCAACCAGACTCATGGCCATTTCTTTTTCCATTCAGAAAGAATTCAGAAATTCATTTTGCAGCCATTTCGTGAACATGAAACGCCCATCCAAGTTCCCAGTCTCAGGGTCACACGTGACGGGTATTGAAGTGCGACCTGGAGACGCCCAGCAACGGTGGAGTCAGTTCCTTCAGCCATTGCTGCGCATTTCTTGCCTGGTTGAGGTGCTCATGTTGCTACAGAGCGCCAACTGCGACCTGGAGAAGCCCGACAACAATGGAGCCACTCCTGCCTTCACTGCCGCGTGGAATGGCCATGTGGAGGCGCTGAAGCTCTTGCAGAGCGCCAAGCGCATACCCCCTGCGGGTCTATAGACTGGGAAACCATGACCACCATTTTCACGCCGAACATTCGAAAACCAGATCTATTCAACAAAACTGCATCCCCAACATATACCTTACGTATAGGCAACATATCACATGCCTTAACGATTGAAACATTTGGAACGGAGATCCCAGGACTCCCAGCACATATGAATCGAACTCTTGAGACCTTGCACACGCGGCCTGGACTCCATTGTTTGGCCTCTACGTCTCATGTTTGCTGATTTCTCCCTTGGCCCCCATGCAACGGAACAACGGCACAGCAAATAAAATGTCATTCTATGCTTCTATGGTGAAGCAACAGTGTGTTGGCTACTTTGATGATTGGTTTTTTGCATTAGTGTTGCTTAGGCGTTTGCAAACATCGATGGTTTTGCGAAATGTTTACATATCCCAATAGCCATGGGCATGTGTTTGAGAGATTTGTTGGGCATACGGAGATGGGGTGGGGTCATGTGCGGCATGCAGCGGTTGGGGGGGTTGAAGTGTATTTATGGGAATTCCTATTTCATCAGAAAATGGGAAGGGGTTCCATGCAGCTAGAGGTGGGAATGAGGGTTGTAGTTGGATCCAGATGCAGTTTGATGCATATCAACAGTTTGGAAAAGGTCTTGATAGGAAAAGATGGATGTGCAAATCAATTTTACATGGCGGGAACAGCAGTTCTTCAGAGGTGGGTCATGCATGTTTTGTGAGTGTTTGATGTTTGTGTGAGGATCTTTCTGGAACATGTTATATCCCCGGCTTTCCTCAACCGAAAGTTGATCTAGAGTTCCTTTTGAAGAACAAGATGGCCTGTGTCAACCAGATGTGTGCGCCCATGGTTGTTGGAATCATTTGGGCGTTGTTGGTAATAATTTGGGCGACCCATGTAAGAAAGATGATGTTTTTTTTGCTGGGTCTACATATTCCATCCAGAAAAAACAACTAGGAAAAAAACAATTTCCATTCTATGGCAATTTTCCGAAACATGCCACGCCAGTTAAAGGTCTCAGGGTCACACGTGAGGGGTATCCAAGTGCGACCTGGAGACACCCAACAACGGTGGAGTCACTCCTTCAGCCATTGCTGCGCATTTCTTGCCTGGTTGAGGTGCTTAAATACCTGCAGAGCGCCAACTGCGATCTGGACAAACCCAAGAAAGATGGACGCACTCCTGCATACATGGCCGCGCAGCATGGTCATGTGGAGGCGCTAAAGCTCTTGCAGAGCGCTGCCCGCATCCAGTGCGTAAGTGTGTGGACTGGGGCATCATTAGTCCCATTTGCACAACTAAACTTCAAAAACCAGATCTATTCAGCAAAACTGCATCCCCAACGTATACCTTACGTTTAGGCAACATATCACATACCTTAACGATTGAAACATTTGGAACGAAGATCCCAGGACTACCAGGACATATGAATCGAACTCTTGAGACCTTGCACAAGCGTCCTGGACTCCATTGTTTGGCCTCTACGTCTCATGTTTGCTGATTTCTCCCTTGGCCCCCATGCAATGGAACAACGGCACAGCAAATAAAATGTCATTCTATGCTTCTATGGTGAAGCAACAGTGTGTTGGCTACTTTGATGATTGGTTTTTTGCATTGATGCTGGTTAGGCGTTTGCAAACATCGATGGTTTTGTGAAATGTTTACATATCCCAATAGCCATGGGCATGTGTTTGAGAGATTTGTTGGGCATACGAAGATGGGGTGGGGTCAGCTGTGGCATGGAGGGGGTACTGGGGGTTGAAGTGTGTTTATGGAACAGTCCTTATTTCATCAGAAAATGGGAAGGGGTTCCATGCAGCTAGAGGTGGGAATGAGGGTTGTAGTTGGATCCAGATGCAGTTTGATGCATATCAACAGTTTGGAAAAGGTCTTGATAGGAAAAGATGGATGTGCAAATCAATTTTACATGGCAGGAACAGCAGTTCTTCAGAGGTGGATCGTGCATGTTTTGTGAGTGTTTGATGTTTGTGTGAGGATCTTTCTGGAACATGTTATATCCCCGGCTTTCCTCAACCGAAAGTTGATCCAGAGTTCCTTTTGAAGAACAAGATGGCCTGTGTCAACCAGATGTGTGTGCCCATGGTTGTTGGTAATCATTTGGGGCGACCCGGGTAAGAAAGATAATGTTCTTTTGCTGGGTCTATATATTCCATCCAGAAAGAACAACTAGGAAATTCCTTTTTAAAGCACTTTTCTCACAAATGAAAACCAAATGAAGGCTCCAGGGTCACACGTGAGGGGTATCCAAGTGCGACCTGGAGACACCCAACAACGGTGGAGTCACTCCTTCAGCCATTGCTGCGCATTTCTTGCCTGGTTGAGGTGCTTAAATTCCTGCAGAGCGCCAACTGCGATCTGGACAAACCCACGAACCTTGGAGCCCCTCCTGCCTATGTTGCCGCGCAACGTGGCCATGTGGAGGTGCTGCAGCTCTTGCAGAGTGCCAAGCGCATACCCCCTGCGGGTCTATAGACTGGGAAACCATGACCTGCATTTTCACGCCGAACATTCGAAAACCAGATCTATTCAACAAAACTGCATCCCCAACATATACCTTACGTATAGGCAACATATCACATGCCTTAACGATTGAAACATTTGGAACGGAGATCCCAGGACTCCCAGCACATATGAATCGAACTCTTGAGACCTTGCACACGCGGCCTGGACTCCATTGTTTGGCCTCTACGTCTCATGTTTGCTGATTTCTCCCTTGGCCCCCATGCAACGGAACAACGGCACAGCAAATAAAATGTCATTCTATGCTTCTATGGTGAAGCAACAGTGTGTTGGCTACTTTGATGATTGGTTTTTTGCATTAGTGTTGCTTAGGCGTTTGCAAACATCGATGGTTGTGTGAAATGTTTCCATACCCCAATAGCCATGGGCACGTGTTTGAGAGATTTGTTGGGCATACTGAGATGGAGTGGGGTCATGTGCGGCATGGAGCGGATACGGGGGGTTGAAGTGTATTTATGAGAATTCCTATTTTATCAGAAAATGGGAAGGGGTTCCATGCAGCTAGAGGTGGGAATGAGGGTTGTAGTTGGATCCAGATGCAGTTTGATGCATATCAACAGTTTGGAAAAGGTCTTGATAGGAAAAGATGGATGTGCAAATCAATTTTACATGGCAGGAACAGCAGTTCTTCAGAGGTGGATCGTGCATGTTTTTTGAGTGTTTGATGTTTGTGTGAGGATCTTTCTGGAACATGTTATATCCCCGGCTTTCCTCAACCGAAAGTTGATCTAGAGTTCCTTTTGAAGAACAAGATGGCCTGTGTCAACCAGATGTGTGCGCCCATGGTTGTTGGAATCATTTGGGCGTTGTTGGTAATCATTTGGGCGACCCATGTAAGAAAGATGATGTTTTTTTTGCTGGGTCTACATATTCCATCCAGAAAGAACAACTAGGAAAAAAACAATTTCCATTCTATGGCAATTTTCCGAAACATGCCACGCCAGTTAAAGGTCTCAGGGTCACACGTGAGGGGTATCCAAGTGCGACCTGGAGACACCCAGCAACTGTGGAGGCGCTCCTTCTGCAATTGCTGCGCATTTCTTGCCTTGTTGAGGCGCTGAAATTCCTGCAGAGTTCCAACTGCGACCTGGAGAAGCCCGGGAACGATGGAACCACTCCTGCCTACACTGCCGCAATGAATGGCCATGTGGAGGCGCTGAAGATCTTGCATAGCGCCAAGCGCATAACCCCCTTGTGGACTTATGGACTGGGGAAGCATGAACACCACTTTCCCACCTTAAATGCGAAGACCAGATGTATTCCATAAGCACCTCTATACCTACAGTCCTATACTCAGCATGTCACAAACCGAGACAATTTAACGGCTCGGACGGAGATCCCAACACCATGGCTTGCTGCGTGCCAAGATACCCCACACGTCTGGGCCACGTTGCCTGCGGATGTCAAGTTGCATGAGGACCTTCGTTTACTTTCTTTGGCGGGCTCAGAAAGAGCGCTTGCAAAGCAGGGATTTATGGAAAAACATGTTTCCAAAGCTAGGGCGTCCATATCTGGCATTTGTTGGCATGTTGTTTTTGTGAGGTCTATACATGAACACGCTACCAACATTTTCAATCCCCGACTTTCCTCAACCTGGAGTTCCTTTGTCAGGATCAAGATGTGCCTGTGTCAACCAGGGGTGTCTATGCTTAAGGCTTATGGTTGCTGATAATCACTTGGCCTCCCATTTTATGCGATGACATGATGATCTTTTTCTGGGTGTGCATCTTCCATTGAAAAGAGCAATCTCTTTTACAGAGATTATGTTTCATGAAAATCCAGGTACAAGATCCCAGGGTTCTCACGTAAGGTGGAGACACTCCTTCCGCTATTGCTGCGCATTTCTTGCCTGGTTGAGGTGCTAAAATTCCTGCAGAGTGCCAACTGCAACCTGGAGAAGCCCAACAACAATGGAGTCACTCCTGCCTTGGCTGCAGCGCAAAATGGCCATGTGGAGGCGCTGAAGCTCTTGCAGAGCACCAAGCGCATACCCCCTGCGGGTCTGTAGACTGGGAAACCATGACCCGCATTTTCGCGCCGAACATTCGAAAGCCAGATCCATTCAGCAAAACTGCATCCCCAACGTATACCTTACGTTTAGGCAACATATCACATACCTTAACGATTGAAACATTTGGAACGAAGATCCCAGGACTACCAGGACATATGAATCGAACTCTTGAGACCTTTCACACGCGGCCTGGACTCCATTGTTTGGCCTCTACGTCTCATGTTTGCTGATATCTCCCTTGGTCCCCATGTTGTGGAACAACGGCGCAGCAAATAAAGTGTTATTCTATGTTTCTATGTTGAGGCAACAGTTTGTTGGCCGATTTGGTGATCGTGTCTTTTGTTTTAGTGTTGGTTAGGCGTTTGCAAAGACCGTTGGTTGTGTGAAATGTTTCCATATCCCAATAGCCATGGCTATATTTCTGGGACATCATTGCTCCCATGTTCACACCTAGAAGTCGAAAACCAGATCTATTCCATACGCACCTCGGCGTACTCCCATACTCAGCATGTCACATACCGAAACGGTTTAATGGCTAGGACGGAGATCCCAGCACCATGGCTTGCTGCGTGCCAAGAGAGCCCATTCTAGGCCTCGCGGCCTGCGCACGTCAATTTGCATAAGGAACTTCGTTGACTTTCTTTGGATCAGAAAGAGCGCTTGCAAAGCAGGGATTTATGGAAAAACATGTTCGCTGCAACCCCTAGGTTTGCCTGCGCTTGACTTGGAGCATTTCCTCACGTTCAAATTCGTGCGCAGGGCCGTTGTTTTTGAGCTTTTAAGCTAATAAACTAAACAACAAACCCTAAAACCTAAAACTCTAAACCATAAAACCATAAACCCTAAAGCCTAAAGTCCTAAACCACAAATCACTGCGTCTGGCCAGTGGTTTTGCAACTTCTCTAATCCATCTTGACTTCGCACACCGTCCTCCACTTTCATTGCAGTGCCGCTTTATGGGTGTGGGCGAACGAGGGGGTTGCAGGGAACATGTTTCCAAAGCTAGGGCGTCCATTTCTGGCATGTGTTGGCATGTTGTTTTTGTGAAATCTACTTGAACACGTTGCCAACATGTTCAATCCCCGACTTTCCTCAACCTGGACTTTCTTTGTAGGGACCAAGACGTGCCTGTGTCAACCAGGGGTGTCTATGCTTAAGGCTTATGGTTGCTGATAATCACTTGGCCTCCCTTTTTGTGGAATGACATGATGATCTTTGGCTGGGTGTGCATCTTCCATTGAAAAGAAAGCAACTCCCTCTTTTACAGAGATCATGTTTCATGAAAATCCAGGTACAAGATCCCAGGGTTCTCACGTAAGGTGGAGACACTCCTTCCGCTATTGCTGCGCATTTCTTGCCTGGTTGAGGTGCTAAAATTCCTGCAGAGTGCCAACTGCAACCTGGAGAAGCCCAGCGACGGTGGATATACTTCTGCATATGTTGCCGCGTGGAAGGGCCATGTGGAGGCGCCGCAGCTCACGCAGAGCGCCAAGCATATCGAAGCAACAGGGTGTTGGCTATTTTGATTGGGATTTTTGTTTTCATGTTGGTTAGGCGTTTGCAAACATCGATGTTTTAGTGAAATGTTCCCACAAATCATGGGCATGTGTTTGAGAGATGTGTTAGGCATATGAAGATGGGGTGCGATCAGCTGCGGAAGGGGTACAGGGGCTTCAAGTGTGTTTATGGAACAGTTCCTATTTCATCAGAAAATGGGAAGGGGTTCCATGCAGCTAGAGGTGGGAATGAGGGTTGTAGTTGGATCCAGATGCAGTTTGATGCATATCAACAGTTTGGAAAAGGTCTTGATAGGAAAAGATGGATGTGCAAATCAATTTTACATGGCGGGAACAGGAGTTCTTCAGAGGTGGGGCATGCATGTTTTGTTGGTGTTTGATGTTTGTGTGAGGATCTTTCTGGAACATGTTATATCCCCGACGTTCACCAACCTGGAGTTCCTTTGTAAGGACCAAGACAAAAAACCATAAGCCCTATAGGCCCATCAACCCTCGAACCAAAAACCGAAAAGCATCAATCCTAAAACCTGAAATCATGAACTCTTGAACCCCACAAGCATCAACCCCAAAAACCATCAACCCTCAACCATAAACCCTTAAAACACATACCCATGCACCCTTGTGAAACTAACTGCCACAAGGACAATTTTACCCCAGTTTTTGGCACTTGACCTTCGTTTCGTGCCACAGGGTTGCGATGGACGTTTCAAAATCGCAATTGTACTCCAATATTTGACACGTGACCTTCGTTTCATGCAAAATGGTTGCAGTGGACATGGGAGCGGTGAAAGAAAACCAAGGAAAAACAAAGGATAGCAGATCCCAGACTTTAAAGAATGCCAAACAAAAAACAAATTGCCAGAGAAAATTTGCGCCCGTGAGTACTTTTGTGTTTATGGAACAGTTCTTCACAGCTCGGGCATGGATTTTTAGCCATTCATTTGGCTTTCCTGTTGCATTTAGAAAATGGGAAGGGGTTCCATGCAGCTAGAGCTGGAAATGTGCAGTTTGATGCATATCAACAGTTTTGAAAGGGTCAGGGTAGCAAATTACATTTAGTGTTCCATGTTTCCGTGTTGAGGCAACAGTGGGTTGGCTGATTTGATGATCACGCTTTTCGATTTTCTATTGGTTCAATGGTCACCACAACATTGTCATTGATTTTGACTGGGATGATGCAACGGTACAGCTGGCAGGTGATTACCCGGCCTCCTTTGAATTGCACGCCATGACTGACGAGTCAATGTCATGAAAAAGTCAAAAAAACGCAGTCCCACAGTGCCTTCTCTGGCCCCAATGAGGGGCTCAAGCTCTTGCAGAGCGCCAAGCGCATATGGGCTTATGGACTCGGAAACCATGACCCGCGTTTGCACACCTAAAGTTCGAAGACCAGATCTGTTCTGTAAACATCTCACTTTTACATCTCAGCATATACTCCTAGACCTAACATATCACATACCCAAACGATCTGACGGCTACTGAGATCCCAGCACCGTGGCTTGCTGCGTTTCGGGTTACCCCACACCACTGGGCCACGCTCGCGCATTTCAAGTTATATGACGACCTTGGTCTTCCTATTTCTTTGGCGGGTTCAGAAGTTCCTGAGTTTGTAAGGACTGAGATTTGCCTGGGTCAACCAGGTGTATGCGTTCCTGGTTGTTTGTAATCTTTTGGGTCGCCCATTCTATCCGATAACATGATGTTCTTTTGCAACTGTCTCTTTTACAGTTCACGAAAATCTTGGAGAGACCCAACGGTGGAGTCCCTCCTTCTGCCTTCACAGCCTTGTTGGCTGGGCCGCGATCAGAAAACGCCCTCTCCAGGTCCTCAAGTTGCTGCAGAGCGCCAGCTGCGACCTGGAGAAACCCATCGAAGATGGACGCACTCCTGCCTTCGTCGCCGCGCAGGAAGGCCATGTGGAGGCGCTACAGCTCTTAGCCTGGGCTCCATTGTTTGGCCTCCAAGTTTCATGTTTGCTGATTTCTCCCTTGGCCCCCATGCAATGGAACAACGGCACAGCAAATAACATGTTATTCTATGTTTCTATGTTGAAGCAACAGTTTGTTGGCCGATTTGGTGATCGTGTCTTTTGCTTTCGTGTTGGTTAGGTGTTCGCAAACATCGATGTTTTGCTGAAGCGTTTCCTACTAATTATCATGAGCATATGTTTGAAAGATTTCTTGGGCGTATGGAGAAGTGCTGGGGTCAGCTGCAGGATCAAGGGGCACTGGGGTATTTGTGTGTTCATGTATTTCTCCATCATCCAGACTTCACCATCAATCTCTCCCCTTGAATTGTACCCTTTATTGATGTGGATCCTATGTGGATCCTGTCCAGATCAACATTCCATCTCTCCAACCCTGCTGCATTGGGTTCTCACCTATCCACCTGGGCCGGCCCACTGGTTTCCCATTGCCAAGTAATGGATCCAACGATGCTGAACTCCAGGGTCCTCCCAGTATGTTATAATGATCGCTTCCTTGGCGTTGCCAACACACACTGTTCCTCGACTGCTCCTGCTTGATTTCCTTCATTTCCTGTCTGCCAAACCATTTGTCACCGCAATTCATCGCCTTGAAACAAGGCGAACTCTGAACCATTGTCATTGATGGCAACGAAAGATCAGACAATGCAGAGAGGTGAGTTCTCCTTTGATCCCACTGAGAAGGTTCTCCGCTTCCCTTTCGCCCATTGTCCACACTTTTCCATCTCCTCTGGATCTCTGGAAAATGTCCTGTTTGATACCATTCAGTGTTTGGATAAGATGATGAAGCCACTGATGGAGTTTTCCCTGTAAGCCCCTCCCGAAACAAAGCCTACATCTCCAATGACTCTATCAATCTTATATGCTCCGTCCCTTTCATCCCTGAGTTCGTAGAAACAAAATCAAAATTAATCTAGGATTGATAAAAAGAAACTAGCTAATAATATCCCACAGAAGACTATTCACGTGCTCCCCCTGATCATTGGACGACCATCTGGAGAATCAGGTCCAAATACCAATCCAGAACTCAATCCGTTAACCTCCCAGATGGCACTCCGTGCTCTAAACTCCAGAAGGCTAACGCCCAGCCTCTTCCATGACCGCTATAAACTCGGCAAAGTTATCATTCTGTATACAGGTAGCAGCACGTGCAGTAGAATTCCATCTTCACATCGACCTAGATCACTTGCTAAATCTATACACAAACTCTGTGTTTGTCTCCTCCACCCGAGGCTACCTTAACTTGTTGATCCATACTTGCAGCTCCGACAATATGATTTTTAGATCCAACAAATGACTTTTCATTCCTCTCTCCAGTCTTAGAAGACTGATGGAGCTGGAAAGACACTTCACTGGTCACAAGCATTTGATCCTATTGGTGACTCCTACCTAGAAGCTCCTCTCCTCAGATCAGGTGATACTCCCTCCTTCACTGCTGCTGTAAGGACTTTTCTCCACTGACACCGAGGTTTATCTCTGAGTCCTCTGAAGATTCTCCATCCTATTCATTTGGGAGAGGCATCAGACGATGCTCAGACTTAGCCCATATTTTTGCCAGTATTGCACCTTTTGCTCTTCATTCAGGCACAATCTGCAGGACAAACCTCCTCTTATCAACCTTTCACATACTTTACCCATTTTACCATTTCTGGGCGACAATTCTTCAGATGACAGGTAACCCCCAAACTGAAATCAGAGACCATTTGGAACATTAGACAATAGCTTTGGGCATTTGGGCATGCAGCATGGTACTGGTAACATATAGCCCTCTTATAGCGGCATACCGCTAACCAGGCTTGTACATCTATGTTGGCAATCATGTGGGTCACCCATTTTCATATCATGTGCAGGCGTGTACACATTCCATTAGGAAACAATTTGGAAAATTGATTTTATAAAACATATGTTCTGAAATCAAATGAATGCCAGGTAAAGGCCCCAGAGTCACAAGTAAGGTGTATCCAAGTGCGACCCGAAGAAACCCAACACCGGTGGAGTCACTCCTTCCGCCATTGGTTTGCTTTTTGGCCATGTCGAGGTGCTGAAGCTGCTGCTGAGCTACAAGTGCGACCTGGAGAAGCCCAACAAGGATGGAGTCACTCCTGCCTCGATCGCCGCGCAGAAGGGCCATGTGGAGGCGCTGAAGCTCTTGCAGAGCGCCCAGTGCGACCTGGACATGTTCAGCCAGGGGGGGTACAGTGATCTGAAAACCATATCGTCACATCATAGTTGCCATCAAGTGGTTCAACAAATGGCCAACATCATTCCGCCATAGGAGGATTTTGTCCAAGGACGAATCATCGACTGAGAGGTGCCACGATGCCCCACTTAGTACAGGGTTGATGGGGATCCCAGTTGCCCAGTAATCAACGAACAAGTTTGCCGAACAGGTGATACACGGTCAATATTCCTGGCTGATGATTGGTTGCTGATCATTCATAGTGGTTAGTAGTGGTTATTATGCGTTGTGGCCACCAATCAACAAACACCTACTAGTGAATCATGTATAGAAATTGTGAATTGTTGTTTCGTGGTCATCAACCATCAAGAGGGGGTCATCCGCAGCACCAGTAGCAACAGCAAATCACATTCTATGGTTTTCACCACTGTGGCTGCAAACCGGCGAGGACCCCCGCTGACAGCGCACGCTTCTTTGCACTTTTTCCCCGCAACCGTTCTTCTACATAGATTATGTTCTCCAAAATATGTCTTTTGGCGGGTGGACATTATGTCTAGTCCATTCCCATCCTTTACCATCCATTCTTAAAGTATTCCGTACCCTTTGAGATTTTGTGATATGGTTTGTTTCCATGAACAATCTCATCAGCTGTTGCTCCTTGCCCCACAGAACTGTCCGAGGAAACTCATCGAATCCTGACCTGGACGGCGCTGAGAGGAGCTTGAAGCTCATGCACCCGCTGACCCGCCAACCCAAGCAAGAACAGTTTGCAGTCGACAACAGGTCAAACCATGGTAGTGATTCGCCGCCATCAACCATGCTGAATCAGCATTCTTAACCTTTGTGCAGCCATCTAACCATCTCATTAACCATGGCGTTCGCCTTTGTCAGCAACTCGCCAACTTCATGGCCTAGTCGTGGCTGAGTTAGCGATGCACACTTTGGCTAATGGTATACCCAGCTAGCTGGGTTTAGCAGTAATGCCCATGACACTAGTGATCGTACAACTACCTTCATCATGGTAGGCTAGGGTTCTTGAAGAGGAACTTCTGTGCAGAATGGGATATGCCTAGCTTTGATTGGTTTCAGTGGACCAAGTTGAGTTTGGGTTGCCGCTGAAATCGCCGGAAAGGCGTGCCAAACCCTGTGCCACTTCCAGAATCCCCAAACGGGGACTTGCATGACATCGGCACAGCGTGAACAACATCGTTGTGCGTCACTTCGACCTTCAGAGCTTAGAAAATTGACGGACCACAGCGGGCCGTTCATCTTGGGTTTGTGTTGATCAATGGTGGTCAATGTTTGATCAATAGTTGATAGATAAGGATTAAGTGTTGATATTGGTTTGCATATGTTTGTTGAGTAATGCTGATCACCGGTCTATTTCCCATTCAGAATGTTCTTCACAGATCATTTTAGTGCATTGTCGCCAAACATTGTGAGTTTTGACAATGCTAAATGTACTGATGGTTGATAAGTTAATAAGCAACACCATGCCCAATTTTTTGGGTGTAGTTTGTCAGAGGTACGTAACTGAATGTGCAGGAGAGTCCGTCGCAAGTGGGAAGACTAACCAATGACCAATCATTCTCAGTTCTGTTTTTGAACCTTGGAGCACCTTGGACCACTGGGACCAATACCCAACATCAAAAGAGTGGGGCATCCCATTGAGATGCAGAAGCCGTCGAGGCGCCAGCTTAGAGGACTCCAGGTGTAGCTTAGAGGCTGGCAGGACATCAATCCTTGCAGTCAACCCGCCAGTGGGATGTTCATCTCATCTCCATGTCGTGGGCTTCCCCCCAGACATGTGGACCGGCTGAGCTTTGGATGGACGGGTAGCCGGCTGCAGCGTCGCAGGCACCAGGCCGGCCGGGCCTCCTTAAAAGTTGGACGGGAGGTCACTGGTCTGCATGGCGAAAGGTCTTGGGGATGGAGAACTGGGCAAGTGGCTGGGTTCAGGGTGAGGATATCATTTCTATTCATTTCTACTTGCAGCATGTCATATCAAGTCCTACATGCATTGCATGACATGAGGGGAAAGGGACTCGTCTGTGCACGCGGAAAACGACTCATCTGTGCACGCGGAGCCTTGTTTGTGGCAGGCGTGGCACTTTGAGTACATGTAGTCGTCCTGCATCTGCTTTTCGCAATGTAAATGGAACATCAGCTGCTGGTCAGATGTGTTGCCATTGTGACTTTGTGTGGCAGGTGTGATACTTTGAGTACATGTAGTCGTCCTGCATGTGCTTTCCGCACAGTAAATGTAACATCAGATGATTGTCAGATGTTTTGCAAGTGTGACTTTGTGTGGCAGGCGTGATACTTTGAGTACATGTAGTCGTCCTGCATGTGCTTTCCATAGAAAGACCCCATCCATGTCCCCATGTCCCCCGTCCCCAATGTTAACCCTAAATGGTGAAGAGCAGTCTTTGCTGCCTCTCCATAGAAAGACCCCACGCCCCCTTCCCCCCTAAACCCCATGTTCCCATGTCCCCTGTCCCCAATGTTAACCGTAAATGGTGAGTGTTGACCTTAACCGGTGTGCGCAGATGAGTCTTTGGTGTGCGCAGATGAGTCTTTTGGTGTACGCAGATGAGTTTTTTTTGCGTGCGCAGATGAGTTTTTTTGGTGTGCGCAGATGAGTTTTTTTGGTGTGCGCAGATGAGTTCCTTTCCGACATGAGGTCGTTTGAGTCGTGAATATGCATCACATGATGGTAGGAGCAGATGTAAAGTTACAATTGACATGGGTCATGAGAGATCAAACATTGAGATTTGACAAGTTCGTGGCATCACTTCTTGCATGGTCCGACGATGGAGAGAGAGAGAGAGAGAGAAGATGTTTTTTAGGCGCGCTAATCTGCTAACACCAAGTCCAGATGCTCAGGTATCATGTTAAGTCTAGACTCTAGACGCCCTGGCTTCAGTTGAAAAAATCATCCAATCCGGACCAATCTCCCATGTTGTGTTTGTCAAGCATCAACAGGTAACAGCAAGTATCATAATGCTCGGGTTTCTGATGGTTTCTGCGACCCTGCCATGGCATAACCCTATGTTTGAGCCCAAGGTGCCAGTCACATTGATCGCTTGGGCCTTGGTGCTGCGGGTTTGTGCCCCATGGTGACTGGGAATGGTCACCATGAAGTGGCGAAGTTTGGTTAGCTGCTGAGAACTAACCAGAATGTGCTCCTTTCCCAAACGTCTTCACTTTGAGATGGTTCGGCAATAGTTACTGCCATTCCTGCCTCCTGAGCGTGAACTCTGGTATGCCCCAGGCAACTGGAAATCAATCATTTTTTTAGATGGAAAAAACTGCTTCAGAATGGTCAATTGGAGCAGTAGGGGTTGACAATTGCTGGCCAGACGGGTGGGTGCTGTTTGCATTGGTTTTGCTTCTGTCATGAGCTGCAGCTTGCCATGTTGCTGCGGAATCGCCATCTTCAGTCATCTTCAGTGATTACGGATCAGTTCTATTCAGTTCTTCTGTTGTCGCTTCGGTGCAGTTCTTCTATTGTTGCTTTCGTGACTTGCTCAAAAAGGCTGAGCAATCGCACCGTCTTTGCATCTCCTTCTCGACCCACTGAGATCAGAAACCCCAAAGAATTCGCAGATGCAGCTGGATCGAGGATGATCGAGGTCGCACGGGTATCACACCCCTCCTCAAACAACTGCTCGGTTGGTCGACCCACCCTGACGTTTTGAGGTGGCAGTGAGCAGTTCTCAGCAAGAGCTTGGAGGCGGGGGCCCCAAGGAGGCCCCAAGGAATGCGAGAGAGATAGTGATGGCGATCCAGGATCAATGTTTCTTAAACATAATGAAGATCTTCTTAAACATAATGAAGATCATTCAATATATTTAAACACAAGGATGTTTCTTGAAGATCATTCAATGTGTTTGTTTTAGATATTTCAAGATGCTTCTTTTTTTCAGCATGTTGCACACTGCAGGCTTGTGTGCACTGCAACAATGGATATGCGTCTATTTGTATCTTTTTGAATATGTGTATATGAATAGGAAAGTCCTGTGTGCCTCTACCTGACCATATACTGACAGCTGCTGGCAAATCCCTAATTCTTTGCAGGCATAGATCTACCGCAAGATCTGAATGTAAGAAGCTGCATTCGAAGGGGATCTTTGTTGCCGTAGCGTTTTCTCCAACAAGATGCACCTCGATTGGATTGCAAACAGTGGAAGGACTCAACTGTTGAATTGGTGGCAGGGTCACCTGCAATCACTGTCATGGAAAGACCAGAAGTCACAGTAGTTCATAACAATTCATGCAGACTGAGCTTAACTTTGTCGCTTTCTCCGCTGCTTTCTGCTTGCAGTTTTCCATTGCTATTCCAGTCGGCTGGCAGGCTGGTGATGAATGCGTGGCAGACTCGAAGTTGGCAGGCTTCGAAGTGTCAAAGACCTTGCCTGATGACATGGGTATCGGTTGCACTTCATTTACACCACATGGTTGGAAGGGGGGTTCCGTGGTGGTCTCTGAAAATAGGGAACCCCAGAAATGGTTGGTCAATCAAAAATGTTGATTAATGGATGATTTTTGGGGACCCCTTATTTTGAGAAACACCCACATGGGTTTCCGCCGGCGAGTACAAGAGTTTCCGACCCTTCCTTGCACATGCTCAGAGAAAGATTAGGGATGCAAATGGATGCCGTGAACCAGCTGATATTCAGTGCATCACGACATGGAAGGCAGCCACAATGCAAGATTTTTTTGCAAAGTGGTGCCGAGTCATCGAGTAGAAAACAGCGCTGCACATCCACGTGGGCAGGCATCACAACAGCTTGATCTGCCAATTCGGGTTTTTTGGGTGCTTGTTTGCGGCGCACGTTTTTGAGATACGACCATGTGGAGAACACATTTGCTTTTGTTTGGTAACTCGGCTACGTTGCAATGGACATGTTTCAAAGTGGCAACTGTTAGGTATGCATTTGGTGTATGATACATATAATGTATAGGACTTAGTAGGACACGTATACCTTGAGTTCTCCGTGGCTGATCGTGAGTTGTTTTGTTCCTGTCGCAGCTGAATTTTGGTGGCTTGCAGCAGAGCAGCAAGATTCAAAATCTCACATGAAACGACATGTTACATGGCAACATGTTACGGAAATTGCATGCATGTTACATTTGACTGCATTCCTAAGAATTCAACCATGAAATTCGGTGCCATGGTGCTGAGTGTGGCAGTTGCCATTGCAGTTCTCCTCTGCTTTCAGCAAAGGCCTCTATCGAAAAATCGAAGCCTCAGGGCCTGTGATGAAGTGACTTTCCAAGGACACGACCTGTGCGAAGCACAGAAATTCTTGCCTTCGGGCGATTGTTTCTTTGGGGAGGTGCAGTCTCAAGTCAACTGGGTGTGGATGGAGATGGTTGCACTTGCTTCACTGCTCCGATCACTCTGGATTGTAGTTCTGGTAAGTTCTGCCGTGATGATGCCTGTGGCCTACATCGTTTTCACACAGTTTGGGACAACCGAAAGGGCATACGCCCTGATCCAGCAAACAGCAGGTGAGGAACTTGGTGATGTCTCCCATTTCAAAATCAAAATGTCCATTTTGTACATGACCTCGCTGTGGGCGTTTGATATGATGTCAGACGTGTACGTGGTGGTCGTTTACTTGAGACAGCAGATGTATGTCTTCGGTGCTTTGCTGATTGGCACTTGGCTGCTGAGCGGGGGCTTGGCATTTGTGCATCGCTATGTGAGCTGGAAGCTGTGTGACGCCGAGACCAACATCGACTACTGGGCACGGGGGCTGAATGACCGCGAGGAGCCGAGACCCGGTTTCAGGACAGCTACTCTGTACATGTTGCAGGTGCAGCCTCTCCTGATGGCCTGTGACGCATGGCACAATGGTCGCACCACGGAGTTGGATGAAGAGAAGGTCATCGCAGCACTTTGCGAAGGTTTCCCGTCAAGTTTGCTGCAGCTCTATGCCTTGCTTGTGGAGCAACCTGACGGGAACCCATGGATGCTGTCAGCATCCATTGCAATGTCCCTATACACGCTGGCAGGTGGGGTGAACAAAGCCTACGGGTTGTGCCAGCAAGGCAAGAAGACAGTCCCAGGGCTTTTGCCCAACATTGGTCTGATCTTTTTCCGATTCTGTGATGTCTCGGCACGTCTAGGCATCTGGGCCCTGATGGGCAGATGCTTGCGACCAGCTGGAGCGCAAGTTCACGGGATTCAACAACCCTATTTGCCATTCATCATGCTTGGAGAACTCGCGATCACCATGATCACCTTCAAGGTCACTTTGCGTTTGCGAGTGTCAGAGCTGGCTAAGAAATACAACTTTCTTGGAATCATCAGTTCATTCTTAGGCACATTTTGGTGCTGCTATGAGGACAAGGACTTGATGGCCCAGCAAAGATTCTCGCGAACTCTAGTCACCTGGCGAGCTGTGGAATCTGTGGCAGTCCTATGGTCCACTGCTGTCCTTTTTTTTGGTTCAGTTGGTGAACAGTGCATGGTGGCAACGAGCCCGGCCGTTGTCACCGTTTGCCTTCTCACGCTCTTGGCCTGCAGCTTTGCATTCTGCATGGCCATGGCGCATGACGTGTCTTTGTCATTCTTTGCAAAGCCGTGGCTTCCAGTGATCGAAGGCTGGCAGGGTGGAGAGCTCGAATTGGCAGCTCGCGTGGGTCTAGACTCGCGAGTACATTGGTTGATGGCTGCTCTCACTCCAGACACAGAAGAGTCACACGAAATTCTCGGTACAGCGCTGTGTCAAGCAGCTGCAGCCGGACATACGAAGGTCCTGCTCGCCATGTCAGATACGATGCACCTGGATGCACCATACACCAGCTCCAGAATCACTCCCGCCTACGCTGCTGCACAGAACGGCCATGTTGAGGCGCTGATGCTTACCCTTTGTGGGTTTATGAAAGGGTAAACCATGACCCACATTTCCCCACCTTGAAAACCAGGTCTGGTGGACGACTCAACATACCCAACCTATATCCAACCGCGATTTCCCCTGCTGCAAGGATGACAGCACAAATCATCCAAAACGATTTTGGCTCAAGACCTGCTGCAGGCGCCACTCCACGTGGGTTATGAGCCCAACGAGGTTGCAGTGGTAGGACCCGTGCCATGCTTCGAAGGAGAGATTCTTCGATCCGGAGACGGACGAGGTCAGTTGGGGAGGTGACCGCAATGAGTGAGACGGCGGAGCAGCTGTTGGATAGAATCACAGCTGAGTTACACCAGGCTCCAACGACCAGAGCTGGAGGACCGGGAGAAAGTGACAGGGGAACTACGGCTGTGGCCATGGTGGGTGCACCAGGTGAGTTACTAGAGAGTCTACCGTCAGCAGCGTCGGCGTCGGACTTTCTGGCTGGAAGTGCGCTGGGTGTGAGGAGTGTGAGAGAGTGGACCGTGGGACGGTCAATGCGGGTGCTACAAGCCCGAGCTCTAGGGCTACCAGCGGTGCGGCTGCTGCTGGGGGGGGCCGAGAAACATGCGTGCCTGTGGCTCCAACTGGGGCACCTGTGTCTAGTCAAGAAGGGCCGATGGACGGGGTGTCAAAACCACCGGAAAGTCAACCAGTAGTGCATGTGCCACGCCAAGAGATGCCGGCTGATAGCATTAAGGGGGAAACTAGTGGACCTGGGGAGGTGTCTCCGGAATTGCGTAGAAGCTATTGGTAACAGCGGCGAGGTGGTTGTGCGTAGGCCATTTGGTCTTGTGGCGGATGCCGCAGCGGCTGAGCAGAGTAGAGGTGTACCAGGTGCACCCCAGGTTCAGTCTGAAGAAGTGGCAGTGAATTCGTTTTGTCTCCAGCCCGAGGGGCCTAGGAAAGGATGTCGGTCGAGTGGGATCGTCATGTTGGATCAGGGGTGGAAATATCTCGAGGTCCGGGTGAGTTGGGGGGAATCCCTGGTGAAAGGAACGGGGAAGCGGGTAGACATGGAGGACCACAATAAAAAACGGAAGAAATATTCTACAGCACTAGCTCTGAAGGCAGCGGTGGAAAGGCAGCCGCGCCAACGCAGAGCCCAGTGCAGCCAGGGCCAACCCCCGACGCCCCACAAAAACCGGTTGAGATGGACACTATTGAATTGTTCATTCAGGCTTTGGTGCGTTAGAGATGCGGAAAGGGAGGCGGAGGAACATGATGAGAGAACAAAAGCAAGGGGTGAACCAAGGAAGTCATCCTGGTGCTGGGTTGGTTGGTCAAGGCTGTGGTCAACCACTATGGGATTGGAGGTCCTGGAACAGGACCTCCATCAACAAGATCTTTTGCGCCCGCTCTGATGAAGCGGCGCCGTGCCACCGCCATGCGTGGACCGCCCCAAAGCCCCGGCGGTTTGGGTTTGGGAGGAGTGGGTTGGGTGGAACGCCGCCACCTCCACCACCACCGCTGGCGTGAACAGAGGTGTTTTGGGGGAAAATCGAAATGAGACATTGGGGCCGTGTGATTGTCAAAGCTGGCAGCTCACGCTTTGCCGCCGGGCACACCAATAACATTTGGTGGACAGTGATCAAAAGCAGTGTGGAGCGGCGCTACCAAGATTGGCTCAGGGCTTCACCTTTGAATAGGTTGAAGATGAATGTAACGGTGGATCCGGTTGTGACCAATTGGCCTAGAAGTGAGAGGCGAGCGTCGGCCATGTTGTTGGCCGCAATTCCAGAAGAGGTCCGAAATGATTTAGTGTCAACCAGAAGGATGCCCACTGAACAGATCCTCTTTCGACTCTATGTGAAGTTCCAGCCAGGAGGTGCGATGGAGCGGCTTCAACTTCATAAATCTAAAATCAAACCCCAGGCTCGAGCGCCCAGTCTCGAGGGGCACGGTTGCCAATTTTTGTCAATTTTTGTCATTTTTCATATTTTTTGTCATTTTTTGTCAATTTTTGTCATGTTTTGTCATTTTTTGTCATCTTAAAACGTTTAATATCAAAATTGTTTCCAGAACTTGTCTATGCATACGCATGCTTAAACCCATCAATATTCAAAACAGGAATATCCTGCTGTATGCTTATTAGGTGTGTGCGTATGTATTGAAAACATTCACTAACAAAGAAAATATATGATAGATATACATTGCATCTTAAATCTTGAAAGTACAAAAGCTATATCTAGAAAGCAAGCGCAATAACTACAATGTATAGATAGTATGTACAGCAATTGCAGCATATATAGAATATATAAATGAGACGCATAATATGTATTGCACGTAACACCGAATGCCTGCAAAATAAAACCATTTCGTACAAAATATTGACTGTATCTAAAGCAAATATAGCGTGAACATGAAAGATATGTAATTATATATATTTAAATATGTATATATAAGTATAGTTTGCAAACAAAAATGAAATCGTGAACTGATCTTTTACAATTTAAAAGTATAGAAACTACACTGACGCATACAACATGTATAGGCATATTTAGCTTTACATAAAGAACAGTGCGTGGAGCATGTGCCGTATACATGGCACCCAAACGGATGCCCATTTAAAAATGTATGTATATGAATATAAAAAATGGTTTATCTGAAGTTTTACGCGCGCACGTCATAGCTTGAAACAAAAGTAGTAAAATAATCAATGTCATTTGAAAATTAATTCCGTTCTAATCTGTGTGCAAACAGTTTCCATACAATAGGTGTAATATACACGAACATTTGCTGGTATACAACATGCCTTCAACATATACAAACCGTGAATAAACATATCTTGAAAAATTGAGTTTAGTTGCTGGTTTTGCCTGAAGAAAAAACAAGTTAATAAGAAGTGATAATAGAAATATATTAAGAGGATTGTTTTACACATGGGGCGAAAATTTCGGCAATGATGGTGATTGACGACGCGGTATTGTTGGCGGCGTTAAGTGAAAACATTTGATGTTTGTTTGTTTGTTTGTTTGTTCTTTCCGAATATTTTGGCTGCCCTCTGTGTTTCTGACTATTTTTTCAAAATTAGAGGTTAACTGGTTGATTGATTATTCCATTGACCCAATTAACCAATCAGTCAATGAACCAGCAGCCAATCAATCAACTAATATAATTTGGCTTGGTTTTGATAAACACTTTGATTTGAACAAACACGTTGTATTTTTTGCGACGCCGACCAAAAAAGCAGAATGGAGCTGTAGAAAAGCTCGGGTTAACAGCGTATATAAAGAAAATTGAATATATGATACATGAAGGATATAGATTTAATATCTATATCTATGTACAAAATACAAACAGCTCAAAAATTAAAAATGATAAGCGCAGTGAATATAATATAGATTTGCTATATGTATCTAAATGTAAACTACGTTACTTATTTGGCACTGAAAAATCACATGAATATGTTTTGTACCGGAATGGTGTTTTTGCTTATTGTACCGGAATGGTGTTTTTGCTTATTGTACCGGAATGGTGTTTTTGCTTATTGTACCGGAATGGTGTTTTTGCTTGTTGTACCGGAATGGTGTTTTTGCTTATTGTACCGGAATGGTGGTTTTGCTTATTGTGCCGGACTGGTGTTTTTGCTTATTGTACTGGACGTGTGTTTTTGCTTATTGTACCGGAATAGTGGTTTTGCTTATTGTACCGGACTGGTGTTTTTGCTTATTGTACCGGACTTTGTACCGGAATGGTGTTTCTGCTTACTGTACCGGACTGGTGTTTTTGCTTATTGTACCGGAATGGTGTTTTTGCTTATTGTACCGGAATGGTGTTTTTGCTTATTGTACTGGAATGGTGTTTTTGCCTATTGTACCGGACTAGTTTTTTTGCTTATTGTAGGAATGATGTTTTTGCGTATTGTGCCGGACTGGTGTTTTTGCTTATTGTACCGGAATGGTGTTTTTGCTTATTGTACCGGAATGGTGTTTTTGCTTATTGTACCGGAATGGTGTTTTTGCTTATTGTACCGGACTTATTCCTATAAGTGTACTGGCACGCTGTATGTGCCGAATCTGATTGAAACAACTAGGCAAACATTGTTTTTGCTCATAGTACCGGCAGTAATTGAAACAACGCGGGTAGAAATCTATGATAGTTTTAGTGCGCATTAGTGGGCATACTTGTTGCTGAACCTTTACCAGCACGTTTAAGGTGCCAAATGTAATGGCAAAAGCTAGGCAAACACTGTTTTTGCTTATAGTACCGGCAGTAATTGAAACAACGCAGGTAGAAATCTATGATAGTATTCCTGCGGTGTAGTGGGCATACCTGTTGCTGAACCTTTACTAGCACGCTTTCTGTGCCGAATCTGATTGAAACAATTGATTAATCCGCACATAGATTTCTACCCGCGTTGTTTCAATTACTGCCGGTACTTTAAGCAAAAACAGTGTTTGCCTAGTTCTTGCCATTACATTTGGCGCCTTAAACGTGCTAGTCAAGGTTCAGCAACAGGTATGCCCACTAATCCGCACTAGAACTATCATAGATTTCTACCTGCGTTGTTTCAATTACTGCCGGTACTATGAGCAAAAACAGTGTTTGCCTAGTTGTTTCAATCAGATTCGGCACATAAAGCGTGCTAGTAAAGGTTCAGCAACAGGTATGCCCACTAATCCGCACTAAAACTATCATAGATTTCTACCCGCGTTGTTTCAATTACTGCCGGTACTATGAGCAAAAACAGTGTTTGCCTAGTTTTTGCCATTACATTTGGCACCTTAAACGTGCTAGTAAAGGTTCAGCAACAGGTATGCCCACTAATCCGCACTAAAACTATCATAGATTTCTACCCGCGTTGTTTCAATTACTGCCGGTACTATGAGCAAAAACAGTGTTTGCCTAGTTGTTTCAATCAGATTCGGCACATAAAGCGTGCTAGTAAAGGTTCAGCAACAGGTATGCCCACTACACCGCAGGAATACTATCATATATTTCTACCTGCGTTGTTTCAATTACTCCCGGTACTAGAAGCAAAAACAGTGTTTTCCGTGTTTGCCTGGTTGTTTCAATCAGATTCGGCATCTCAAACCTTCTGGTAAAGGTTCAGCAACATTTATCAACGCTACTACGCGCTAATACTAATATAGATGAATATTACCAACTGCACGTTTTTCAGTTGCCTAGGCAACCCCGGTTTGGCTAGGGCAATTTAATCTTCGAAGCTAGGTTTTCTACGCAACTTTGATTTGAATAACATTCTTGCAGCAATTCACCCGGCAATTACGCCGGCCATTCCCCCGGCAATTTCCCCCGCAATTAACCTTTTGTACAACAATTTAGACTTCGAATTCATCGGATTTATTCATCAAATAGCACTTACGATTCATGAAGTAATCGCATTTGTTGATCAATAAATGTTAAGAATCTTTATCATGAGCAAATCAATCTTAATCATCCATCAATGAGTCTCAATCAGTAATCAAACAAGTTCGCACAAGTTCAAGCAGTAATCAACGGATTTTCAAAATTAGGTTGGCTAATGATGCACTAATGAAAAAGATCAACTAATCTGAGCCATGAACCTTGAAAAATTCAATTGTTCCAAGTTAACTGTATCAAGTAAATCAACTTAATTACTTGGTTGAATCGATTTCCTAGAATTCAAAAACAGTTATTTTGACTGGGTGAATTGACTAACTCAAACGGTTCAATTAATTTGGTTGGTGAAATCGAGGAATTAATTTGGTACAACTAGCAATGGTATATCATGTTGATTTACCCTAGATACGATCTATAGTAGATTTATTGTACTGTACTTATTTACACTATATAAATAGTTTACGTTTTACATAAATGTCATTTACATAAATATATACACTTTGTATCCTGTAAATAGTCACAGAACATGCGATACATAAGAACTTAAAGACCATGTCTACTATATGTACTGTACGTCCTTGAGACGTTACATGTGCGATATACTGTATATGCTATTTAGTCTACACAGACTCTCTCTCTCTCTATATATATATATATTTATGTATATAAATTTGTGACTAGTCAGAATATGAATTAAGTTTTACAAACCATGTAAACTATATGTACTAACAAGTCATCCTCGTTGACCAAAGATCCTTTATACAGTGCCAGTGGCGGGACTTCCGTCGACGCAGAAAACAACATTGGTTCTGGATCCTAGGTATGTTGTACATGTCCTATATTCATACGCTATACACCGTACACGATATTTCTTCTACATACAACAAATATGTATGTATGTATATATATATATATACTAAAAATACTGATTGCCTTATTGTTTCAAATGTTTTGGTTCCAGTACATGGCAATCTAGGTATAGCAAATTCCGTGCTCCCAAACAATGCATATCCAAGCAATGGCCCGACATGACCTTACATTGGCTGAACAACACAATCTAGTCACAGCAAATTCAGTGCGCCTAAGCCCCACATATCCAAGCGATGACCCGCCATGATCTTACATGAGCCTAGCCAGGCAATCTAGGCGCAGCAATCTGCCTAACAGTGCAAATCCCAGCATGGTCCCACATGATCCTACATGGACCTAACAAGTAAAGCAATCTAAGTACTGCAATTTAAGTGGGCCTAAACGGTGCATTATGGAGCAATGCCCCAACATGATCTTGCATCAGCCTAGCAAAGCACAGCGATTTAGTGCGCCTAAGGCTTAAGACCAAAGCCGCACATATCCCAGCAATGGCCCACATGATCTTGCATGGGCCCAACATGGCAATCTAGGTGCATCAAATTCAGCGCGCCTAAACCGGCATATCACAGCGATGGCCCCACACGATCTTACATAGGCCTCACATGACAATCCAAGCACAGCAATATTAGCTCGCCAAAACCGTCCATATCCCAGCAAAATCCCAACACGATCCATCATAATCCAACACGAGCCCAGCGAAGCCATCTAGGCACAGAAAATTAATTGCGCCTTAGTCGATTGAATATCTTTAGGTATCCTTGCCATGGTCCACCCCGGCTCCGCGTGGTTGGGTACATGTGTGCTACAAAATCCCCTATGGGCCTAACACGGCATTCTAGGCAAAGTAAATTCAGCTCGCCTAAACCGCTTTTATCCCAATGGCGCAACACAATCCAAGATGAGCTAAGCAAAGTACTCCCCAACTCATGTGCTTGGGCGCATGCGCACTACAAGATGGTGACAATGCTACTTCACTACAAACGGAATTTCCGACCCTCAATAATTGGATGATTTGGTCCACAATGGGCCTAACACTGCCATCTCAGCGAAGCAAATTCATGCCGCCCAACCCATCCTAAAGCATGCATATCCTAGCAGTGGCCCGACATACCCCCACATGAGCCGCCCAGCAATGCAATCTAGGAACAGCGACATAAGTGTGCCCAATAAGAACATATCGGCCCAACAAAGCAATCAAAGCACGGCAATGTAACTGTACCTAAACTCCTAAACTCTCCTAGCCCGGCAGTCGCCCACATGATCCATCGTAATCCAACATGTGCCCAACATCCAAATGCTGCCGGCACACTTGGAGCACCACAAGCGAAAGCAACGTCTTCACTCCATACTTAGACCTAAAGTAACGGATAAACTTTCGGATTAAGGGATTTTAAGGGTCGCGAAGTTTTCCAAAAGCACAACATGGAGCTGAATAAAGATTTGTGATTTTGCGCAGATTTGTTTTTTCCAGGCTCTCGGATGAACGGTTGATATTTTCCAGATTCACACTTCAGGGCTTTAGGTCTATTAGTTTCCCACTGTCAATGCGGAAGGTTTTTCTAGATTAATGCCTTTTGGTTTAAGGTTTTAGGTTTTTGCAGATTAACATGTTGGAGTTTTAAGGTTATCTTGTGGATAAGGATTGAAGAGTTTGCCAGTTTCAAACCTTGCTTAAGGTTGGTGAATTTGCTCGGCATAATTCTTTACACATCCAAATCTTTGAAGGGTTGAAAAGTTTTCCAGCTTCAGTCCTTTGGCCACCTTGGAGTTTTGTTGGTTTATAAGCGTTCTGCTTTGAAGAATCGAAGTGTGTATTGCACTTTCACCCTCGATCACTTTGGAGTTCGACGTTTAAAGGTTTTCCGCGCGCAGCGCGGAAGACATTTTTTCCAGATACATATCTTTGAAGGGCTTCGGGAGTTTTGCAATTGCACACTTGCTCACTTTGGAGCTTGTGGTTTATAGATTTTTTTTCCAGATACATATCTTTGAAGGGCCTTGGGAGTTTTGCAATTGCACACTTGCTCACTTTGGAGCTTGTGGTTTATAGATTTTTTTCCAGATACATATCTTTGAAGGGCTTTGGGAGTTTTGCAATTGCACACTTGTTCACTTTGGAGCTTGTGGTTTATAGATGCTTTTTTCAAGATACATATCTTTGAAGGACTTGGGAGTTTTGCAATTGGACACTTGTTCACCTCGGAGCTTGTGGTTTATAGATGCTTTTTTCCAGATACATGTCTTTGAAGGACTTGGGAATTTTGCAATTGCACACTTGTTCACTTCGGAGCTTGTGGTTTAGAGGGTTTCCGCGCGCAGCGCGGAAATTTTTTTTTCAGATTCATATGTGTGAAGGATTGGGGAGTTGTGCAATTGCACACTTGCTCACTTTGGAGCAGCGCGGAAGAAAATTTTTCAGATTCATATCTGTGAAGGATTGGGGAGTTTGCCCATTTCTTACTTGATTACATTAGAGCTTGAGGCGCATAAGACTTCTGCACGCAGCGCCGAAACATTTTTACGCATTCATATCTTTGAAGGATTGGGGGGGTTTCCCATCTCACGCATTAAAGTTTAAGGTTTCCTTTTGGGCTAAGGGTTGGGGACTTTTTCGCACGCTAAAGTTTCTGATTTGTCCCTCTGTTCAGCGCAAAAGTTGTTCCCGATTCACGCCTTAGGTTCATTGGACAAACAAAGACATCTGCGAACAAACAATGACATTTTTTGACAAAAGATACAAAGAATGACAAAAATTGACAAAAATTGACAAAAATATGCAAAAATATGCAAGGAATTTTCAAAAAATGCAAGCATGACAAAAATTGACAAAAATTGACAAAACTTGGCAAAACTTGACAAAATTGACAAAAATTGACAAAAATTGCCAAAAATTGACAAGAATATGCAAGCAGCTACGGCCATAAACGCCTAATTGCATTCAAGAAATTGCATTTGGCAAAACGCAAACCAAATGCAGCAACGATGCAAAACTGTACAAAACACGCTTGCAAGATAACAAAAAAAACAAAGGATGTCAAAAAATGACAAAAATTGACAAAAATTGACAAAAATTGACAAAAATATGCAAAAATATGCAAGGGCAGATGCAAGAATATGCAAAAATATGCAAAACTATGCAAAAATATGCAAAAAATTGCAAGGGCAGATGCAAGAATATGCAGAAATATGCAAAAATATGCAAACATATGCCAAAATATGCAAAAATATGCAAGGGCAGATGCAAGAATATGCAAAAATATGCAAAAATTTGGAAAATATGCAAAAATATGCAAAAATATGCAAGGGCAGATGCAAGAATATGCAAAAATATGCGAGAATATGCAAACATATGCAAAAATATGCAAAAATATGCAAGGGCAGATGCAAGAATATGCAAAAATATGCAAGGACATATGCAACATAGAGTTTTGACAAATTACAAAAATATGCCGGAACTTTTGAATGATGACAAAAATATGCAAAACAAAAATGGTGGAGGATGACACAAATATGCAAAAAAAAAGATCGACCAATCTAACCTATTATATATACTGTATAATCTATAGATACTATCTATTGACATATATGCTGTATATGTTTTTTCACCATAGGTTTACCATGTATTCACAATATCTGAATGTATTTATCATTCACTGTATATATGCTAAACATGATATGCGCTTTTAGGTATGCAATTTTTCCTTTGCGTACTTTTCATAGATGCTACCTAGCTAGTATGTTGATATAATGAGACTGTTCAAGTGTATGTATTTATGCGGTTTGTTTACGATGCATACTGTTCATATGTCATTTGTCGTAATTGGACTAATTGTTTCGATTTAACTCAATCAAAATTGAAATAGTGAAATCAATCGGATTGCTTGGATCAATTGAATTAGACAAATTTTTTAGCTTGGACCAACTGAATGAAATCAACTAACTTACACTAGCTGAATTTATCAGAGAAAACGTGGTACATATGGTATATATGGTATATATGGCATATATGGTATATATGCGGTATATATGCGGTATATATGGTATAAATGGTATAAATGGTTTATATGGTATATATGGTATATATGGCATATATGGTATATATGCGGTATATATGCGGTATATATGGTATATATGGTATAAATGGTATATATGGTATATATGGTATATATGGCATATATGGTATATATGCGGTATATATGCGGTATATATGGTATATATGGTATAAATGGTATATATGGTATATATGGTATATATGGTATACGTCGTATATTTAATATCTATTTATGAGTACACCACAGCGTATTCGTAGGACATAGTACGGAGTACATGAGTAGAGAATGGATTTAATGTAGTAATTAACACAGATCTACTCTGCATACATGTATATCTATATATATTCGTATCGTACTGTTAGCAGAAAATGAACTCATTGCACATGTAGCAATTAAGGAGTAAACAAATATTGTAAATATTTAAATTACATTGATATGCCTTGACATTTAGAGCACTGGGCAGAAATCACATTCCGCCAACACCTTCTGAGGCCATCGCAATGCTTTGTTTTAATCAAACAGTCGGATTCCCCTTGTCCGCTCCAGCTCCGAGATGGTCGTTCGCTGCGCAGGGAACATCCCGAAAGATATTCCAAGCCCGGTTATCCTCGCCATGCGAGAATCCACTCTCCACCAGAGGCGTCAAATAGCTTCTGCTCAGCTCAAACATCAAGACAAGGACCCCTGTACCCAACCCTCAGAGCCAATCCTTTTCCCAATAGAGTGCATATAGAATGCGCTTTAATGCATTGAATAGGTCTTTTATAAACATATTGCATTTCTAGTACTCATACTATCTGTAATGAGTATATACATATACCACTGAAGGCTATAGATGATATCAGCTATGTTGAAAGCATAAACTATTGACACTATATCAAGATCAAAAACGAGAAAAAGGAACATTCAAGATGGGTCGCCCATTTTTGTTTTATCTTATACATGCCATTTCGGTCTGCGTCATTGCAAAAAATCTATGAGACCCTCACCACACTTGAACTTAGGTACACTAAATTGACCATACCTAAAATCGGACAAACAGAAGTAAACCCCAATTTCGGAACCTCAGACATGCTAGTAAAAGATAAGCAACAGGTATGCACACCGCACCGCACTACTACTATCATAGATTACTGGTAGCTACGTTGTGTCGATTACTTGCCGTTCCGGTACTATAAGCAAAAACAGTGTTTGCCCAATTGTTTCAAACATCGGCGCCAAAGACGTGCTAGTAAAAGTTCAGCAACAGGTATGCGCACCACACCTCACCAATACTATCTTCAATTAATACGACCTATATTGTTTCAATTAGTTTCGGTTTCGGTACTATAAGCAAAACAGTGTTTGCCCAATTGTTTCAAACATCGGCACCTAAGACGCGCTTGTAAACAAATTAAGCAACAGCTATGCCACTACACCGCACTACTACTATCATAGATCATGCAATGCTACCTATGTTGCGTCAATTACTGACGGTTCCGGTATTATAAGCAAAAACAGTGTTCGCCGAATGGTTAAACATCGGCACCTAAGACGCGCTAGTAAACAAATTAAGCAACAGGTATGCACGCTACACCGCACCAATACTATCTTCAATTGATACGACCTATGTTGTTTCAATCACCGACGGTTCCGGTACTATAAGCAAAAGCAGTGTTTGCCTAATTGTTTCAAACATCGGCGCCTAAGACGTGCTAGTAAAAGTTAAGCAACAGGTATGCACACCGCACAGCACTACTACTACTACCATGGATTACTGGCACCTACGTTACGTCGATTACTTGCCGTTCCGGTACTATAAGCAAAAACAGTGTTTGCCTACTTGTTTCAAACATCGGCGCCTGAGACGCGCTAGTAAACGAAGTAAGCAACAGGTATGCACATTACACCGCGCTAATATTATCTTCCATTGATACGACCTATGTAGTTTCAATTATTGACGGTTCCGGTACTATAAGCAAAAACCATGTTTGCCTCATGGTTGCAAAAATGGGCACCAAAGACGTGCTAGTAAAAGTTAAAAAACATGTATGCACACTACACCGCACTAATACTAAGATAGATTAATCCTAATAACCTATGTTGTCCCCAGCAAGAATTTGCCCGGAAATTACCTCGGCAATTCCCTTCCCCATTCCACGGGCAATTCACCGGCAATTCCGCCCGGCAATCCTACCCGGCAATCCCGGCAATCCTACCCGGCAATCCTACCCGGCAATCCTACCCGGCAATCCCGGCAATCCTACCCAGCAATCCCACCCGGCAATTCCCCGATTTTCGAAGCCCAATTTCATGAATTGTTAATTTGTAATCATTTTGAACATTAGCCAAGTAAGCTTACCATTAGTCGATTCATTATTGCATGCCCACCTGGACATCAAAAAAACAATTATGTATGGCAGCGCCCAAATTGCGCATATCCCAGCAATGGCCCGGCATAATTCTACATGGGCCTAACACCCAACATAAGCGCAGCAAATTCAATGCGCCGAAACCGCGCATATCCCAGCTTTTGCTACTTGGACCCAACATGGCAATCGGCGCGTCAAATTCAATGCGCCTAAACGGTGCATACCCCAGCAGCGGCCGGATCTTACATGGGCCTAACATGGCAATCTGAATACAGCAAAGTCAGTGTGCCTTGTCTCTGCATATCGCAGCAATGGCCTCATCTGATACAGGCCCAACATCAAATTATTGACGGTTCCAGTACTATAAGCAAAAACAGCGTTTGCCTGATGGTTTCAAACATCGGCGCCTGAGGATCGCTAGTAAACAAATTAAGCAACAGCTATGCCACTACACCGCGCTACTACTATCATAGACTAATGCTACCTATGTTGCGTCAATTACTGACGGTTCCGTTACTATAAGCAAAAACAATGTTCGCCGAATGGTTAAACATCGGCACCTAAGACGCGCTAGTAAACAAATTAAGCAACAGGTATGCACACTACACCGTACTACTACTATCATAGACTAATGCTACCTATCTTGCGTCAATTACTGACGGTTCCGGTACTATAAGCAAAAGCAGTGTTTGCCTAATTGTTTAAAACATCGGCGCCTAAGACGTGCTAGTAAAAGTTAAGCAACAGGTATGCACACCGCACAGCACTACTACTATCATGGATTATTGGTAGCTACGTTGCGTCGATTACTTGCCGTTCCGGTACTATGAGCAAAAACAGTGTTTGCCTAATCGGCACCTGAGACGCGCTAGTAAACAAATTAAGCAACAAGTATGCACACTACACCGCACTAATGCATTCTTCAATTAATACGACCTATGTTGTTTCAATTGCTCACGGTTCCGGTACTATCAGCAAAAACAGTGTTTGCCCAGCGGTTTCAATCATCGGCGCCTAAGAAACGCTAGTAAAAGTTTTGCAACAAGTATGCACACCACACCGCACTACTACTATTATCGATTCATATTGCCTATGTTGTTTCAATTACTTTCGGTTCCGGTACTGTAAGCAAAATCCGGCAACCCCAGCATTAATTTCCCGGGCAATTCCCTTGCCCGTCTCCCGGGCAATTCCATTGGCAATTCCATCCGCAATTCCAACGGTAACTCAGCCGCCAATTCGGCCGGCAATTCTCCCGGCAATTCCACCCGGCAATTCCACCCGGCAATCCTACCCGGAGATCCCGGCAATCCTACCCGGCAATCAATCCTACCCGGCAATCCTACCCGGCAATCCTACCCGGCAATCCTACCCGGCAATCCTACCCGGCAATCCTACCCGGCACTCCTCGGCAATCCCGGCAATCCTACCCGGCAATCCCACCCGGCAATTCCCCGATTTTCGAAGCCCAATTTCATGAATTGTTAATTTGTAATCATTGATTAACTAGTTTTGAACACTAGCCAAGTAAGCTTGCAATTAGTCGATTTATTTTTGCATGCCCATCTGGACATCAAAAAAACAATTATGTATGGCAGCGCCCAAATTGCGCATATCCCAGCAATGGCCCGGCATAAGTCTACATGGGCCTAACTCCCAATATAAGCACAGCAAATTCAATGCGACGAAGCCGCACATATCCCAGCTTTTGCTACTTGGACCCAACATGGCAATCGGCGCGTCAAATTCAATGCGCCTAAACGGTGCATACCCCAGCAGCGGCCGGATCTTACATGGGCCTAACATGGCAATCTGAATACAGCAAAGTCAGTGTGCCTTTTCTCTGCATATCGCAGCAATGGCCTCATCTGATACAGGCCCAACAGTCAGTTTTCCTCAACTATCCTAAACTGTGCAGGCGCTGGCAACAAATGATTTGGTCCATTATCGGCAGAACATGGCAATTTAGGAGCAGCAAATCAAGTATGCCTAAACCTTGGTTATCCGAGCAATGGCCCGCGATTATCTGCCATGGGCTCACAAGGCAATCTAGGTGCAGCAAGTTGAGTATGCGAAACGTTGGTCAGCCCAGCAATATAGCAATGACCCAACGAGATCTTCCATGGGCCCAACTTAAACCGATCTAAACCGTGCATCTATGTCTGCCAACTTCACCAACCACAACAGGAGGACGTAAAAACATCGCGAGCAATCTACAAGCGAAACAACGCAGTCATCTATGGACATACTAACGATGCTGGGGGTGGTGTTCAAAATCCTTTCCGCTCTGGCTCCAAAGAAAATGCACTTCCGTCCAAATACTGTTTCTGCCACTGCTGTCATTTGCAACTTCCCTCGTCCACCGTCGTCGTCGTTGAAGTCTTCATCATACAGTCTCCTCATCCTATTCCGTTGTCGTCGTCAAAACGTATGGTAAAACCTTGATTCTAGAGGATGGCACGAGGATGCGAGGGTCTGCTTACTTCTTCTTTCGCTCCCCTCATCATCCAAGCGCCTCCTGAACCTTCACTACAACCCCAGTAAGGAACGGCAAGACGCATGAACCAGAACGGGGATGCGGAAAACCATATTGTGTAACCAAGTGACACGAACCTGGACTGCCAAGAAAAATATGTATGTATATATATATATATACACAAAAAACTCAATATAAAATATAATCCTACAAAATCTTCAAGCCCTCCGAAAGGCTCCCGACGTAGTTGGCGAAGACGTCCCTTCTGTCCAAACAGGGGGGTAAGCACGAAAGGGATGTATATGTATGTTTGTAGATATATATTATAATATATATATATATATATTTATTTATTTACATATATACAAAATAGATAGAAAGACAGATAGATATATACGTATATTGTAGATATATACGTATATTGTAGATAGTCTAAAAATTAGTGTGCGTGTGTGTGTGTGTGCGGGAGTCTGTTGGATGCGGGTATGATACTTGTACATTCTATCCCCAGTATTCCCCAAAAGAAATTGACGACGGGTTTCCTTCTAATCAAGTTGGACAGGTATGGTGCGCTGATGTTGTTCCAGGCTAATGTATTCAAAGTGCGGTCTTGCTTGACACAATGTAATTTCCTCAAGGGGCACGTCCTACATACCGCACCATGTGCAGATCCATTCTTCAGGAAGATGTCAAGGCTGAGCCACGCGCACACCCAAAGGGCCGACCGGTCATCCTCAACAGAAATCTTGTAGCTGCAACAACTTTTTATGGTACTGGAGCTAGAATTACTGCGGCTGCTGGCGCCAGACTTGACCTCCAATTAATACTTTGAAAAAAAGGTTCTACCCATTCTAATTTCCTGACATGGATGCACTGTATTGCTATTTCTTATCACTTCTTATGTCTAATTTGCCCGCATGCTCCCTTCCTAATATGCGGTAGCCCTTTCTCAGGTTCCCTCTCCAGAATCAAACCAAAATTCTCCGATCCCTGTCATTGTTGCGGTAGGCCAACGCCCTACCGTCTGAGGCGGATAGGTCAGAAACTTAAAAACTGCATCGTCGGCAAGGCCACGCGATTCCTCAGGTTATCCTGAATTACCACATGACCATGTGGAACTTGGGTTGGTTCTGCATCGTATAAACACAACCCTTCCGTGAAACCGAGCTTGGACGCATGCATTATCTCTAGGATTACCATTGTCATCCACGCAGCAGCGACCATCAAATAATTTAATTATGGATTATAACCCCAGACACAAGTTGTCGATAAGCCCTGAGTATAGAATATCATAACCCTAAAGTCGAAAGCACAATTCACACATTCTGTTTTGACACATGTTTATGAATGTTTCAAGTTGAAACTAAATAGATAACTATACATATTTCATGTTTTTGATCCTTGTTGCGATTATATCATTTTTCGTTTCTTACGTCCCTTTATGGCCTGTGTCTTTCATTTAATGCCATTATGGCCCGGATTTTTTAATTTGGCGCCATTATGGTTTTCGCTCTCAGTGCCATTAAGGCCTTCCCTTTCAGTGCCATTATGGCCTTCGGTTTCAGTTTAGCGCCATTATGGCCTTCGTTTTCCATATAGCGCCATTGTTTTTCATTCAATGCCACTATGGCCTGCGTTTTGAATTTAGTGATCAATATGTTTAAAAACAACTAGAAAAACCTGACACGGAGATGATGATAGAGGATGGGACCGCAAGGAAGACATATGGAACAATTCAAGACCAGAATGCAAATCACACATTTGGAGGTCAGCAAAAAACCTAATAGAAGAGTTAGACGCTCACCCCCGAGTTAAACAGAAAAAAACTGAAGAGCTCATCATTTTTCCCGCTCGCCGGAATTACTTTGTAAACGAAACCAGTTGACTCGAGTGAAGTCAAAATGAATCACAGCCAGCAGTTGAGCGCACGACGCGTGTTACTAAAACATTACACGATATTACACGAAACCCAAAGTCTGCGCAGCCGTGGTTATTTGAGCAATGGCCCGCGATTGTCTGACGTGGGGCACCACACAGCACTCTAGGCAAAACAAGTCAAGCATAAACATAAAACAAAATTTCTCGAACAAACAACGGTGTCTATTGCTTTTCTGCAAGAGCATAATTTTTGAACAAAGTACAAGAAAAACAAAAAAGGCAAAAAAGGACAAAGATTGACAAAAATTGTTAAAAAATTGCCATATTTTGTCAAAAATTGGCAGGGTCGTTTTTTCAGGCCAATTTAACAATTCCTTTACGTTTTAAGGAGGCGCAGTGGAGGTAGTGATTTTTTTTGATGACAACTGCTCAATGCCCTGACGAGTGGCCAACGCGGAGAATCAGCAGTGGATCGAGGTCTTGCATTGGGCGCGAACTTGCGGAATATTGGGACAGCTATTGACTTGGCTTGACCATTCTTGACGGACTGGTCCTGGTAGGTTCCTGGCATGGGGCTTCAGCGCCCCAAGTAGCCTATCGTTTCAACATGATCCGCCAAGAGTTATAAGGATTGGATCAGAGTCCAATGTTGGCTGCGGGGATGGCCTACATGGAGCATGCGCAAGCGGAAACGGAAAAGTGAATTATCCGAGGAAGCCATCGGTGCGGGCTTTGGGAGTTGGGGGCCCTCACAAGAACCAAAAGAGAAAGAACCACGAGGGGGATGCCAACCAAGCCAATGAATGGTATTCCGTGTCGGTTTTGGGGTTAAGAGGGTGGTTGCCGCAGGGGGGATCAATGGAAGTTCCACCATGCAAGGCTGAACCCAAGGGACAACCGATGCTTGTTCCGGTCTTGGTCACTCGAAGGCTGAGTGTCCTCACTTGTGTTCCGCCAAAGGAAAGGGAGGGGATACGAAAACGGCCAAGGTGAAAACAGCCAACAAGGAAGATTCCATGAAGGATAAAAAGCCCACGGGACAAAAGAAGGAGGTTAGGGGTTCAGATGTTGAAACAGTACCCCTGGAGAGAACCTGCAACGAAGGAAGCTCCAGCTTCCACTAGTCGTAGCTCTGGTGATGGAATGCCGCAGCTGATGCAAGAAACTACGACGTTGATGAAAACGTTGCTACCATCTCTGAAAGCTTTGGTGCGCAAGAAGCTTGAAATGTCTAAGGCTGTCGCTCAACCGGTGGCCACAGGGTTGCTCGATGGTGGAGCAACCAACGTGCTGCGGAGGGGTGATCCCGAAGAGTTGAAAGCCGCCATCGCCGTGAAGGTGGAACTGGCTTCTGGATGCATTGAATTGCGCCGGGACATCGCCGCAGGACCGTTACTGATTGAACACCTTGCCGAACCGATAGTGCCAGTTCGGGGATTGATTGCTCTCGGGTGCCGGATGAAATTGGATTCCAATGGTTGTTGTGTTTTCCACCCCAAGAAACCGTCATGGTTAAGAAATGGATGTCCAGTGATCGATGAAGAGTCGGTTTTGTTGCTGATCAAAGACATCGAGGACATGGGACGGATGAGGCGTGTTGGTCCCAAGTTGGGTGCGGGAGGTGTCAATGACTCAGTGCGGGAATGGTGGAATGAAAACTTCCCAAAGGTCGTGGACTACATGGGGATCATGGGGGGTCAGGATGAGACCAATTGCCCTGGAACTACCGGATTCGAAAAAGTCGTGTGAATGCCAAGGGTTTGGTGACCCATTTGTTTTCAGGGGAGCATGAATCATCCATGCAATGGCGATATACGGGCGTCGAGGTCATTACAATTGACTTTTAGGGCAAACCTTCCATTGGATCTTCATCGCGCTGCGGTTTGGGGGTACCTTTGTGGTTTGGTGAGAAAAGTTCCTGTGCTGCCATTGCGGAGGCCCGCCCTGTCGAAGTGTCGGCTAAGGAACATCAGTCCAGGCCCAGGTTTGGTTTGCCTTCGAACTAACAGTGCCTTGGACCAACAAAAGACCGATCATGACTCGGCCCTGCTCCTGCAACAAGCGGCGTTGTATCGCATAGTATGTTAGTACCGTGCTCGAGGGCGCCGCTTGTTGGATTCTTGTTGCAGTCACCGCAAGATCTAGCCTCCTACATGGATGGAGAGGGTGCGCCAACGTTCTGGATGTGGCCTGAAGTGACCCAACTGCTGAGTGACGCTGGAATGTCAATGGTGAACTTTGACCAAGAATGTTATGGCCATGTTCAAGGGAAACCAGCAGGCTGTTTGACCAACCTACCGGGAAGGCTCAATTTGGGGCAGCCAAGCGTTCAAAGGACTATGGAAAACTTTTCAAGGAGGTTCTTCAGGATCGGCTACAACCTCAAGTTGGTTCGTGTGGGCCGGCTTGGAATCCAAACTCCCTCCAGGGGCGGTTGTGTGGATGAAAGCTACCGGCGGGATTGCAGGGCATGCATCTTGAATATGGCTAGTGGTAGGCCTCACCGTCAGAGAAAACACGCTGGTTCTTAGTCACGGGCCGGTTCGATTGCCGCAGGCCTTGGATGAAGCTTCAAGTACCCAAGCACGGTACACGTTGGTTGCTACCGCGTTTGCGCCTCGGTTCTACAATGATGAACCGCCTCCTCACCCCACGAATATTGAAGAGCCTCATGAAAATGAGCGGGGAGAAGGATTGGATGAAAGTGGGTATCCATTGGCAGCACCTGAGGGTGAACTGGCTGACCTAGGACGAGGCCCAAGAAGAAAAACCCAGTGAAGCCGCCCCAAGTGATGAAGCCAGGGAAGAGAGGGGGGGCCCGCCAGAGTTGACCAGCTGAAAGGGATGTCTTGGATGCGGGAAAAGGATTGGTGTACCCAACCTGGACCGGTTTACCGTGGACTTTGGTTCAGCCATTGGCCTCTCAGGAAGCCAAGGAAGGGGCGAGGGGCCTGGATAGAGCGCGGGTCCATCTCGGCCCCAGTCAACCAATGAATCAGGCCCCAATCTTTGCGTTAAACCATGAACTCAGGACGCGACCCCACCAGCAATGGGCGACGAGTGGAAGGAGAAATCCACCAGCTCAAGCGAGGATCAGATTGTTGCTGAACCAAGCTGGTCAAGGAGCGGGGTATTGGCCCACAGCGGCCAGATATGCGGGAACAGAGACTGCGGATGCAGTTGCGTGCGGTGGGTTGCGCGTCCCTACCCATGCTACCCTACAATATTGCTGCGGCCATCGAGAGAAAGAAGTGGCAGGCCGGTGGTCCTGGTCAACTTGCTGTCCCGTTTGTTGCTGGAAGGTTGATTTGCCCCAGTCCCGACATGTCAAATGGTTGGGTTGCCCGAACTGAACCAGGTAACGTTGCCCATGCTCGAGAGGTGATGCTGCCAAATGCTTTGGGAGAGGATATGGCGTTGCAACTTGAAGCTGATCCGCCTTGCGGTCTCGACATCGTCTCCATGGTAAACAGTCCGTTGACCCTGGGGCTCACCATAGAAAGTTTCTTGATCCTGCTCTGTCTTGGCCGGTTCTTTTCCTGCTGTGCGAGAAGGTTCTTGTGGGGGGAGGTTGCTGCTGTGGCTGATGCTCCTGCTCAGCCGGATGCTGTGTTGTTTGAAGATTCGCAGGAGGTTGTGAGGGTGGCGGGTACTGCTGTGTCCAAGGATGGCTTTGTCGGGCTGTTCTGGCTCTGCTACCAAAAATATTGGGGTGTCCTGTTGGGGAATATGTCTGTGTGCTGGCTGCGCGCGCTGTGAGGTAGGAAACGAAGGTGGTGGAAAGGTCGATCGTCAGGGTGGTAAATAAAAAGATGTATGACAGGGTCCTGTTGGAGAAACAGCCCTGGATGAAGTTCCTCTGGGAAGGGATGCTGGGATACGTTGGGGGAGGAACTGGAACAGTTCCAAAGGGACAGGGCAGATGTTGAAGCTTCTTTGGAAGCTTTGGAAAAAGAATGAGAAAGTTGGGAGGCGAGGTACTGCAAACAGCGACAGTATGCCTTGAAGATGTCAGGAAGGACTCGGAGCCTTGGAAGCCAGCAATATCGAATGAATACCAAAGGCTGGTGAGCGAAACAGGTGACGCCTTGAATGAAGAATTGGGGGAGTATGTGCCAGGAAAATTTGTGTGAGTGTGTGATGAAGTCTGGCCCAAACGGTGGCAAGAGATCCAGCCCCGGGACACGGGATCTGCCCGCGCGAGCGGTGCGGACGGTGTGCTCACCCGTGCAGTGTTCAGTCATTGCCTGCAACCGGGGTGAAGCCGCTCAACCCTGGATATAAAGGCGGCTTTCTTGTTGGGGCCCAGGCCCCAACCACAAGATGGATCAAGGGAAGCAATTGTTGTACCCCGAAAATTTTGGTAATGGCAGGGATTTGCAAACCCCAAGAGAGATGGAGGGTCCACAAGGCTCTTTACGGATTTTGGTCAAGCCCGGCACGGTGGGATAACTATGGGATGAGACTTTGGAGAAACCAGTGAAGGAAGTTTCCGGTTGAAGAGAACGCCTAAGGTGAATTTTGGAAAATCATGAAAACCAAAGAGGACGGCGCTGAGGAGTGTTCAGGACATCTCGTAGTGTATGTGGATGACTTGATGGTAGTAGGTCCACCGTTTGTAAGAGAAGGGTTTCTCACCAGAATGTCGAAGCAATGGACAACCTCGAAACCGGAAACGGTCACCAAGGAAACCCAAGTGAAGTTTGCAGGGTCTGAGCTCCAATGGTTGGATGACGACCAATTGAGGATCAACCAAGGGTCCTATGTGCAGAAGCTGCTGGAACGGTACGGGAACCTTGTGCCATGTTGGTCGCCAATGTCAAAACTTGAGGTGCCGGACTGCCAGGAACAGGACCTGACGATTGAGAAGATCCGACAGGCCCAAACCATCATTGGAGAGCTTCTCTGGTTGGTAGCGCGAAGCCAACTGGACATCGCGCATGCGCTGGGGCAGATGGGTAGGAGCGCCAGTAAAATAACCCATCCATAGAAATTGGAAATTCAGTTTTGGGATTCCTGGCTGCCGCCCCGGACTTGGGATTGACATATGGACCATGTTCATTTGAAAGGGGGATGAAGGATTTGCCGGTCAAAAGGCGCAAGCGCTTGATTGAATCATGTGCTGGCATCTCCTTTAATCCGCAAGGACAGGGAGGTCGAAGCATCGTTGCGAGTCACTGCGGGTCTTTGATAAGGCTCTTGTTACCATGTCCACAGCTGAGGCAGAGCTGGCGGGGTATGTTGGGCGCGCGCAAATGGCTGTGTCGGTTGATGCTCTGCTACAAACCATCTATGGCATGCGATCAATATCATCGCTCGACCTGATGGTCCTTGGAGGACGCGCCGCTTGAGACTGAGATCACAGGAGAAATTGGAAAGTGCCAAGGGAGATTGGAAGATCTTCCACAAGAGTGGAAAAGAATTGAATGCCGCTTCCTCATAAAACCCATAATCAGTAGATCCTCTTGGGAATGGTTTTGGGAATGTTTGGGAATGAACCCCCGCAAAAATCCAATTCAGAGAGTTCAGGCGACATCAACTGTAAACCTGGCCTGACTGAGGAAGAAGCCAACGCCATGTATCTCAGGATGTGGAAAAAAAGCACGCTCTTCTGAAAGGTCCATTGCGTTGCAGAGCGTGGCTGGAGTGATGGGCTACTACACCGAGACCCAGGCAAAAGGCTTGTTGGAGCGCCAGAAGTTTGTACAGGAGGTATCGTCCTTGCGGGGAATGGTCCGGGTGATGCACAGGAGCTTGGAAGCGGGTAGTCCTAGTGGAGTAGCGTCAAGCTCCGCTACCAGCGATGTAGGAGCTTGCTCCGCTACCACGGCAAGGAGCATGATGAAGTGTCAAGCCGCTGCCAAAGGCGAGCTTTGAAGTGAGTTGAATCATGATTGTACAAAGGAGGAGTACCCAAGCTGTCCAGAAACTCTACCTACCGAAGAGATCAGGATGCGAATGTGAATGTGAAAGGAATAGGAATTTCAAGAGAAAATTGGAGAAAAATGAAACCCGGGGCTAGGGAGCCAGCGAGCGCGGCGCATGAACCAGCCACCGGAAGAAAAGAAAAAGAAGAAAGGACAGAAAATCAGTGAAACAAACAGGTGTGAGTGTGAGTCAGGAGGAGTCACACCCTAATTAATTTGGGAAATATAGGGGAATTGCTGGGGGCGTTTTTGGGGGAACACCGCCAAGTCGCCTTGGAAGCAGCTGGAGGACCACGCGCAGTGAGGATCCATGGGCGTGAGGTGGTGGTGGTGGTGGGTACCGCTGCGGAAGTGGAAGAATTTCGAGGAGGCGGAAGGGTGACCCACCACGTGTGCCAAGTAACGGGCTTGGGGCCATGGAGGCCAACAAAAATAATGGGGCGCCGACAATGCTAATCAGACTTCTTCGATCCTCAGGAAACGCGCAAAAGGTGGTGAATGAGCGCTGGAGGAGGCCTGGCCCAATGCTTCGCGGAGCTGGCGGCCGAGGAACTTCACGATGTGGACGGCGTGTTTTACCAAAGGTGGCGCTACGGAAGTCGCGCCTGCCGTGGCCGAGATGCTTCCCACAAGCTACCGCTGAGAAAGCCACTGCTGGGGAAGCTGCTCCCATTGCAGCTGCTGGGGGAATTGTGCCGTGGAAGCTCCCACTGCGGAAGCCCCCGCTGCGGAAATTGCGTCTACTGACGCTAGGCTGTCGCTGTAGAATTTGCGGTGGTTGAGCCCACGGCCCTTGGCGCAGCTGCAGCGCCTACCGCCGCAGAAGCCCGTGCTGGATCCACGGAAAATTTCGTTCAGGACGAGGATGCGAGCTGGTCTGGGATGAAGACGGCCAGTACTGGCGACGGTAAGTTTTGGTGTCCGACCCGAGTAACAAAAAGCGAAGGGGGCTTGAGCTTTTCGGCGAGTGCCAAAGGCAGAACACGATTTCTATTGCTGCAACGCAACAAATCAAAACAATTTTGGCGCAAGAAAAAATAGTGTGCAGACCTGCTGCAGGCCATTCCGCCTGCCAACATATCGTGAGGCTTCAAGGTCAGGACAGAGATCCCAAGACATTCATTGACCTCTTAACACCTGGCCCACGTTGCTTGCGTTCCGTACTTTGTCTTCCAAGTTTTTGATTGCATGGTTCAATGGCCGCCGCGTAATCCAAACGGCGAAAAATTGGGTTTCAATCTTTCTGCGGTTGGAACGCTGGGAACCTGGAAATCTGGAACCTGGGGCCCTGGAACGCTTGAAGCCTGGAACCCTAGAACCTTGGAACTCTGGAGCCCTGAAACCCTAGAACTGGAACCCTAGAATTTTGGAACCCCGAACCCAGAGGTGTGAAAAAGGAACAAATTATGCCCCAGGCATGAAAAGGAACAAGATGGAACAAGCTACGTCCCAGAGGTGTGAAAAAGCAACAGGTTGTGCCCCAGAGGTGTGAAAAAGGAACAAGAAATCCCACAGAGGTGCGACGAAAGAAGAATCGTTGGACAGGGCAAGTTATCAACGTACTCCCAACTCGCCTAATGCACTTTGGCGCCCTCGTTTGAGGGATTTCTTAGCTGCGTATTCAAAAATTTATATTTCAGATATGATCATCCAATCACTCTTAAAATAATAAGCCCACATGAAATTACCCCCAAGTACATGGTCGTGATATTGCATGATCTATGTTGCCGCTACCCCTCTGTTGGGTTGCAAAAACTGGGTTAATTGGGTTTCAATCTCTAGGGTTGGGGCTGGTGTCTCGTTTTCTTGTCCAATCCAAACCCGCAACCCAGAGGAACTTTCTGTCCAGAGGCGTGAAAAAGGAACAAATTATGTCCCAGAGATGTGAAAAAGGAACAAGGTATGTCTCAGAGGTGTGAAAAGAGAACAAGTTATGTCCCAGAGGTGTGAAAAAGGAACAAGTTATGTCCCAGAGGCGTGAAAAAGGAAGACGTTAAGCTTCAGAGGTGTGAAAAAAAAACAAGTTATGTCCCTGAGGTATGAAAAAGGAACCAGCTACGTCCCAGAGGTGTGAACAAGGAACAAGTTATGCCCCAGAGGTGTGAAGCAGGAACAAGTTATGTGCCAGAGGTGTGAAAAAGGAACAAGTTATGTCCCAGAGGTGTGAAAAAGGAACAAGGTATATCCCAGAGGTGCGAAAAAGGAACAAGTTATGTCCCAGAGGTGTGAAAAAGGAACAAGTTCTGTCCCAGAGGCGTGAAGAAGGAATAAGTTATGAAGAAGGATCAAGTTATGTTCCAGGGGTGTGAAAAAGGAACAACCATTGGACAGCTCAAGCTATCAACATACTCCCAACTTGCCTAGTGCAATCCGGGGCCCTCGTTGGAGGGACTTCCTCGCTGTGTGCCCAGATGCTCTCCGCACAGGGCAGACGCTGGCTACGCTGCTGGAAGCTGTCATTGAAACGAAAAAAATTGTAATTTTGATTTGACCATCCAATAACCTAAAAAAAGAACCTACGAAACTACCCACAAATTTATGGTCGCGATACTGCATAATCTATATGACCGCTGCCCCGCTGTTGGGCTGCAAAGCTAGTTTAGTTCTCATTGATTTGCATCGGGAACGTTGTTCAGGCAAAGTCACAGCTGTGATTTCTCGGCCGCCGTTGTAGTGCACGTCATGACCGGTCAGTCCATGTCACTAAAACATCAAAAAACGCATTCCTACAGTCCCCAGCCCTCTCCAAGATGAGGCGCTGAAATTCCTGCAAAGCGCCAAATGCGACCTGGAGAAGCCCAAACACAATGGAGCCACCCCTGCTTTCGTTGCCGCACAGAATGGGCATGTGGAGGCGCTGAAGCTCTTGCAGGGCGCCAAGCGCATACCCCTGTATACCCCTGCGGGCTTATGGATTTGAAAACCATGACCCACATTTTCGCATCTAAAATTTGAAAACCGCGTCTATTCCGTAAACGCTTGTTTTTTTTCTAAAATGGAGGGGTCAGTTGAACAGCAGTTCTTCAGAGCTGGGTCATGCATGTTTTGCATTTGTCGGCGTATGATGTTCGTATGATGTTCGTGTGAGATGTATTTCAAAAAAACAAGGATATTTTTTGAGCATGTTCAATTTCAGGTTTTCCTCAACCTAAAATTCCTGGATGTTTTCATAAAACACTAGATATGCCTGTGTCAACCAGGTGTGTACACAAATGATCTGTACACAAACGATTTGTGATTAGTGATGTGTATGTGCCGGCCATTTTATTGACTTCTTTCTTTGGGTCTACGTATTCTATTCAAAAAGAACAACTAGGAAATTCTATTCAGAGAAATTTTCTCGAAATTAATACCAAACAGAGGTCCCAGGGTCACACGGAGCGGTGGAGCCAATCCTTCCGCCATTGCTGCGCATTTCTTGCCTTGTTGAGGCCTTGAAATTCCTCCAAAGCGCCGACTGCGACCTGGAGAAGCCCGACGACGATGGAACCACTCCTGCCTCCGCTGCCGCAGAAAGTGGTCATGTGGAGGCGCTGAAGCTCTTGCAGAGCGCCAAGCGCATACTCCCTGTGGGCTTATGGACTGGGGAACCATGACCCACATTTTCTCGCCTAAAATTTGAAAACCAGATCCCGTTAAACAAAACCGCATCCCCAACGTATACTTAACCTATTCGCAACATATCACATACCTTAGCGATTTAACGATTTGGAACGGAGATCCCAGGATTCCCAGGACACATTCATCGCATCTTCAAATCTTGCCCACGCGGTCTATTGCAAACTTCGAAAAACCGGGTATATTCCATAAACAGTTCATACACCCAACATATCACAGACCTACAAACAAAACTGCGTCCCCAACATATACCGAATGTATCGCAACATATCATTAACTTGGCCATTTCACGATTTGGAACAGAGATCACAGGGCTCCCAGGACACATTCATCAACCTCTTGACACCTTACCCACGCGGCCTGGTTTCCATTGTGTGGCCTCCGAGTTTCGTGTTTGCTGATTTCCCTCTTGGCCCCCATGTTGTGGAACCACGGTGCCGCAAATTACATGTCAGTGTTCTATGTTTCTATGTTGAAGCAAAGGAGTGTTGGCCGATTTGATGATCGTGGTTTTGGCTTTCACGTTGGTTACGGTTTTGCTTTTATATTTTGGTGAAATGTTTCCACATGGGCATATGTTTGAGAGATTTGTTGGGCATACGGAGATGGGGTGGGGTCAGCTGCGGCATGGAGCGGGTGCCGGGGGTTGGAGTGTGTTTTTGGAAGAGTTCCCATTTCATCAGAAAATGGGAAGGAGTTCCATGCACTTAGAGGTGCAGGGAGTGATGGTTGTAGTTGGATCCAGACGCAGGTTCAGTTTGATGCACATCAACGATTTCGAAATGCACATCAACAATTTCGAAAGGATCAGGATGGGAAAAAATGGGCGTGCATTTGCTGAACCTCATGACAAGTAACGTTCACCATCACTCACCCACAAGGCAACGTTGCTTGCGTGTTTCAATTACAATGCTTGTAAGGTATTGTAAAGTGGGCGGGGTAGTTGAACAGCAGTTCTTCAGAGGTGCGGCGTGCATGTTCTTGTTGGCGTTTGATGTTTGCGTGCTCTTTCTTGAACATGTTCAATCTCAGACTTTCCTCCACCTAAGGTTTCCTGAAGTTCCTTTTCAAGAACAAGATGTGCCTGTGTCAACGAGGTGTGTATGCTTATGGTTGCTGATAATCACTTGGGCCTCCCTTTTATGCAATGACATGATGTTCTGTTGCTGGGCGCGCATCTTCCATTGAAAAGAGCCATTGTTTCTTTTACAGAGATTATGTTTCATGAAAATTCAGGTACAAGATCCCAGGGTCGCACGTAAGGGGTATGCATGTGCAACCTGGAGACACCCAGCGGCGGTGGAGTCACTCCTGCAGCCATTGTTGCGCGTTTCTTGCCTTGTTGAGGTGCTCAAATTCCTCCAAAGCGCCAATTGCGACCTGGAGAAGCCCGACGACGATGGAACCATTCCTGCCTCCGCTGCCGCAGAAAGTGGTCATGTGGAGGCGCTGAAGCTCTTGCAGAGCGCCAAGCGCATACTCCCTGTGGGCTTATGGACTGGGGAACCATGACCCACATTTTCTCGCCTAAAATTCGAAAACCAGAGCCCGTTAAACAAAACCGCATCCCCAACGTATACTTAACCTATTCGCAACATATCACATACCTTAGCGATTTAACGATTTGGAACGGAGATCCCAGGATTCCCAGGACACATTCATCGCATTTTCAAATCTTGCCCACGCGGACTGGGCTCCACTGTTTGGCCTTCAAGTCTCATGTTTGCTGATTTTCCCCTTGGCCCCCACGTTATGGAATCACGCTTCAGCAAATTGCATTTCAGTGTTCTATGTTTCTACGTTGAAGCAACAGTGTGTTGGCTGATTGTGATGATGCTTTTTGCTTTGGTGTTGGTTACGTGTTTGCAAACATCGGTATTTTGATGAAATGTTTCCACATGGGCATGTGTCTGGGAGATTTGTTGGGCATACGGAGATGTGCTGGGGTCAGCTGCGGCATGGAGCGGGTGCCGGGGGTTGGAGTGTGTTTTTGGAAGAGTTCCCATTTCATCAAAAAAAGGGAAGGAGTTCCATGCAGTTAGAGGTGCAGAGAGTGATGGTTGTAGTTGGATCCAGACGCAGGTTCAGTTTGATGCACATCAACGATTTCGAAATGCACATCAACAATTTCGAAAGGATCAGGATGGGAAAAAATGGGCGTGCATTTGCTGAACCTCATGACAAGTAACGTTCACCATCACTCACCCACAAGGCAACGTTGCTTGCGTGTTTCAATTACAATGCTTGTAAGGTATTGTAAAGTGGGCGGGGTAGTTGAACAGCAGTTCTTCAGAGGTGCGGCGTGCATGTTCTTGTTGGCGTTTGATGTTTGCGTGCTCTTTCTTGAACATGTTCAATCTCAGACTTTCCTCCACCTAAGGTTTCCTGAAGTTCCTTTTCAAGAACAAGATGTGCCTGTGTCAACGAGGTGTGTATGCTTATGGTTGCTGATAATCACTTGGGCCTCCCTTTTATGCAATGACATGATGTTCTGTTGCTGGGCGCGCATCTTCCATTGAAAAGAGCCATTGTTGATGCACATCAACAATTTTGAAAGGATCAGGATGGGAAAAAATGGGTGTGCGTTTGCTGAACCTCTTGACAAGTGAAGTTCGCCATGACTCACCCACACGGCCAGGTTGCCTACGCGTTTCAATTGACATGACGACCTTGACGGGCCTAGAAACAATGCTTATAAAGAACTGCAACGTCGGGGGTTATGGAACAGCAGTTCTTCAGGGTGGGCCATGCACGTTTGGCATATGTTGGCGTATGATGTTTGTATGAGGTATATTTCATGAAGAGCAAGGAGGTTTCGTGAACATGTTCAATTTCAATGTCTCTTTTAGTTTTAATTTTCAAACGACAAGATGTGCCTGTGTCAACCTGACGTCTCATAACATCATGTTCATTTCCTGGGTCTACATATTCCACTCAGAAAAAACAACGAGGAAATACAAATCCAGTTCAGAAAGAACAATTCAGAAATTCATCTTGTAGCAATTTTCTTAAACATAATACATTTGTTAAAGGTCCCATTCCCAGGGTCACGTGAGGGGTGCTGAAGTGCGACCTGGAGACACCCAGCAACAGTGGAGTCACTCCTGCAGCCATTGTTGCGCATTTCTTGCCTTGTTGAGGCGCTGAAATTCCTCCAAAGCGCCAATTGCGACCTGGAGAAGGCCAACAACAATGGAGCCACTCCTGTCTACATTGCCGCGCAGAATGGTCATGTGGAGGCGCTGAAGCTCTTGCAGAGCGCCAAGCGCATACTCCCTGTGGGCTTATGGACTGGGGAACCATGACCCACATTTTCTCGCCTAAAATTCGAAAACCAGATCCCATTAAACAAAACCGCGCACCCAACGTGTACCTTACGTATAGGCAACATATTGCATATCTACTAGGACATCATTAGTACAATTGGAAAACCCAAACTATTTGAAAACCAGATGTAAGATGTATTCCATAAGTACCTTGACCTGTACTCCTATACTCAGCATGTCACATACCCAGACGATTTAACGGCTTGGACGGAGATCCCAACACCATGATGGCTTGCTGCCAAGATGCCCCATGCTTTGCCACGCTGCCTGCGGATGTCAAGTTGCATGAGGACCTTCGTTTACTTTCTTTGGCGGGCTCAGAAAGAGCGCTTGCACAGCGGGATATATGGAAAAACATGTTCTCAAAGCTAGGGCGTCCATTTCTGGCATGTGTTGGCATGTTGTTTTTGTGAGGTCTATGCATGAACACGCTACCAACATTTTCAATCCCCGACTTTCCTCAACCTGGAGTTCCTTCCTAAGGACCAAGATGTGCCTGTGTCAACGAGGTGTGTATGCTTATGGTTGCTGATAATCATTTGGGCCTCCCATTTTATGCGCGCGCATCTTCCATTGAAAAGAGCCATTGTTTCTTTTACAGAGATTATGTTTCATGAAAATTCAGGTACAAGATCCCAGGGTCGCACGTAAGGGGTATGCATGTGCAACCTGGAGACACCCAGCGGCGGTGGAGTCACTCCTGCAGCCCTTGTTGCGCATTTCTTTGCTTGT
>VSDK01024948.1:256268-285562 GCA_009767595.1 Symbiodinium kawagutii
ACCTCTTGAGAAGTAACCTTCACCATCACGCACCCACAAGGCCACGTTGCCTGCGCGTTTCAATTTATATGACGACCCTGGTCACTTTTGTCTACTTCCTTTGCTTGGTGCGGTTTCAGAAACAATGCGTGTAAAGTATTGGAAAGTGGGAGGACTATGGAACAGCAGCTCTCCAGAGGAGGGTCATGCACGTTTGGTATATGTTGGCATATGATGTTGCCGATGTTGCCTTCTACCTACCGATGTTGCCTTCTACCTACCGGATCTTGCTGACCTTGCGGTCACTTCTGCTCCTGAGATTGCGGTTCGTGAATGGTATGACAAGCCATGGGGGCAATCTTTTCGTGCCATTTAATTGCCACCTGACTTTCGAGCAGTGCCTGGTTTGGGCGGAATAGCAACACCCAGCTCCTTTCAGCACAAATCTTCCTCTTCCTCTTCTTCGGAGTCCTCGCCCTCTTCCCTTGATGTTGGAGGTGGATATGATCCCTATGAAGATGACGAAGAAGAGTTGCTTACAGATGATGAAGATCTCCTGGACACGCGCATGTACGCCCTTCGTACCAGATATAGGTTTGCCATGCTTCAGCGTAGCCGCGCGGAGCCTCTACGACGACAAGTTGGGCAAGTCTGGCAGCTGCCCACACCACTGCTCTCAGTCGACCATCTCAATGGGATACCTTACAACATCGATCCTGAGGCCACAGTTGTCATCCCTCGTTTCGAAGGAGATCTTCGTCCAGGAAGTCCACAGAAGCTTGTGTTGGTTGACATCATTAAAGTGGCCGCTGACAACCCCGCTGCTCATGTGCAGTAGGGAAACGAATGCTTTTCCAGCCCGACCTGATCGACAAGCAATCCTTTTTATGGCGGATGCGATGCAGATCTGTCAACTGCGCCAGCACAGATGTGCAGTTTGGTACAATGGGCAATTTTGGCGCGTGCGAGACAATGCACGACGAGATCTTTCTCATGGTAACTATCCCATCAGCGACTTGCCATCTGATTTAGTCGGTGAAGAAACTTCTACTGCGCCAACTGAAGCGATGCAGAAGAGAGCACTTTCTGGATCTTCCTTGCAAGATGATACACCCTCATTGAAGCGATCACGTGGTGGACCAGTAACTCATAGAGTTTCAGAGGAACCTGCGCCGGGTGACCCGCCTGCTCCTCATGATGACCATGCTGCTCCGCTACCACATGATGCACAACAACCCTTCCTCTCACCAAGTCGCAGAGTTCTCGTTGCATTGTTGGAGGATCAGGGATTACCAGAGATTGAAGATGAGGGTAGTGTGATCTACATCAATACTTGGTACCTGTGCCATCATCGAGAAAGCGCGTGTCTTGTACCACGTACTCTCCGATTGGCAGCACCTCCTTGGATCTGGCTTGAAGGGGCCAAGGATCTTTGGCTAGATCTTCTAGACCCATACCAAAGTGTTCACTTCCATTTGCTGCGCCCGGAACCATTTATCAACCTTCTCAGAGCCGTTGCTGGACATTTGCTTCTTGTCCAGAACCCAGTCCCTGATCGGGTTGCAGTGCTATTCACGCACATTCCTCCTTCTCGGACAGTTGCAGGCTTTCAACATTTTGCCACCTCCGTTGAGGCGGTGCAGACGCGAGGAGACCTTCTACGCGCATCCTACATGTCTCCTTCACGTCGATGTCTACACGATGCAGAAGTCTTCCTTTGTCGTATTGGCTGTCGAACTGTTGATCCTCAAGACCGGCTTCTGCTCAATGATCGATGGAGACAATGTGATCAACTTGAATGAAGAAGCTTTTGAACGACGAGGGATTCCAGCTCCTCTGAATTCCTTCAACGTGGATGAGATCATTGATGATCATCCCTGGGCAAGCCTTGAAGATCTTGCTCCTCCAGGGCTCGAGCCGGATCCAACGCTTGACCATGAACCTGAAATTCAACCTGGCCGCCCCTTCAACCTTCATCGCTTGGGACAGGTTTGGGATTCACATGCTCGAATTGATCAACATGAGCAGAGACGGTATCTTCGAGTCTGTGTTGGTATCTGCGCCACAGCGAACTTCCCAGATCCTACTTTTGCAGGACAGCCAGATTGTCAGCGAATCACCAACATTGGGTTGGACTCCTTAGAGCATTGTGGGCAGACCATATCCGACCACAAGAGCCATGGGCTTTCTCTATAGGCGGTACTTTGGCGTTTGAAGCCGATGCAGAACACGATGGGATTCACATCATCGTATGGCAAGGACGTGCGCCCCAGTGTCGTGTGGCACTGCATTCAGTCAGGTCGGTGAGTCATGTGCGTTTGGCTGCTTGCTCTATAGGCCATCATACTTCTGGCGCACTGCTGCTACGCTATGCTGAAGTCGAGCAACTTTGTGCGCCTGGTTTTGCGTGGCATGCGTTGCTACCCGCATGGTGCACCACCTTTGATGGCGCCACCCAGGTTGAACAAGATTATCTCTTGGATCAGCGCTGGAGGACATGAGGTGCCTAATACCTGGCGCGGTGGCTCATGCCCAGGAACTTCCTGCCCCAGGCGCCAGCACTTTGCAGCATGAGGCTGACAGAGCCATGACATGAAGGAAGTTTTCCTTTGCTTTGAGGTTTTGGACATTCACATGTTCCTGCCTGTAGCCCTCTCTTTGACAGAGGCCCAATGTGAGTGGGTTAGCTGTTGGACGAGGCAGCCAGGCACTCCGGCTGTGGGAACTGGGTCGGGTTCCGTTGCCCGGTCGGGCTTTGTGGCTCGTACCACATCTTCCAGTTGGGCTCGGCTAGGTAGGTCGACCAACGTCAAAAGTGTCTCCTGTGGGGGAGGAGACGACAAAGTCTCGGCGTACATGGCCTCTCCGCGTCTTGTGCTTGGGCAATGACCTGCGGGCTATCTTCCAAAATTGCTTGGCCTGATGGGGCTCCAAATGCTCAGCGCCGTCTGTTTACAAAGAAGAATAGTAAGCAGCATCATCTCTTCGCACTGCTTGCGCAACTTACATGTGCACTGCGCTTCGCAGCGGCTAGGGCATGTGCAACTTGGATGTCAATCTCCTTGGTCAGGGTGGTGATCTGCGCGGCCTCTGACTCAGTGAACCCAGCCGCGCCAGCATCCAGCAAAGCAAACGCGAAGAACATGCCGACGTTGTAGTCGCTCCAGGTCTTGGAGATGCCTTCGTTGGACCTTCTTCTCCTGGATCAAGCGCCATGTTTCTGGATTCAAGCTGCTCTTCCTGGGTCTGGCGCGTGGCATCTTAGGGCGCTGCTTCAATTGCCATTGAGTAGGGATATAGCCAGGGGAAAACCACTCCAGGTCACGAGGCTGCAAGCGTCCATGTTGTTGTGCTCGTCCAGTTGTCGAGGTGCTGTCAAAGGCAATCTGCAAGGAAGCTGGTCGATGATCCTCATGAGGATGGCCAATCTCAATCTCGTCATCCACCCACGAGACACTTGGTGAACAAGTCTCTCCAAACCACCGGCACGGCAACAAAAGCGATGCGTGAAGTGCAGTCACTGGAGTGTGTCCATGTATGACTTCGGCCAAGGTGGTGCTCAGAGAAGGTGGCAGGGAGCCACATGTGGGTAGCTCGTGCAAAAGCTGCGACGGGCTCTGACTTGGGCCCCGATACATCTGCATGATGGGCGCCGATCTGCTGGCAAGGTCCTCCGCCCACTCTAGCATTGGCATCCGCTAAGAGGAGAACTGGCAGATCTCCCTGGCGGTCCAAAATTTGCGCAAGTTCACACCACCATGCTTCAATCGACTCCAGCGGTCATCCTTGATGAGGTGCGCTCCACATAAGATGCGCTTGAGCCCAGGAGTGGAGAGACGAAGGACCAGGTACCGGTTGCAAGAAGCAATCACTGAAAAGTGTGATTCTTGAAAGTACATCTTGCTGCCGGTTGCAGCACACGTGGCATAGGGGATCTTCTTACAAGCTCCTATCAGTACTCCTCCGTGGCCTTGGCTATCAGCTGCATTGCGAAAATGAAGATACCTCTCACCGCGGCTCCAATGCATTTTGCGAAGTCTTGTCTCCTGCAACGCAAAGAGGTTGTACCGATCATGGTACAAGTGTTCCAGCAAGATGTTTTGTCTTGTTGGTCCTTGTAGCCCGCTAAATCCTTCAATTGGAGCAGAACCATGATGAGACTTGAGGGAAGCACGTTGAAGGAGCACATAGTGAGATCAACCTGAAAAGTCTAGACTGTGCCCGCACGTGGAGTTTGCTGCGATGCTTGTGCGTGAGGTTGTGTGGCCGCGTCCGGCAGTTTCAAACATTGCTCCTCCCAATCAACAGGATAGTTGGGATCAAACAAGGTCCAAGCCCAATCCAGCAGAGCGACATGGGGGAGCAAGACAAAGTCATCCACAAAGCTTAAGCTAGCGAGGTCATGCATAGCTTGACCCTTGCGCGCTCTGTCTGCTAGCCGGTCAACCAGCTCATTCCCAGGTTCCCCACAATGACCTGCTACATGTTGAGCAGGCGGAGAAACATGAAAACGGGACATGATCAGATACATCAGGTCTCGAACTGCATGACAACGAATCTTGGCATATACTGCTTGCCAGTATCCAAGCGTCTGCTGTCCAACGGCCAGATTGTCGAATCTAAAAGTCACCCGGTGCGGGTCCCACTGCCGCGCGCAACTTCACCAAGTCATATCCAATCTTGGCTGCCACCAGAGATGCTGCTTGTTCTGCCAGATACGAGGTTGTAGCAGAGGGGGTGGCAGATGCAAGGGCTCCTGCAAAAGTCCAATGGGAGCCAGCTCGCATCCAGGCTGTAATACTTATTCCTAGCATCATAGTAGATCAAGATCTCGTCAGCCATGTACCGGGCCTGGGCTCCAGATTTGTCAGCAGCCTATCATTCCTTGTATATCAAAGCATTTGGTTGGTGCCAGGAGCCTTTGCAATTCAAAGGTGGGAAGATGACGGTCCTGCCGAAATGCAACAACGCCTCTGTTGTCAAGCAACATCGGGGCATCATGCTGATCCCAACGGCAGCAAAGCGCCTCCATTCTCTTCTTCGTGCCCAAGTCATAGCTATGTTGGGACCACAGCCCCACAGCTGTCAGATGGGGGGACTCAAGCAACGGCCAGTTTCGTTTGAGTCCTGCTGGACTACAATGTGGCAGTGCTCTACTTGGACATCTCAACGGCCTTCCATAAGCTGGTGAGAGAGCTGATTGTTGGAATCATCTCCCAACCTTCATTGGATGCGGTGTTAGCAGACCTGGATCACCCTGAACCCTAAATCCTGGTCCAACGGCTTACAACGTCTCCCTTCTGTGCTGGGGCAACTGGGAGCCAAACCTGCCCTCGTTAGTCTTCTCCGGTCAGTACACAACGGAACTTGGTTCAAAGTTCACGGCCCAACTTTCCAAAACGAGGAAAGGAACGAGACCAGGATCATCTTTGGCAGATGCCATATGGCATCGATTTATGCATGACGCATAGGGTGAGGTTGAATCTTGGCTCCAGCATCGCGCAGAGCATTATGAGTTGGAACCAATGGCTGTCTCTTTGTTTGGGGTTTCTGTTCTGCTGCAGATTGCCCAAGAAGCCATTTTCCAAATCTCAAAAGCTATTACAGCAATCTGTGGGATAAACATGGGCGTCCTACAAATTCAATCTTTTTTGGTGGTTTGCAAAGCGCATAATTTTAGGCAGATTTGCCGCCTCTGTGCGCATGTCCTTGCAGGAAGAGTTCCGAACGGCCCCGAACAATGAAAAAATATGGTTTGTTTGTTTGGGGGACAAGTTTGATCCTGGAAGCGGTTTCGAACGGTTCGGAACGGTCAGAAGCGGTTTCTGGCTTGCTTGATGGACATTTGGAAACAGTTCGGAAAGGTTTCGAAAGGTCAGAAGCGGTTGCCGCTCGACATGGCCGACACTCTTGTAACAACATGTCCTGTAGCAAAGTCACTTCAGCTGAGTTTGGCCGCGTTTGGCTTCCAAAACGTTCAATATAGCTTTCAAGATTTCAACAATAGCTTCCAAGATTTTACTAATAGCTCCTGATTGACTTTTCAACCCGCGGAGAAAAAGAGAGCCATTGGTTCTAAATTATGAGTTTTACTCACCTCGTTGAGCGCGCCAGCCTCAGGAGCAGTTGCGTGGGCATTGCCATCCCGTTGCTGGGCCGCAGTGCAGCTAGCCTCCTGACGCTGTTGCAGGGTGTGACTGGATTCATTCATCGAATCTTCGCCAATCGTGGACTGCAACTAAACCTGCAGCCGGGCAAAACTAGCGCGGTGGTGACTCTGAGAGGCGAAGGAGCTCCTGCCCTCATCTCCTCAATGCGCAGCCAGGGGAGCATGAGAAGTTCTCCGTTTGCCGTGCTTGCCCATCTACAAGCGCCTGGGGGTGCAATTCTCTTCGAACCACTCTATGGATGCGGAAATAGGAGCCCGCATCGGCTCAGCCAAGGCTGCATTTGCAGTTTTAGCGCGTCCATTGTTGACCCACCGGCATCTACCTCTTCGAGTCGGACTTCGCTTGTTTCAGTGCCTGGTCAGCGCCCGGCCCCTCTTTATTGCAGGGGCTTGGCCGTTATTGACACAAGGGCAACTTGACCGAGTTGAAAAGGCTTTGCTTTTGATGCTACGATGGGTACTTCGTCTACGTGCAGATGCCAACACACACGTGAGCAACCAAGAGGTCATGACTATAGAGCAGGCGCCGCCACCCTGCGTTCTATACTGGCCCGTGAACGTCTTCTGTTTGCTCAGCAGCTCTTTGCTTCTGGGGCAGCATTTGGCTCACATTGAGCATGCGGCTCACCCAATGTCTTGGCTTGCTGGCCTCTTGGAAGACTTGAGTTGGGCGCATGAAATTGATGATGTGGCCATCCCAGAGCAGCCACAAGGGCTTGTACCCTTTCGAGCCATGGAAGTTGGAAAAAAATTGGCATATGATGTTTGTGTGAGGTATATTTCATGAAGAGCAAGGAGGTTTCGTGAACATATTCAATTTCAAGGTTTCTTTTTATATAGTTTTATTATCATTTTCAAATGACGCGATGCGCTTGTCTCAACCAGACTCATGGCATCATTTTCGTTTCCTGGGTCTACATATTCCCTTCTGAAAGAACAACGCGGAAATACATATTCCGTTCCGAAAGAACAATTCAGAAATTCATTTTGTAGCCCGTTAGGAGTCCCAGTCCCAGGGTCACCTGAAGGGTATTGAAGTGAAACCCAGCCACGGTGGAGTCATTCCTTTCATCATTGCTGCGCATTTCTTGCCTTGTCGAGGCGCTGAAATTCCTGCAGAGCGCCGGCTGCGACTTGGAGCAACCTGCCGACGATGGACGCACTCCTGCCTGGGCTGCCGCATGGGGTGGCCGTGTGGAGGCACTGAAGCTCTTGCAGAGCGCCAAGCGCATAACCCCCTGTGGGCTTATGGACTGCGCCTAAAATTCGAAAACCAGATCCCGTTAAACAAAACCACATCCCCAACGTATATTTAACCTATTCGCAACTGTGAAATGTTAGCTAGCCCTGCCATGCGTGTCACAGTATAAGCATTCACTACAGAAGCTGCAGCTATAGATGAACCGCTGCAGTGGCTCTAGAAGGTGAAAAGGAGGGCCGCGAGTTTTCAGATGGTAGCGGAGCTCCTGTGGGAGCAATGATGCTACCGGATAGACACGCACTCGAGAAGTGTACCGTGATGGTGTGGTGCTGGCTCCAAGGCACCATGATCCCACTGAAATGCAACAGTGAAGGCTCTGGAGGCAATTCAAGTACTCTGGAGATCTATGAGGTGGAGTTCAAGTCTCTGCTGAGTGGGAAGAAACAGATGGAATGCTGGCCCCCGTACGGTATTTCCATGGACTATGAGGAGACGGTGTTTGGAGATGACGGACTAGGTGGACCTGAAGTTCAACGTTCTGGAGAAGTTTGCGACGTCGATCCAGGACAAGGCCTATGCGAAGCCATGGTTCGAGTTCCTGGCCAAGTCCAATGTGATGCTGGACAAGTGCAGCGTTGTGGAGAAGGACAAGGAGCTGTTCGTGTTGGAGTTCAAGTCTCTAGCAGCTTTGTGCGTGCTCTGGAACCCGGTGGCTATGTGGAGACCCAATCACCTGACGACTTGAGGGCTTACCTGAACCTCAAGGGCTATGTGATGAAGAATGACCTCTGTGACATGCTGGACTACATGGTGAACATCGTCTACGCTGGTGGTGACTACATCATGGACAAGTTCGAGCTGGTCTACGCGGCATGTGTGGATGTGAGGCATCATGGACTCGCTTCCACTACTTTGCTTTGGTTGTCATGGACGACGACCCTGATCATGTTGATCATCTGGAGCTGCTTGGGCTACAAGCTGAAAGCCAGGATGACCTCTTCCTCGAGTACAAGGCTTGACAAGCGACGACTGCATGTGAAAAGGGTGCAGTGGAAACGGAAGATCCAAGCTCTTCTGTTTGCAAGCTGGATGGCATATGGCCATGCTATGGAAGGTAATCCTGGAAACCCTGGAGGACATGGAGAGCAAGCATTGTTGCAGCAGATGGCAACTTTGGCAGAAGCTGCTACGAGTGCCGCCCGTGCTGCCGAACGAGCTCTTCAACAAGTTGGGACAGCAACTGGAAGCAGTGGAGCTGATGCTGGACAGACCGGATTGCAAGCTGCCACTCGAATTCTCAAAAGCCCTGACACCTACAATGGCGAAGACCCCTATGCGTTTTCTGCTTGGAAGTTCAGCTTTACTTCATGGCTGAGCTTTGGTGACTCCAGGTTCCAAACGGTGTTCGATGAGATCGAGAAACACCCTGGACAACAGGTGCGAGATCTTTCTGGAGAAGAAGTGGAGATGAGCAAACGGCTCTACGCCATCCTATGCTCGTACCTGAAGGGCAAGTGTGTTGGACTGGTGAGAAGCTTGGAGAAGACGAAGGATGGCTTCAAGCTGTGGCAGGCCTTGCGCCAAGAGGTCGACCCAGCGAGCCGACAGAGAAGCCTCGCAATAGCCCAAACCCTAGCTACGTATCCACCGTTCAGCAAGGACAAGACCGCCATGGAGAACATCCTCAGCTATGAGAACCTGGTTCAAGGGTTCGAGGAACTTTCTGGGTCAACCTACCCCAGTGAGTTGAAGAGTGCTACTTTGATCCGTTGCTCTGATCAAAAGCTGAGAGAACACCTTCAGCTGACGGTGGATGAATCCACGACCTACCAGCAACTTCGAGAAGCAGTTCTTGGCTACGACAAGGCTTCGAAAGCTTGGACCCCTGAAGCTGTCATGAAGTCCCTTGCCAACCCTCCAGAGACAAGCAACCCCAATCCTGGAAATGGACCTGCACCGATGGATGTGGACAGGATTGAAAACAAGGGCAAAGGAAAGAACAAGGGCAAGTACAGCAAAGGTGGTCGTGGCCGTGGATGGTGGAGCTCTAGCTTTAGTGGCTACAGTTTTGGTCGTGGACGTGGACGTGGCAAAGGAAAAGGCCGTGGAAAAGGAAAGGGCAAAACGAAGGGGAAGTCCAAAGGCAAAAGCAAGGACTACTCGAAAGGCAAGAACAAAGGCAAATCCAAGAATGTGGATTCTCAACAATGCAGGCTGTGTTTCGAATATGGGCATTGGAGTCGTGAGTGCCCAAACCGCATGGTGAACCAGGTGCAGAACGCTGGGCAAAACTATGTTGGTGGACAAGGACAACAAGCAGGACTACCTGGTGGAGTTCCTCTACATGGTCAACAAGTTCAACAGCCTCAGCAACCTCAACAACCTCGATTCTCGCCTCACTCGAGCTATGCCCCAACTTCCTCGACTACCTCAACGGTACGGAGAATTTTTAACATTCCTCTCGGCCTACCTTCTTTGACCAGTTCCTCAAGTTCGACTGTGCGAATGGTGACTGCCAACAAGGAGATGGACTATGACGACTTGGTGATCCTCGACAGTGGTTCTGATGTTTCCCTACTTCCTATGGTCTACAACTTGGGCGTTGACGGCTATGTGAATGAGAACGAAGTTCAACTTCGAGACTGTCAAGGAGAGCGGCTACAGGTGGCAGGCTACAAGAATGCGACCATGGTGGTGAAGGATCTTGATGGAACGGAGGCGGAGATCAACCATGCTTTCTTGGTTGGCGATGTGAAGTCCTGCATTCTTTCGCTTGGGCAACTCTACAGAAGTGGATGGTTGGTGAACCAGCATCCTGCTGGTCCAGTGCTTGAGAGCCCTGACAAAACTCTTCAAGTACCAGTGCAGTACCATCGCAACTCTTTTGCGATTTCAGCTCGAATTTTCCGTGTGGAAGAGTTGGAGAACCCCATCTTGGATATTGGTTCAGTTCGAGCCATTGTGGAGATTGAGGACAAGTACCGCCCCGAGAACATCAGGTTCAACCACTGGGAAACAACTGGTGACACTCCCTACTTGAGGAGTATGGGTACCGACTTTGTGGATCCTAGACCTGTCTGGTCTTCCAACTTTAGGTACCGGACTACCTTCATCCAGAAGCAGGAGACCGCCGAGGAGGACCATGGATGGTGCTTGGTTGAAGTGTGCAACGACTTCAACGAGAAGGACGACGCTTTTGGAAGAATCCCTGAAGTGGATACCTATGGACAAGGTGAAGCCGTGGTGATCCTCACAATCCTCAGCAAGGACGAGAAGAACCTTGAGTACTTTGGTGGATTGCTGGATGGAGCCCCTGAGGTGGACTATGGCAATGCCCAGATCTTCTTCGACGAGGATGATGAAGTTGAAGATGAAGATCCTCAAGCTGAACCCCATGGAGAAGAAGATGAACCTGATGGTGGTGATGCTGATGTTGAAGGCCTAGACGCTCTTGAAGTTCAAGGCCGTGAAATCCCTGAGTTCAATCAGCTGGCCCCTGCACTTGCTGCTGTTCGACAACAGGACAGAATTGTTGTGGGAGAAATGGAGGTGACACCCAACAGCAGTGTGGAAACTTTGAGAAGAGCAGCCAGATTTCTTCAGATTTCAGCGGCTGGTTCGAAGCGAAAGATCTACAATCGCATTGTGGATGCCCACATTGCTAGTCTACGAAGACGAGCCCTTGATGTTGCACGTCAGGAGTATGAGGCCATGATTCCTCAGCCAAGGTTTCAAGATGCACCTGCTCAACCTTCAGACCGTGAACGTCGACTTCATGAGGTGACGCACATTCCCTTCCAGAAGTGGTGCAGTTTCTGTGTACAAGCAAAGAGCCGTGGGAACTATGCAAAGAGGACCCCCATCGAGGAGCAGGCCAAGAAGAGTTATCCTGTGGTGCAAGTGGATTTCTATGCTATGGCCAACAACATGTACGTGCTCATCATGATCGACAGCTGGACCCGCTATGTGTCTGTCGAGCCCCTCAAGCGAAAGGTTGCAGCAGACCTTGGACAGATGATTGCCAAGTTCCTTTCCATGTTGGGCTACTTCGACAAGGTGGAGGTGACCTATGACCAGGAGCCTGTGTTGGCAGCTGGTGTGAAGATGGCTCAGACGATTCGAGCTAACCAAGGCTTGGAGATGATAGCGCAACCTGGGGTGATGTACTCAAAGGGCCGAACTGCTCTTGCTGAGCGCAGTATTCAAACTGTGAGAGCCCAGGGAAAGACTTTGATTTGCGATGTTGAGAGCCGCATCTCTGCCAAGATCCCTGATGATCATCCTCTTCGAGCTTGGGCCATGAAGCACGGTGCCTGGTTGCTCAACAGATTCCATGTGGCGAATTCAACTGGAGTGACAAGTTTCATGAGCGTTCGAGGACGCCCATACCGAGGCAGAGTGTGCTGTTTCGGAGAAGAAGTATACGCCCTGGACCCACTTCAACTGAAGTACCGCAGCCAATGGCGAAGAGGAGTTTGGTTAGGAAAAGACGATGCAGATCACGACTTGGTGGCTGTGATGGGGCCTGATGAAATCATCAGGAGCAAAGCTGTGAGAAAGGTAGCTGAACACTGGAATGCCGGGGACATTTTGGCTTTGCGCATTGGACCTTGGAACCTCAAACGTGGTGTTCACACTCAAGTACAACCTGAACCAGCTCCACAACCTGGACCTCTTCCAAACGTTCGTCTACCTCCAGGACAACGACACCTCGATGAGGATGTGGACATTGATGCTCGAGATGTTTTGCAGTATGCATTGGAACATCCACAGGAAGATGCCGAAGAAGTTGAACCGCCTCAAGAAGGCGGGGTTCTTGCTGAACCTCCTCAAGAGCTTCATGGACCTGGAGGTGAACCTATGGCTGATGATGAACCAGGAAACGAAATACAGCTGCTGAAGGAGAACTACCTGTTCCAGTTCGACAACGAGTGGCCAATGTTGAATCAAAGAGGAGCACTACCGGTGAACGAGCAGAAGGAGCAGAGTTCGTCAAGTTTGCCGAAGCCAACGAGCCGAAGACGAAATCTCAGAAAACAGAACTTTACAGCCCTGCGTTTGTGAAATCTCCGGGAGCCCACGGACAAGCCCGACTGGCGCTGCGAGTAGCAGCGGCAACGTGCGACGCATTGCCGAGGAAGTCGGGCTCTACGACGAGGACGAGCACTTCGAGGAACTTCCCTTGGAAACTTGGGACTGGGAGCTATGCGAACCCGTTCTTGACGAGTTCTGCGATGCCGAGATCTCCGATGAGGACAAGCTCAAGCGCGGATTTTGTGATGAAGGACGTGGACCTCCCGATGTGACCGATGAGGAGCTCAACACCCTTGACCAGAAGGCCATGTACACCGAGCTTGAGCGGCTCAAGAAGTTGGAGGTGATTGGTGACCTCAATCCTGATGAAGACCCCGGTGAAGCCTTGCAGCTGGACACCAAATTGGTGAGAGACTGGAGGTTCCGTGATGGCCAGTGGACAAGGCGTGCGAGAATGGTAGCTCGTGAATTCAAGGGCAACGATGCTGGAAGCATGGAAACTTTCGCACCAACAACACCCTTGGTCATTGTGAAGCTGATGATGGTGCTGGCTTTGGTGCATGGACTCTTCCTTGCTCCATTGGACATCTCAGATGCCTACTTGCAGGTGGTGCAGCAGGAGTTTGTCATTGTGGAGGTGCCTGGATGGGTGAGAGAAGTGGAACGGAATCCCAGGCTGATGTTTTGGAAGTTGTTCAAGTGTTTGCCTGGGCAACGCAACGCTGCTTTGCGTTGGAACATTCACTTCATCCAACTGTGCGAGAACATGGACTTCAAGCACTTCCAGGGGACTATCTTCAAACACAAGGACAAGATGATGTTTCTGACGGTGCACATTGACGACATCCTCTTGGTTGCGGACAAGTTGGACTGCCTCGAGTTCTATGACAACTTGAAGGGTCAATTGAAGTTGAAAATGGATGGACCATTTGGACCCGGAGAACCTGGTACCCTTTACTACCTGAAGAGGCAATTGGAAGTCAGCGACAATGGAATCAGCATTGCCCCCAGTTCGAAGTATGTGCCAAAACTGGTGGAGTTGTTGAAGGTTGGAGAAAGGCGGGGCAAGACAGTTCCTCACCATTCTTCCTTAGAGGTTTACAACCCTGAAAATGTTGGAAAGCCTTTGAGTGAGGAGGAGACCAAGACTTTCCGGTCAGCTTTGGGTGTGTGCTTGTACTTGGCACAAGAGAGGATCGACATCCAGCATTGTGTTCGAGTGCTGGCAACTCACATGTCGAAACCCAGCAAAGCTGCGATGGTTGGATTGAAGAAACTGGCCAACTACTTGGTGCACTTCAACGACATGAAACTCGTCTACCCCAATGTCGAGACCTACTCTTCGACTATGACGAGGTGGAATGGATTGGAGATGAAACGAGACAACAAGCCCTACGAGTTGGAGCTTTACTCGGACAGCGACTGGGCTACATGCAAAATTTCCCGAAGATCAACTTCGTCAGGATTGATTTTCCTGAATGGATGTTGCATTCATTCCTACAGCCGAACTCAGACCTCAGTGAGTTTGTCAAGCATGGAGGCCGAAATCCTGGCGGCTACGGGCCTTTTGACAGAAGGCATCTATGTGAAACAAGTTTTGCAGTTCCTCCTGGACGACAACACTGGACTTGGAGGAAACCAACAAGTTCAAATGAGGTTGAAGCTGGATTCAACAAGCGCTCAATGTTTCTTTGCGAGACTTGGGCCTGGAAGAGCAAAGCACCTTGCTACAAGATTGCTCTGGACCCAACAAGCCATGCGAAAAAGTTGGTTCACTTTGGAGAGAATTTCAACCAAAGAAAACCCGGCAGACCTCAACACCAAGGCTTTGTCGCGTGAGAGAAGAGAGTACCTGATGCGCAAGATCGGGATGGAAAGCAACTTCTTTGAGGAGCAGTTGGATCTACCGAACAAGAAGCAGATGGTGCGATTGATCGTGAATTTGCTGCTTGCGCAGAATCTTCAAGGATGTGAAGTGGTGGGTGGATTCACTACAACCTGGACGAGACCTTCATGGTGGACTTTGACATTGCTGGCGCTGCTTGCTTCGATGGTGGTGCTGGTGATCTACTTGCTGAACAAGGTCTACGATCTCACCAACGACCTGGAGAAGTACCAGACGGCTTGGCAGCAGATTCGAAAGTTGCTGCGTTTGCCTCAGAATGCCGACCCGCTCAATGAGGACAGCTTTGACTTGGAGCAGGAAGGTGAAGAAGAAGAGGCGAGTGAAGACTCACCTTGGGAACACCCTCATGGTGGAACAAGTACAAGGTGGGATGATGGACGAGATGGAGAAGAAGGTGGACCTACAACCTCTGATCTTTCACAAGATCATGAGATCACCCTCCATTGCAGGCGTGTGTTCAGGAATGAGTCTGAACATGGTGCAGCTCGTGATGATGCTGAAGGAGCTGATCGAGCCGAAGGACCTGGACCTGCAGATGGTGACCGTGGTGAAGATCGACGAGAAGAACGTCGGTATGAACGCCGAGACCCCTCAGATGACGAAGGGAGCTCAGTGGAACACCTTGAAGAAGAAGAAGAAGAAAGTGAAGATGATGAGCCTGAGGAGACTGCCTCAGAGAAAAGAAAAAGGTACATGGTTAGCTCAATGAGCGAAGTGAGCGATGTGGAGTACTGGATCGGTCTGTGGTATGAGGAAACGCCTGAAGGTGTGGAGTATGAAGCAGCCCGACTACTTTGACTTCGAGAAGAAGCAGAGTTGGCTGAACGAACTCGACGAGAATTCGGACCGTCGAGTAACCCTGCACCTGCCCCAAAGGCTACGCCTAAGGCAATGGCGATGGCTGTCAATCAACGAGGTGCAGATGATATCGCTGAGGACTTGATGCGTGCTGGACAAGGCTATGCTTCGAGTAGCAACCCCATGGCAGGAAGAGGATCTGCAGGAGCAGTGGACAACGACCTCATCCATGGAGACTACTTCGTGGGCAGCATGGACACGATGCGTTGGTTTGGCCTACCTCCTGTACCTCGAACCCGTTCTGGATTCCAAGCGTACAGGTTTGACATCTTGAATCGTGGACTTGGACCTGAGGCCATCATAGCTGCTCACATTCGTGACCTTGACCGAGCTTTGGCGAGTGGAAGGCCTACACCTCAAGGAGATGACCAACTTCGACAGATGCGTCAATACTTGGCTGATTGGAACGAAGCCTTCAGATCCGGGAGTCCTTCGAGATGGGCTCAAACAGCTTTGAAGGTAAGGATCTGGATACTCAGGGGACGTACCCTGACCTACTTCACTAACAGGGACCGCATCGACCTGGACACCGACAACGAGGAGGATGAATTCGACAATGATGACCAAGACTCCGAAGATGATGATCACCCAGATGTCGGAGTGTGGAATGATGATGTGGTCGACGATGGAATGTGAAGTGTACAATAGAAGAATTTAACATGTACAGAAAGCACCAAGAACTGAGAAACGAAGGATTGAAATGAATCCTGAGGTGCTGATGTGTGGAATCCGACTAAACACGTCAGATTCCAAGGCGGGGTGTGAAATGTTAGCTAGCCCTGCCATGCATGTCACAGTATCAGCATTCACTACAGAAGCTGCAGCTATAGATGAACCACTGCAGTGGCTCTAGAAGGTGAAAAGGAGGGCCGCGAGTTTTCAGAGCAACATATCACATACCTTAGCGATTTAACGATTTGGAACGGAGATCCCAGGACTCCCAGGACACATTCATCGCATCTTCAAATCTTGCCCACGCGGACTGGGTTCCACTGTCTGGCCTGCAAGTTTCATGTTTGCTGATTTCCCCCTTGGCCCCCACGTCATGGAACGACGCTTCAGCAAATTGCATTTCAGTGTTCCATGTTTCTATGTTGAAGCAACAGTGTGGTGGTTGCTTTGATGATGGTGTATGTCGTTTTCGTGTTGGTTACAGGTTTGCAAACTATCATGGTTCTTCTTTCAAGTATAAGAGACAGGCCTATCAACATCATTGGGTGGTTAAGGGTGTCACAAGGAGGGCGCTGTCTCAACAGGAGGGTGCCGTAGCAACATAATTGGGAGGGTACAGGGTGTAGGGCGCGGCTGTTGCGAGGAGCGTGCCGTATCAACATACTTAGATGGGCGCCGGTGCCAACAGGAGGGTGCCGATGTCGACATAACTTGGTGGGTCCCGTTGACATTGGCACCCAGCTAAGTATGTCGATACTGGCACCCCCTCGTTGACACCGACACCCACCAAGTTACAAAATAACGATGTTTGCAAACCCGTAATCCACGCGAAAACAAATTACGCCGGCATAGGCCCCAGATAGCGATTGAACGTCGTGATTTGTTGCCAAAAAATATTTAATAATCATAGCCGGACACTTCCAACCCCCAACTCAGGGCCCGAATTCGGAGCCCTCCTGGTGACCCCGGCGCCGGCCCCCCACCCAATTATGTTCGCACTGGCACCCTCCTGTTGACACTGGCGCCCATCCAATTATATATGTTGATACCGGCAACCACCTGTTGAAACCGGCCTCCTGTCGACACCAGCACATCCAGTTGTATTGATATTGGCGCCCTCTTGTTGACACCGACACCCACCAAGTTATGTCGACACCGGCACCCTCCCGTTGACACTGGCGCCCGCCCAATTATGTTGATACAGCACTCTCCCGTTGACACCGGCGCCCACCCAATTATGCTACACCCCATATCATGGGCATATGTTTGAGAGATTGGCATGTTGAGCATACGGAGATGGGGTGCGATCAGCTGCGGAGGGGGTACAGGGGCTTCAAGTGTGTTTGGAACAGTTCCTATTTCATCAGAAAATGGGAAGGGGTTCCATGCAGCTAGATGTGGGAATCACGGTTGTAGTTGGATGCAGATGTAGATGCAGTTTGATGCATCTCACCAGTTTTTCAAGGGTCTTGGTAGGAAAAGATGAGTTCACATTTGCTGAACCTCTTGACAAGTAACATTCGCCATCACGCACCCACAAGGCCGCGTTGCCTGCGCGTTTCAATTTATATGACGACCCTGGTCACTTTTGTCTACTTCCTTTGCTTGGTGCGGTTTCAGAAACAATGCGTGTAAAGTATTGTAAAGTGGGAGGACTATGGAACAGCAGTTCTTCAGAGGTGGGTCATGCATGCTTGGCATTTGTTGGCATATGCTGGCGTGTGACAGCAAGGAGGTTTAGTGAACATATTCAATTTCGATTTTTCTTTTATTATCATGTTCAAATGACAAGATGTGCTTGTCTGAACCAGATGTCTCATAACATCATGTTCTTTTCCTGGGTCTGCATATCCCATTCGGAAAGAACGATTCAGAAATTCATTTTGTAGCAAATTTCTCAAACGTGATACGCCCGTTAAGAGTCCAAGTCCCAAGGTCACGTGAGGGGTTGAGGTGTATCCAAGTGCGACCTGGAGAAACCCAGCGACGGTGGAGCCACTCCTTCCGCCATTGCTGCGCATTTCTTGCCTGGTTGAGGCGCTGAAATTCCTGCAAAGCGCAAAGTGCGACCTGGAGAAGCCCAGGAACGATGGAGTCACTCCGGCCTCGATCGCCGCGCAGAAAGGTCATGTGGAGGCGAGCAAGTTTTTGCAGAGTGCCAAGTGCGACCTGGACATGTTCAGCCGGGGGAGTGCAGTGGTCTGAAAACCATATCGTCACATCATAGTTGCCATCAAGTGGTTCAACAAATGGCCAACATCATTCAGCCATAGGAGCGTTTTGTGCAAGGAATCATCCACTGAGAGTTGCCCTTGTGCCCCACTTAGTACAGGTCCCAGTTGCCCAGCAATCAACGAACAAGGTTGCCGAACAGGTGATACACGGTCAATATTCCTGGCTGATGATTGGTTGCTGATCATTCATAGTGGTTAGTAGTGGTTATTATGCGTTGTGGTCACCAATCAACGATCACCTACTAGTGAATCATGGATAGAAATGTGAATTGTTGTTTAGTGGTCATCAACCATCAAGAGGGGGTCATCCGCAGCACCAGTAGCAACAGCAAATCACATTCTTTGGTTTTCACCACTGTGGATGCAAGCCTGCGAGGACCCTCGCTGACAGCGTAGGCTTCTTTGCACTTTTTCCCCCCAACCCTTCTTCTACATAGATTATGTTCTCCCAAAAATGTTGTTTGGCCAGTGGCCAGTGGACATCATGTTCAGTCCATTTCAATCCTTTACCATCCATTCCTGTATTTTGTACCCTATGGAATTTTGTGATATTGCTTGTTTCCATGAACAATCTCATCAGCTGTTGCTCCTTGCCCCGCAACACGTAAGTGTCCGAGGACAGAAGCCCATCGGATCCTGCCCTGGACCCGCTGAGACAAGCTTGAAGCTGATGCAACCGTTGACCCACCAACCCAAGCAACAACAGGTGACAGTGAACAATCATTAGCCACGGTAGTGATGAACCTCCATTTAACCATGCTGAATCAGTATCGTTGACCATTGTATTAACCATCTAACCATTTCACTAACCATGTTTTTTCGCCTTTGTCAACAACCATTCACCAACTGAATGGCCTAGTGGTGGTGCTGAGTTCACCAGCGATGCACAAATTCAAGGGAGCTGCTCAACTGTACAACGCGTAGCGCTACAAACCCACTTTGGCTAATGGTATACTCAGCTGGGTCTAGCAGCAATGACCATGATACTAGTGATCGAACAACTACCTTCATCTCGCAGTCATGGTAAAGGCAAAATTGCAACGGATCTGGACGAGAAGCGGTGAAAGAAAGTCAAGGTAGGCTGAGGTTCTCAAAAAGGAATTTCTGTGCAACGGTCTATGGGATATGCCCAGCTCTGATTGGTTTCAGTGGACCATGTTGAGTTTGGGTTGCTGCTGAAATGGCCGTGCCGAGCCAAACCCTCGGCAAGTTTTAAAACAAGTTTTAAAATCCCCAAACGGGGACTTGCATGACATCCTCACAGCGTGAACAATTCAGATGTTAGAAAATTATAGAAAATTGACGGACCACAGCGAGCCGTTCAGCTTGGGTCTGTGTTGGTCAATGGTGGTCAATGCTTGATGGGTGGTTGATCGAGGGTTGGTAGATGAGGATTCAGTGTTGATATTGCTGAGCATATGTTTGTTGAGTAATGTTGATCACGGGTCAACATCCCATTCAGAATTTTCTTTGCAGATCATTTTAGTGAATCTCCATTGTCGCCAAACATTGTGAGTTTTGACAATGCTGAATGTACTGATGGTTGATAAGTCAATAAGCAACACCATGCCCAATAGTTGGGTGTAGTTTGTCAGAGGTACGTAACTGAATTTGTAGGAGAGTCCATCGCAAGTGGGAAGACTAACCAATGACCGATCATTCTCAGTTCTGTTTTTGAAGCACCACCTTGGACCACCTGGGACCAATACCCAACATGAAAAGAGTGGGGCATCCCATGGCAGAAGCCGTCGAGGCGCCAGCTTAGAGGTCTCCAGGTGTAGCTTAGAGCCTGGCAGTACATCAATCCTTGCGGTCACCCTGGCAGTGGGATGTTCACCTCTCCATGTCGTGGGCAGTTTTCCACCAAGACATGTTGACCGGCTGAGCTTTGGATGGGCGGGTAGCCGGCTGCAGCGTCACAGGCACCAGGCCGGCCGGGCCTCCTTAAAAGTGTGACGGGAGGTCACTGGTCTGCATGGCGAAAGGTCTTGGGGATGGAGAACTGGGCAAGTGGCTGGGTTCAGGGTGAGGATATCATTTCTACTTGCAGCATGTCATATCAAGTCCTACATGCATTGCATGACATGAGGTCGTTTGAGTCGTGAATATGCATCACATGATGCTCGGAGCAGATGTAAAGTTACAATTGACATGGGTCATGAGAGATCAAACATTGAGATTGGACAAGTTCGTGGCATCACTTCTTGCAGGCGCGCTAATCTGCCAACACCAAGTCCAGATGCTCAGGTATAAGTCTAGGCGCCCTGGCTTAAGTTGAAAAAATCATCCGATCCGGAACAATCTCCCATGTTCTGTTTGTCAAACATCAACAGGTAACATCACGTCTCATAATGCTCGGGTTTCTGATGATTTCTGTGACCCTGCCATGGCATAACCCCATGTTTGAACCCCCAGGTGCCAGTCACATCGATTGCTTGGACCTTGGTGCTGCGGGTTTGTCCCCCATGGTAACCGGGAATGGTCACCATGACGTGGCGAAGTCTGCTTAGCTGAGAACTAACCAGAACGTGAAGAATGTGATCCCTTCCCAAACATCTTCACTTTGAGATGGTTCGGCAATAGTTACTGCCATTCCTGCCTCCTGAGCACAAACTCTGGTATGCCCCAGGCAACTGAAAATCAATCAGACGGAAAAAACTGCTTCAGAATGGTCAATTGGAGCAGTAGGCGTTGACAATTGCTGGCCAGAGTGGTTGCTGTTTCCATTGGTTTTGCTTCTGTCATGAGCTGCAGCTTGCCATGTTGCTGCGGAATCGCCATCTTCAATCATCTTCAGTGATTACAGATCAGTTCTATTCAGTTCTGTTTTCGCTTCGGTGCAGTTCTTCATAGTTCTTCTGTTGTCGCTTCGGTGCAGCTCTTCTGTTGTTGCTTGGGTGACTTGCTCAAAAAGGCTGAGCAATCGCACCATCTTTGCATCCTTCTCGACCCACCGATGAGATCAGAAACCCCAAAGACCGAACCAAATTCGCAGATGCAGCTGGATCTAGGTCGCACGGGTAGCACACCGCAGCTCGTCAAGCACCTGCTCGCTTGGTCGACCCGTCACCCTGACGTTTTGAGGTACTGGCAGTGGGCAGTTCTCAGCAAGAGCTTGGAGGCTGGGCAAGGAGTGCGACAGAGATGGATAATGATGGCGATCCAGGAGTACAATGGCGATCCAGGATCAATGTTTCTTAAACATAGTGAAGATCAATCGATTCAATGTTTTTTCAGCATGTTGCTCACTGATGCAGGCTTGTGTGCACTGCAACAATGGATGTGCGTCTATTTGTAACTTTTTAGATATGTGTATATGAATATGAAAGTCCTGCGTGCCTCTACCTGACCATATACTGACAGCTGCTGGCAAATCCCTAATTTTTTGCAGGCATAGATCTACCGCAAGATCTGAATGTAAGAAGCTGCATTTGAAGGGGATCTTTGTTGCCGTAGCGTTTTCTCCAACAAGATGCACCTCGATTGCATTGCAAACAGTGGAAGGACTCAACTGTTGAATTGGTGGCAGGGTCACCTGCAATCACTCTTATGGAAAGACCAGAAGTCACAGTAGTTCATAACAATTTATGCAAACTGAGCTTAACTTTGTCGCTTTCTCCGCTGCTTTCTGCTTGCAGTTTTCCACTGCTATTCCAGTCGGCTGGCCAGTGATGAAGGCCTGGCAGACTCGGGAAGTTGGCAGGCTTCGAAGTGTCAAAGACCTTGCCTAATGACATGGGTATCAGTTACACTTCAGTTACACCACATGGTTGGAAGATGTTGGAAAGGGGGTTCCGTGGTGGTTTCTGAAAATAGGGAACCCCAGAAATGGTTGGTCAATCAAAAATAATGATTAATGGGTGATTTTTGGGGACCCCTTATTTTGAGAAACACCCACATGGGTTTCCGCCGGGTACTGTAGAGTTTCCGACACTTCCTTGCACATGCTCAGAGAAAGATTAGGGATGCAAATGGATGCCATGAACCAGCTGGTATTCAGTGCAGCGCGACATGGAAGGCAGCCACAATGCAAGATGCAAGATTTTTTTGCAAAGTGGTGCCGAGTCATCGAGTAGAAATCAGCGCTGCACATGGGCAGGCATCACAACAGCTTGATCGGCCAATTCGGGTTTTTTTGGGGTGCTTATTTGCGGCGCACGTTTTTGAGATACGACCATGTGGAGAGCACGTTTGCTTTTGTGTGGTAATTCGGCTTCGTTGCAATGCACATGTTTTCAAAATGGCAACTGTTAGGCATACATTTGGTGTATGATGCATATAATGTATAGGACTTAGTAAGACAAGTATACCTGGAGTTCTCCGTGGCTGATCGTGAGATGTTTTGTGCCTATTGTCGTGGCTGAACTTTGGTGGCTTGCAGCATTGAGAGTAGCAAGATTCAAAATCTCACATGAAACGACATCTTACATGGCAGCATGTTACGGAAATTGCATGCATGTTACATTTGACTGCATCCCTAAGAATTCAACCATGAAATTCGGTGCCATGGTGCCGAGTGTGGCAGTTGCCATTGCAGTTCTCCTCTGCTTTCAGCAAAGGCCTGCATTGAAAAATCGAAGCCTCAGGGCCTGTGATGAAGTGACTTTCCAAGGACACGACCTTTGCCAAGCACAGAAATTCTTGCCTTCGGGCGATTGTTTCCTTCGGGAGGTGCAGTCTCAAGTCAGCTGGATGTGGACGGATATGGTTGCGCTCGTTTCACTGCTCCGATCCTTCTGGATTCTACTTCTGGTAAGTTCTGCTGTGATGATGCCTGTGGCCTACATCGTCTACACACAGTTCGGGACAACCGAAAGGGCATATGCCCTGATCCAGCAAACAGCAGGTGACGAACTTGGTGATGTCTCGCACTTCAAGATCAAAGTGTCAATTTTATACATGACCGCACTCTGGGCGTTTGATATGTTGTCAGACATATACGTGGTGGTGGTGTACATGAAACAGGGCATGTACGTCTTCGGTACATTGCTGATTGGCACTTGGCTGCTCAGCGGGGGCTTGGCATTTGTGCATCGCTATGTGAGCTGGAAACTGTGTGACATGAACACGAACGTCGACTACTGGGCACAGGGGTTGAATGACCGCGGGGAGCCAAGACCTGGCTTCAGGACAGCTACTCTGTACGTGTTGCAGGTGCAGCCTCTTCTGATGGCCTGTGACGCATGGCAAAATGTTCGCACCACAGAGTTGGATGAAGAGAAGGTCATCGCAGCACTTTGCGAAGGTTTCCCGTCAAGTTTGCTGCAGCTCTATGCCTTGCTTGTGGTGAAACCTGATGGGAACCCGTGGATGCTGTCAGCATCCATTGCAATGTCACTCTACACCCTTGCAGGTGGTGTGAACAAAGCCTACGGGCTATGCCAGCAAGGCAAGAAGACAGTCCCAGGGCTTTTGCCCAGCATTGGTCTGATCGTTTTCCGGTTCTGCGATGTCTCTGCACGGTTGGGCATCTGGGCCCTAATGGGCCGATGCTTGCGACCAGCTGGAGCTCAAGTTCACGGCCTTCGGCAACCGTATTTGCTGTTCATCATGCTTGGAGAACTCGCGATCACCATGATTGCCTTCAAAGTTGCTTTCCGTCTACGAGTGTCAGAGCTGGCCAAGAAGTACAACTTTCTTGGAATCATCAGTTCATTCTTGGGAACGTTTTGGTGCTGCTATGAGGACAAGGACTTGATGGCCCAGCAAAGATTTTCGCGAACTCTTATCACCTGGCGAGCTGTGGAATCTGTGGCAGTCCTATGGTCCACTGCTGTCCTCTTTTTTGGTTCAGTTGGTGAACAGTGCATGGTGGCAACGAGCCCGGCCGTTGTCACCGTTTGCCTTCTCACACTTTTGGCCTGCAGCTTTGCATTCTCCATTGCCATGGCGCATGACGTGTCTTTGTCATTCTTTGCAAAGCCGTGGTTTCCAGTGATCGAAGGCTGGCAGGGTGGAGAACTGGAGTTGGCAGCTCGCGTGGGTCTAGATTCGCGAGTACATTGGTTGATGGCTGCTCTCACTCCAGACACAGAAGAGTCACACGAAATTCTCGGTACAGCGCTGTGTCAAGCAGCTGCAGCCGGACATACGAAGGTCCTGCTCGCCATGTCAGATACGATCCACTTGGATGCACCATACACTGGATCCAGAGTCACTCCCGCCTATGTTGCTGCACAGAATGGCCATGTTGAGGCGCTGAAGCTTTCCCTTTGTGGATTTGTGGAAGGGTAAATCATGACCCACATTTACCCATTTACCCACCTTGAAAACCAGGTCTGGTAGCCGACCCAACATATCCAACCAATATCCAAAATATCACATGGCTTCAGGGCCAGGACCGAGATCCCAGGCATTCATTGACCTCTTAACACCTGGCCCACGTTGCTTGCGCTGGAAAGGGGGTCGTTTGTGCACGCGGAAAACCTGCATGTGCTTTCCGCAATGCAAATGGAACATCAGCTGATTGTCAGATGTCTTGCAAGTGTGACTTTGTGTGGCAGGGGTAGTACTTTAACTACGTGCGCTCGTCTTCCACATGCTCTCCACAATGAAAATGGAACATCAGCTGATGGTCGGATCTCTTGCCATTGGGACTTTGTGTGGCAGGGGTTGTACTTTGAGTACATGTAGTCGTCCTGCGTCTGCTTTCAGCAATGTAAATGGAACATCAGCTGATGGTCAGATCTCTTGCCATTGTGACTTTGCGTGGCAGGGGTAGTACTTTAACTACATGCGCTCGTCTTCCACATGCTCTCCACAATGAAAATGGAACAGCAGCTGATGGTCAGATCTCTTGCCATTGTGACTTTGTGTGGCAGGGGTGGTACTTTAAGTACATGCGTTCGTCTTCCACATGCTCTCCGCAATGTAAATAGAACATCAGCTGATGGTTGCTTGCCGTTGTGACTTTGTGTGGCAAGGGCTGTACTTTGAGTACATGTAGTCGTCCTGCATGTGCTTTCCGCAAGTCAGATGGAACAGCAGCTGATTGCCAGTTGTCTTGCAAGTGTGACTTTGTGTGGCAGCCGTTGCGCTTTCAGTACATGCGCTCGTCTTCCACATGCTCTCCGCAATGTAAATGGAACATCAGCTGATGGTCAGATCTTTTGCCATTGTGACTTTGTGTGGCAGGGGTGGTACTTTAAGTACGTGCGCTCGTCTTCCACATGGTCTCCGCAATGTAAATGGAACATCAGCTGATCGTTGCTTGCCGCTGTGACTTTGTGCGGCAGGGAAGGCACTTTGAGTACATGTAGTCGTCCTGCATGTGCTTTCCACAATTCAAACGGAACATCAGAATTCTTGCAAGTGTGACTTTGTGTGGCAGGGGTTGCACTTTAAGTACATGCGCTCGTCTTCCACATGTTTTCCGCAATGTAAATGGAACATCAGCTGATGGCTGCTTGCCATTGTGACTTTGTGTGGCAGGGAAGGCGCTTTGAGTACATGTTGTCGTCCTGCATGTGCTTTCCGCAGTCTCTTGTCTCCAGCCCCCTAAACCTCATGTCCCCATGAACCTTGTCCCCAATGTTCACCTTAAATACCCATGTCCCCTGTCCCCACAGTTACCCTAAATGGCGAATGTTTACCCCAAACGGTGTGCGCAGGTGATTGTTTTTGGTGTGCGCAGATGACGGCCTTACCGCTTGCGCTCCGTAGTTTGTCGTCCAAGTTAGCGCCGCTGATCACTCCCACAGTCCCCAGGCCTCTCCATGATCAGGTGCTCAAGATGCTGCAGGGCGCCAACTGCGACCTGGAGAAGCCCAACAACAATGGAGCCACTCCTGCTCACGTTGCCGCATGGAATGGCCATGTGGAGGCGCTGAAGCTCTTGCAGAGCGCCAAGCGCATACCCCCCTGTGGGCTTATGGATTGGGGAACCATGAACACATTTTCCCACCTAAAACTTGAAAACCAAATCTATTAAACAAAACCGCGCCCCCAACGTATACCTTATGTATACGCAACATATCACATATTTGAACGATTTAGCCATTGGGAACGGAGATCCCAGGACTCCCAGGACATGTCCATTGACTTCTTGTGACCTTGCGCACACGGCCTGAAATCCAGTGTTTGGCCTCTACGTCTCATGTTTGCTGATTGCGCCCTTGGCCCCCATGCTATGGAACAACGGCGCATCAAATAGCATGTTGTTCCGTGTTTCCATGTTGAAACAACAATGTGTTGGCTGATTTTGATGATGGTGCTTTTTGTTTTCGTGCTGGCTACCGGTTTGCAAACATCGTTATTTTGATGAAATGTTTCCAGACATTATGGGGAAAAGTTTGAGAGATTTGTTGGGCATACGGAGATGGGGTGCAATCAGCTGCGCCACGGAGCGTTTACGGGTGGCTGCAGCGTGTTTATGGCATTTCTATTTCATCAGAAAATGGGAAGGGGTTCCATGAAGCTAGAGGTGCAGGGAATGATGGCTGTAGTTGGATCCAGATGTAGATGCAGCTTGATGCAAAACAATAATGTTTTAAGGGTCTTCGTAGGAAAAGATGGGTGCGCATTTCAATTTACATGACGACCTTGGCGGGAACAGCGTTTTTTCAGAGGTGGGGCATGCGTGATTTGTTGGCGTCTGATGTTTGCATGAGGATCTTTCGGGAACATGTTATATCCCCGACGTTCCTCCACCGAAAGTTGATCTAAAGTTCCTTTTGAAGAACAAGATGGCCTGTGTCAACCAGATGTGTGCGCCCATGGTTGTTGGTAATCATTTGGGCGACCCGTGTAAGATACATAATCATTTGCTGGATCTACACATTCCATTCAGACAGAACGACTAGGGAAAAATCCATGTCCATTTTGTGGCAACTTTCTAAAACATGAAACACCAGTCAAAGGTCCCAGGGTCGCACGTAACGGGTGACCAGCAGACACCCAGCAACGGTCGACTGGCTCCTTCCGCCATTGCTGCGCATTTCTTGCCCGGTTGAGGCGCTGAAATTCCTTCAGAGCGCCAACTGCGACCTGGAGAAACGCAAGAACGATGGACGCACTCCTGCCTACGCTGCCGCATTGAGGGGCCATGTGGAGGCGCTGAAGCTCTTGCAGAGCGCCATGCGGATAATTTTTGTTGGCTATGGACTGGGCAACCGTGAAGCCCACTTTCCCGCCTAAAATTCCACAAGCCCTTCAAGCTACACTCCTATTTTCACGGTTTGGACGGAGATCCCAGCACCATAGCTTGCTGCGTGCCCATGCCGGGCCCAAAAATAAGGCGTCCATGTTGTTTCTGTGTGGGTTAAATAAGAACACGCTACCGCCATTTTCTATCCGCGATTTTCCTCAACCTGGAATTCCCTCGTAAGGACCAAGATGTGCCTGTGTCAACAAGGCTTATGGTTGTTGGCAATCCTTTGGGTCTCCCATTTTAGGTAATGATAATGTTCTTTTGCTGGGTTCGCATCTTCCGTTGAAAAGATTTTTTTAACAAAGATTATTGTTCGTGAAAATCTAGGTACAAGATGCCAGGGGTCACACCTGAGGGGTATTGAAGTGCGACCTGGGGACACCCAGCAATGGTGGAGTCGTTCCTTCCGCCATTGCGCATTTCTTGCCTGGTTGAGGCGCTGAAATTCCTTCAGAGCGCCAACTGCGGCCTGGAAAAGCCGGACGACGATGGAGCCACTCCTGCCTTCGTTGCCGCGGCCTTTGGCCATGTGGAGGCGCTGAAGCTCTTGCAGAGCGCCAATCACATACCCCTTGCGAGCTTATGGACTGGGCAACCATGACTCCCACTTTCCCGCCTAAAATTCGAAAACCAGATTTATTCCACAAGCACACTCCTATTTTAACCGTTTGGTCGGAGATCCCAGCACCATGGCTTGCTGCCAAATACACCATGCTGGGCCATGCATGTGGCCTGCGCACGTCAATTTGCATAAGGAACTTGGTTTATTTTCTGTGGCTCAGAAAGAGCGCTTGCAAAGCAGGAATTTATGGAAAAATCATGTTGCCAAAGCTAAGGCGTCCATTCCTAGCACTTGTTGGTATGTTGTTTTGGTGAAGTCTATACATGAACACGCTACCGAAATTTTCAATCCCCGACTTTCCTGAACTGGAGTTCCTTCATAAGGACCAAGATGTGCCTGTGTCAACGAGGTGTGTATGCTTATGTTTGCTCATAATCACTTGGGCCTCCCATCTTTTGCAATGACGCGATGTTCTTTTGCTGGGTTCGCATCTTCCATTGAAAAGAGCAACTTTCTCCTTCAGAGAGGATGTTTCATGGAAATGCAGATCGAAATCCCAGGGTCACATGTGAGGAATATTGAAGTGCGACTTCCAAACACCCAGCAACGGTGGAGCCACTCCTTCCACCATCGCTGCGCATTTCTTGCCCGGTTGAGGCGCTGAAATTCCTTCAGAGCGCCAACTGCAACCTGGAGAAGCCCAAGAATGATGGAGCCACTCCTGCCCTGATTGCCGCAATGAACGGCCATGTGGAGGCGCTGAAGCTGTTGCAGAGCGCCATGCGGATAACTTTTGTGGGCTATGGACTGGGCAACCATGAAGCCCACTTTCCCGCCTAAAATTCCACAAGCCCTTCAAGCTATACTCCTATTTTCACGGTTTGGACGGAGATCCCAGCACCATAGCTTGCTGCGTGCCCATGCCGGGCCCAAAAATAAGGCGTCCATGTTGTTTCTGTGTGGGTTAAATAAGAACACGCTACCGCCATTTTCTATCCGCGATTTTCCTCAACCTGGAATTCCCTCGTAAGGACCAAGATGTGCCTGTGTCAACAAGGCTTATGATTGTTGGCAATCCTTTGGGTCTCCCATTTTAGGTAATGACATTATGTTCTTGTGCTGGCTTCGCATCTTCCGTTGAAAAGATTTTTTAACAAAGATTATTGTTCGTGAAAATCTAGGTACAAGATGCCAGGGTCACACGTGAGGGTTATTGAAGTGCGACCTGGGGACACCCAGCAATGGTGGAGTCGTTCCTTCCGCCATTGCGCATTTCATGCCTGGTTAAGGCGCTGAAATTCCTTCAGAACGCCAACTGCGACTTGGAGACACCCAACAACATTGGGTGGACTCCTGCCTTCGTTGCCGCGATGTCGGGCCATGCAGAGGTGCTGCAGCCCTTGCAGAACGCCAATCACATACCCCCTGCAGCTTTATGGACTGGGACAGAGTGATTCCCGCTTTCCCAGCAAATTTTCGAAATCCAGATCTATTTCACAAGACTGCATCCCCGACATGGGCCCGACGGCCC
>VSDK01024948.1:285572-323072 GCA_009767595.1 Symbiodinium kawagutii
TGTCATCTCCCCCCTCCCACCCCCCAGGTAGCCTTCGCCTCGCATTTGCGTGCTATTGACGGCGTTTGGAAGCTTTAGCCTCCCATTGGTACACTTTGTACACTATTTGCAGCAGATGGGAGCTTTAGCCTACCATCCGCCCACTATCTGCAACATTTGGGAGCTTTACATATCTGCCTCCTGCCCATATGCCACTTGCCTTTTTAATATTTTACTTATATGCTACTTGTATAGTACCCGCGTACTACCTATATGCTACTTAAATTCTCATTATACATTACATACATATTTTTCATACTACTTATAAATTGCCTATATGCTACCTACATACTACTCATACACTCCCTGCATGCTACCTGCATACTACTTATGTATTCTTCCGCTAGGTGCATATTACCCATCTACATATATGTTACTTCCATGCTGGCTATATATTACCTACACATTGCCCATATGCTACCTAAATATGACCTTCGTATTACACACTACCGATATTTTACGTAACATATATATACACTACTTACATACTACCTATATATTATCTGCTTGTTACCTATATATTTATTTATATGTAAATATTTATATTTATATTTGTATGTTTATTTACATATATTTTTGTATATATATATATATATATATTTATTTATTTATTTATTTATTTATTTAAATATATATATATATATTTATCTTTATATATATATATATTTATTTATTTATATTTATTTTTTTTTAATTATTTACTGTTTTATTTATTTTTTAATTTTTTTATTTTTTATTTACTTATTTATTTGTTTTTTTCATTGATTTATATTCTACATGTATGTTAACCAAAGCCAAAGACTGCCCATATCATATATTGCTTATTTGCCACCTGCATAGTGCCCGTATAGCACCTACATATTATTTGCATATTAGTTACACACTACCAACATGGAACCTACATAGTATTTGTGCTTGTGCGCTACTTAGATACTACCGCCCCACTCCCCTAACCACCCCACCAGGGGGCTGAGGATGGGGAGGGGGGGTTGGCCGTGCTTCATGTTTGCAAACAGACTTGGACTACAACTTTCTCGCAATAACATCCAGGCCAGCCGCTGGTTTTTGGTTTTTTCCTTCTCAGGTTTCTCCCTTGGCCCCCTGCTATGGAACAATCGCGCGGCAAATCCAATGTTGCTCTATGATGTTGAAGCAGCAATGCGTTGGCTGAGTTTGATGGTGTTCTTTGCTTCCGTGCTGGCTACCGGCTTGCAAACCTCGATATTTTGACGAAATGTTTCCAGACATCATGGGGAAAAGTTTGAGAGATTTGTTGAGCATACGGAGATGGGGCGCAATCAGCTGCGCCATGGAGCGGTTACGGGGGGTTGAAGCGTGTTTATGGCATTTCTATTTCATCAGAAAATGGGAAGGGGTTCCATGAAGTTAGAGGTGCAGGGAATGATGGTTGTAGTTAGATCCAGATGGAGATGCCGCTTGATGCAGATCAATAATATTTTAAAAGGTTTTCGTAGGAAAAGATGAGGCGACATTTGCTGAATCTCTTGACAATTAACGTTCGCCAACATTCACCCACAAGGCCACAATGCCTGCGCGTTTCAATTTATATGACGACCTTGGTCATTTTTGTTTACTTCCTCTGCTTGGTGCGGTTTCAGAAACAATGCTTGTAAAGTATTGTAAAGTGCGAGGGTCAATAACCCATAATATGGAACAGCAGTTTTTCAGAGGTGGGGCATGCATGTTTGGCATATGTTGGCATTTGATGTTTGTATGAGGTATTTTTCATAAAGAGCAAGGAGGCTTCGTGAACATGTTCAATTCCAATGTCTCTTTTCATTTCCATTTTCAAACGACAAGATGCGCTTGCCTCAATTAACCAGATGCCTCATACCATGGAAATACATATTCCGTTCAGAAAGAACAATTCAGAAGCAATTTTCTTAGACGTGAAACGCCCGTTAAAGGCCCCAGTCCCAGAGTCACGTGAGGGGTATTGAAGTGCGACCTGGAGACACCCAGCCACGGTGGAGTCGCTCCTTCCGCCAGTGCTGTGCATTTCTTGCCTGGTTGAGGCGCTGAAATTCTTGCATGGCGCCCATTGCGACCTGGAGAAGCCCGCAAACGATGGATCGACTCCTGCCTTGATTGCCGCGCAGTTTGACCATGTGGAGGCGCTGAAACTCACACCTTATGCGGGCCTATGGACTGGCACATCATTAGTCCCATTCGCGCACAAGCTTTTACATTGACAATTCAACCCGCGCCCAAAATATCATTTTACCATTTGGAACAGAGGTCCCAGGAAAAAGGCGGGCGCTCATTTTGATTTACAATTGCGTTGGCTGATTGGATGATCGTTTTTTTTACGTGTTGGTTACACGTTTGCAAATACCGACATCTGGTGAAAAAAGCAGGAAAATCATGGGCATTCCATAAGATATCAATTTTGATAATTATGAAACACCCAATGTCCCAGGGTCACACGTGAGGGGTATCCTATAGGAATCACGCAGCAACTGTGGAGTCACGCCTTCCGCCATAGCTGCGCGCTTCTTGCCTGGTTGAGGCGCTAAAATTCCTTCAGGGCGCCAAGTGCGACCTGGAGAAGCCCGACAACGATGGACGCACTCCTGCCTTCGTCGCCGCATTGACTGGCCATGTGGAGGCGCTGAAGCTCTTGCAGAGCGCCATGTGCATAACTTTTGTGGGCTATGGACTGGGAAACCATGACTTGCATTTTCGCGCCGAACATACGAAAACCAGATCTAGCTAACAAAATTGCATTCCCAACGTATAGTTTGAACGGAGATCCCAGCACCATGGCTTGCTGCCAAATACACCATGCTGGGCCATGCATGTGGCCTGCGCACGTCAATTTGCATAAGGAACTTGGTTTATTTTCTGTGGCTCAGAAAGAGCGCTTGCAAAGAAGGGATTTATGGAAAAAATCATGTTTCCAAAGCTAGGGCGTCCATTCCTAGCGCTTGTTGGCATGTTGTTTTGGTGAAGCCTATACATGCCCACGCTACCGACATTTTCAATCCCCGACTTTCCTCAACCTGGAATTCCCTCGTAAGGACCAAGATGTGCCTGTGTCAACAAGGTGTGTATGCTTATGGTTGTTGGCAATTGTTTGGGTCTCCCATTTTAGGTAATGACATTATGTTCTTTTGCTGGGTTCGCATCTTCCGCTGAAAAGATTTTTTAACAAAGATTATTGTTCGTGAAAATCTAGGTACAAGATGCCAGGGTCACACGTGAGGGGTATTGAAGTGCAACCTGGAGACACCCAGCTGCTCTGCATTTCTTGCCCGGCTGAGGCGCTGAAATTCCTTCAGAGCGCCAACTGCGACCTGGAGAAGCCCAAGAACGATGGAACCACTCCTGCCTCCGTTGCCGCGCAGAATGGTCATGTGGAGGCGCTGAAGCCCTTACAGAGCGCCAATCACATACCCCCTGCGGGCTTATGGACTCGGCAACCATGACTCCCACTTTCCCACCTAAAATTCAAAAACCAGATCTATTCCACAAGCACTTCAACTTATACTCCTATTTTTCACGGTTTGGGCGGAGATCCCAGCACCATGGCTTGCTGCGTGCCCCATGCTGGGCCATGTGGCCTGCGCGCGTGAATTTGCATAAGGAACTTCGTTTATTTTCCTTGGCTCAGAAAAAGCACTTGCAAAGCAGGAATTTATGGAAAAATTCATGTTGCCAAAGCTAGGGCGTCCATTGCTGGCATTTGTTGGCATGTTGTTTTTGTGAGGTCCATACATGAACACGCTACCGAAATTTTCAATCCCCGACTTTCCTCAACTGGAGTTCCTTCGTAAGGACCAAGATGTGCCTGTGTCAACGAGGTGTGTATGCTTATGTTTGCTCATAATCACTTGGGCCTCCCACTTGACATCAATGACATGATGTTCTTTTGCTGGGCGCACATCTTCCACCGAAAAGAGCAATTTCCTCTTCTACTGAGGTGAATTTTCATGAAAATCCAGGTGCAAGGTCCCAGGGTCACACTTAAGGGGTATTGAAGTGCGACCTGGAGACACCCAGCAACAGTGGAGCCGTTCCTTCCCCCATTGCTGCGCATGTCTTGCCCGGTTGAGGTGCTACAATTCCTGCAGAGCGCCAACTGCGACCTGGAGAAGCCCGACAACGATGGAACCACTCCTGCCTATGTTGCCGCGCAGAACGGCCATACGGAGGCGCTGAAGCTCTTGCAGAGCGCCAAGTGCATAACCCCCTGTGGGTCTGTGGACTGGGACACCATGACCACCTTTTTCACACCTAGAAGTCGAAGACCAGATCTATTTAACAAAATTGCTTCCCCAGCAATATACATTACGTATAGGCAACATATTACATACCCTAACGATTTAACCATTTGGAACGGAGATCCCAGGACTACCACCACACATTCATCGACCTCTTGAGACCTTGCACACGCGGCCTGGGCTCCAGTGTTTCGCCTCTATGTCTCATGTTTGCTGATTTCTCCCTTGGCCCCCATGCAACGGAACAACGGCGCAGCAAATAGCATGTTGTTCTATGTTTCTATGTCGAAGCAACAGTGTGTTGGTTGATTTCATGTTTGCAAACATCGATATTTTGACGAAATGTTTCCACACATCATGGGGATATGTTTGAGAGATTTGTTGGGCCTACGGAGATGGGGTGCAAGCAGCTGCGGCGCGGAGCGGTTACGGGGGGTTGAAGCGTAGCTAGCTGGAGTTTGTTTTTGTTTTAGCAAAGCTTTAGGGGGTCTGGGGGCAGGCGCGCGACCTTGTGTGTCTCACTCGTTGACCCCCCCGGCCCCCCCTCAGGCTCAACTCCACAGGGGCGTCCTGGTTCTCTGGCTGATATGGTAGGGTTTTCACATTTGCTTGAATCTTCTTCCTTCATTCTTTCGAAACAAAGAGCTGCTGTACAATCACGATTATTCGGCCAGCCAATACAAAAGCTTATCTGAGGATATCTGAGACGTTTGGATTCTGAGCGTCCGTTTCACTACCAGCGATGGTCGAAACCCCCAACAGTAATGTTAAATATTGTTAACATTGGGCGTGTCATGATCAGCATATCCAACGTCAACCAGTCAGCCACAATATTTCTTCTTTCTTTCAGTTGAGCGACGCTCACATACCAAATTAATACTTAATCATTCTTAGCTTCGATCCATTGCATGTTCACCCATCTTCCCCCATAGCCTCCCCTTGTACTGCTCGTGACAAGCCCAAGGCAGCTTGATGCTTAGCTTTCATCCACCCCCACCTGGGCCCCCAAGTTTGCTGAACCTATTGACAGGTAACATTCACCATGACTCGCCCACAAGGCCATGTTGCTTGCGCGTTTCAATTTGTATGACGACCTTGGTCACTTTTGTCTACTTCCTTTGCTTGGTGCGGGTTCAGAAACAATGTTTGTAAAGTATTGTAAAGTGCGAGGGTCAATAACCCATAATATGGAACAGCAGTTCTTCAGAGGTGGGGCATGCATGTTTGGCATATGTTGGCATATGATGTTTGTATGAGGTATTTTTCATGTTCAATTTCAATGTTTCTTTTCATTTCCCTTTTCAAACAACAAGATGTGTTTGTCTCAACCAGATGTCTCGTAACATCATCTTCTTTTCCTGGGTCCTGGGTGTACATATATCATTCGGAAAGAACAACAGGGAAATGGATATTCCATTCAGAAAGAACAATTCAGAAATTTATTTTGTAGCAATTTTCTTATACATGAAACGCCCATTAAAAGTCCCAACCCCAGGATCCCACGTGGGGTTTGAAGTGCGATGCGGAGACACCCAGCCACGGTGGAGTCGCTCCTTCCGCTTGCCTGGTTGAGGCGCTGAAATTCCTGCATGGCGCCCGTTGCGACGTGGAGAAGCCCGCAAGCGATGGATCGACTCCTGCCTTGATTGCCGCGCAGTTTGGCCATGTGGAGGCGCTGAAGCTCTTGCAGAGCGCCAAGCGCATCAGTAGTGGTGACCCCCCTAGTTGGTTTCAGGGTTCAAACAAACGCTTTCTGGGGAAAAGTTGTGTTATACGGAGTAAGCCTTTGTTTGAAAGGTTTGTTTTAAGCCTCAAAATTAAGGTCTCTCATGAGCCGGCAATTTTGTGCAAAGCAGCTGCGAGCAGGAAACAAACATTTCCAGAGGAAAACAAAGGTTCTCAGCGCAAAATTCAAGTCTCGCCATCCAAAACAAACCTTTTGAGAAAAAGTCTGTCTAAAACTAAAAACTCAAAACAAATTCGGCCGGACAGGGTTTGAAACAAACCTTTTTCCACGTAGTTTTGTTTGTTTGTTTCCCTCCGAACCTTTGTTTGAAATTATTTGGGGGTAGAGTTTGTTCTCACAGTGGAAACAAACTGTTTCAGGAAACTTTTGTTTTTTTCCAAAGAACAAACCTTTCTCGCAAAATCGTTTCTTGTTTGGTTTTTGGCTGTCTCGAAACCCTAGGACGGAAAACTAAGGATTTCCATCCAGAAACTAAAGTTTCCAAACGTTTGTTTCTGCGTTAAAGAAAGGTTGTTTTATCCATGTCCTTTCTTGCCATATGACTCCTGCTTGTCTTTTGCCAGTCTCTAGCAATGCATGTTTGACTCCTAGCCCTTCCAAAACAAACAAACTTTCCATGGCCCGGCCGCAAACACTAGTTTCCAAGCCGTGAAACTTTAGTTTCCAAACCTTTGTTTCATATTCCCTGGTGACAAACCCCTGTTGAAAACCTTTGTTTTTCCCATGTAACAAGCCTGTCCCCACCAGAACGTTTGTTTTCCTGCCGGAAACCTCAGTTTAAAACGTTTGTATTTTGGCTGAAAACAATTTTTTTTCCCATAGTTAGTGTGTTTCTCCTTTTCCCCCCGCCGACCCCCAGATCCGGACGCCAACCCGGATGTGTCGAAACGATTTTTTTCTTAAAACAAATTAAATTGCACAGGCATAGACCCCAGATAGAATTTGGCATTTGAACAAATCATACAAATCATTACAGGATGCCCGGATGCCCCCCCCAAGTTTTGAATCTCATATCTTACCCATGACAATGGTCGCGGTGCTGGCCCCAAGCATTGCTGGGAAGGGAGGGGCGCAAGGGGCCTATCTCACCTTCTGCGCACCGTCTGCACAATGGTGGTGGTAGGCTGCTGAACGTTGCCAATTACTCGTCACGCCGGTTTTTCGCTTAACTCTTGGAAGGTGAGAGCCGTTGCATGGAAATGTTAAGCACGAATTAGTCAAGACACGCGCGCGCGGAGGTTTGAAATGCAACCACCAAGAGTTGGGCATGCCGGTTTCGTTCTGCCAACCGCACGTGCCAAAAATACATTCTCCCACAATTCCGCCGACGCCTGGCAACAGCACCTGCCGACAGCACCTGCCAACAGCTCCTGCCGACAGCACCTGCCGCAGCACCTGCCGACAGCACCTGCCGACAGCACCTGCCGCCAGAAAGTTCGCCGACAGTTTCCGTTTCTATGGGAAGTAAGGACCCCTATAGGTTCCAGCTATTTGGGGACCTAACATATGAAACTTGAATTGAAACAGAGGGGGGGGTCATGAATACTCAAGCGCATACCCCCTTTGGCCTATGGACTGGGGAACCATGAACACCATTTTCCCATTCAAAACTTGAAGGCCATATCTATTAAACAAAACCGCGCCCCCAACGTACACCTAAGGTATACGCAACCTATCACATACTTGAACGATTTAACCATTGGGAGTGGCGATCCCAGGACCCCCAGGACATGTGCATTGATCCCTTGAGACCTGGCACGCGCGGCCTGGACTCCGTTGTTTGGCTTCCAAGTTTCATGTTTGTTGATGTCCGCCTTGGCCCCCATGTTGTGGAACAACGGTACAACAAATAACATGTTGTTCTATGTTTCCATGTTGAGGCAACAGAGTGTTGGCCGATTTGATGATCGTGTCTTTTGTTTTCATGTTGCCTAGGTGTCTGCAAACATCAATGTTTTAGTGAAATGTTTGCATGTATCATGCGCACATGTTTGAGAGATTTGTTGGGCATACGGAGATGTGGCGCTGTCTTCTGCGGCATGGAGGGGGTAGTGGGGCACTTGTGTGTTCAGGCAGTTTTGTGTTTATGGAATAGTTGTTCTTCACAGCTAGGGCGCGGATTTCTGGTCTTCCATTTGCTTTTCTGCATGACGGGTATCCAAGTGCGACCTGGAGAAACCCAACAACGGTGGAGTCAATGCACTGGTGCGCATTCTGGCCATGTTGAGGTGCTGAAGCTGCTGCTGAGCTACAAGTGCGACCTTCATAAACCCAACAAGGATGGAGTCACTCCTGCCTCGATTGCCGCGCAGAAGCGTCATGCGAAGGTGCTGAAATTCCTGCAGAGCGCCAAGTGTGACCTGGACATGTTCAGCCGGGGGGGTTTTGCAGTGGTCTGAAAAGCATATCGTCACATCATAGTTGCCATCTAGTGGTTCAACAAATGGCCAACATCATTCAGCCATAGGAACAGTTTTGTGCAAGGAATCATCCACTGAGAGGTGCCCTTGTGCCCCACTTAGTACAGGGTTGATGGGGCTCCCAGTTGCCAAGGAATCAACGAACAAGGTTGCCGAACAGGTGATACACGGTCAATATTCCTGGCTGATGATTGGTTGCTGGTCATTCATAGTGGTTAGTAATGGTAATTACGCGTTGTGGCCACCAATCAACAATCACCAACTTGTAAATCATGGATAGAAATTGTGAATTGTTGTTTCGTGGTCATCAACCATCAAGCGGGGGTCATCCGCAGCACCAGTAGCAACAGCAAATCACATTCTTTGGTTTTCACCACTGTGGATGCAAGCCGGCGAGGACCTCTCGCTAACAGCGTACGCTTCTTTGCATTTTTCCCCCCAACCCTTCTTCTACATAGATTATGTTCTCCAAAATATGTTTTTTTGGCCCGTGGACAAAATTTTGTTCAATCCATTTCAATCCTTTACCATCCATTCTTAAAGTATTCCGTACCCTATGAGATTTTGTGATATGGTTTGTTTCCATGAGCAAATCGCATGAGCTGTTGCTTCTTGCCCCACGGAACCATCCGAGGACAGAAACTCATCGGATCCTGACCTGGACACTCCGCTGAGAGGAACTTGAAGCTGATGCAACCGTTGACCCACCAACCCAAGCAACAACATCTTACAGTCGACAATAGGTCAAAGCATAGTAGTGATTAGCCACCATCCACCATCCTCAATCAGTATCGTTGACCATTGTATGAACCATCTAACCATTGCACTAAGCATGGTATTGTCAGCAACTATCCACCAACTTAATGGCCTGGTCATGGTGCTGTGTTCACCAGCAGCGATGCACAAATCCAAGGGAGCCGCTCAACTGTACAACGAGTAGCGCTACATAACGACTTTGGTTACTGTCTATTTGGCTGGGTGAAGCAGTAATGACCATGATGTAATACCATGATATACCATGATCCTAGTGATCCATCAATTACCTTCATGAAGCAGTCATAGCAATGAGAAGCGGTTAAACAAGCCAAGGTAGGCTGGGGTTCTTAAAGAGGAACTTGGGTGCAATGGTCTATGGGATGTGCCCCGCTCTGATTGGTTTTACTGGACCATGAAAGAGTTTGGGTTGCTGCTGAAATGGCCGCAATGCCGTGCCAAAGCTTGGGCCACTTGAGTTCCAAAATCCCCAAACGGGGACTTGCATGACATCGGCACAGATGTTGTGCATCACTTTGGCCTTACAAGGTTTTAAAGTGACGGACCGCAGCAAGCCAGTCCTTCGTCTTGGGTTCTTGATCAACGGTTGATCAGTGGTGATTACCTGTTGATATTGGTGAATATATGTTTGAACCAGCATCAGCATGTTGATCATTGGTTAATAAGCCATGATTGATCATGCTGTGATCTCAAGAATGTTTCTTTCGCAGCGACAGGCTGCGCATCTGTGATGGTCATTGCGTACTGCTAGGGACGACGTGATCCCTTGTGCCGCCCTCAACCTGCCAAGTTTGTCCAGGAATGCGTTCGTTTTTGGTCATTGGTTTCCTCTGACGTTTATTGCTAATTTCCATTCATGCGTATGTTGCCGCACTTTCAGGATGCACATCAATGTTTTTGCGGGGACCAACGTGTTTCAGACGAGTTTTCCTATTAACGCGGCCATGAAGCAACTTGAACCACTTCCAATCAGCCAAGATGGGTCACTTGACGAGCCCAACAACAAACAGAATAGGTAACTCTGCTAGGATCTTCACAACTACCCGGGTTAACGTATTTTAATGGATATTTTAGGGTTTTACCTTTGACATACCTTTAGTGGGTGGTAAGTCTGGTCAATCCTTTTTGATTAATCAACCATTATCAGTCATTGCCAACCATCACAAAGCACTAGTAATCAACCATAATTAATTATGACCAGGGTTAGGATTGGATGGTCTGAATTTCCTTTTTGACCAAAACCATCATTTTCGCGTACATTCCCCCAATGTTTCTGATATGAATGCTGATTGATCAACCAAGCAAGGAGTATTTCCCAAGAGCGATACCTACGATATCAATGTTGCACTTGGGGGAATAGCAATTGTTTGACTTGTTGGTGGTCAATCACGCCAAGAGTAACATATTTGCATCACAAAACGTAACCCCCGCTAGCTTTGATTGATCAACAAATCTCACCAGCCGTTGGTGATCGTTGACCTACCCAGCAACAAACAATCATGTAGCATCTAGGTAACCACCACCAACCATTCTATTGACCATCATTAAGCGTGGTAACCATCATGTGACCATCATAATCAACCAACTTTGTGGCCTCAGGCCTTACACTGCGGTGCCTGAGCTGGTCGATCAACCTTCTCTACGGGAAGCACGGCCAGGCCTTTTTTTTCGGCTGCTTGTGTCTTAAGAAATGAGAGTTTTGCTGTGCTCAAATGCTGATTGACCAAAAGTAATGTCCTCTCTTCAGGGTTCAGCATACTTTTGGCATTAAATGAACAATGTCTTTCTTCACCAAAAGGATCCTCAAGGGTGTCTTGTCCTCGTCCTTTGCAACTAACCCCAAACACCTTGAAGGGCAGCATCCAGATTGGGGATTTTTGGCTCTACAGCTCTAGCAAACTAATCTGGAAGTGGAAATTTTGCTATTTGAAACGGATTTTTTTCGTTCATCCCGGAAATATGTTGGCTATAGGGTGTTTTGCCGTTTGCTGTCACAATTGGCCATAGCGTCAGCTGGTTTGTGACTTGGTGTTGTGTAAAAAGGGCGACCACCAGCCAAACATCAGTACATGATGAGAAATATCAACTTACAGATCCGTAAAAACCGTTCGAGCCTTCTGAATGGGCCATTGCTGTTGGTTATCCATGATGGTTTTCCCATGAAATCCATAAGCCTTATGATCTCCGATTTCACTAGCAGAACCTGTTGGGTATCACATTTGTCTTACCACTTCCTATCCATGATCGGCTGGTTCCACCTGCCACTGCATGCCGCCCCTGGTCCTTTCGGCTGCAGCCAAAACCCTTTCTGACGCGCCCCCTTTCGATCATGGTAAGCAACCTTTTGCCGCTCCTGGTCCTTTCGGCTGCAGCCAAAACCCTTTCTGACGCGCCCCCTTTCGATCATGGTAAGCAACCTTTTTCCCACAGCAAGAAATATTGAGACCCATATATTGACAGAAAGAACATTGATTAGTGCAACTCTGGGGTTCATTGCCGGTTGAACCTGTTCCTTTCGGGGCGCAATCTTTTGTTTCACCGTGCGGAAACACTTTTACTGCCACTGTGTCCGGATGCTCAGAAGTTTTCCATGTTTTTTCCAGAAACTGTTTTTTGGGTTTTTGCGGGTCAAAGCCTAAGACAGGCTTGTCTTGAAAAAAGCAAGCAACCAACCAAGCAAGCAGCCAAGCAAGCAACCCAGCAGAACTAAGCAACCAGACCGACCAGACCAACCATCATCAACCACATCTCTTCCACATCCGTTGTTCGATCTCCACTTTGCTTGGACATTGAGGCCAGCATGGCCACCACGTCCACTTCCAAGGACAAGTCATGGCCAAGCAGCTGTGGTCGGTGTTCACGAAGCTGGCTATGCTTAATCAAGGGGTAAACTACAGCTGTTGAAGTTGTGGACTGCGGCTGACGTGCTTGTGTAAGGTGATACAATAACAAACTCTTATATGTGTGATGTAATTCATCATCATTTGACTCATTAGATCAAACATGATCGAAACATCTAGAATTTGTTTCCGACCATTCAGATTTCAATGAGCAGTTACTAAACGCCACAGGTTGAACCAATGAATGTATGCCTGGTACCTGAAAACGTCCAGGAAAGAGATGCCTGTCTAGGGAAACAAACGTTTATTTCGGGTCCTTTTTGGTGCCAGAGACAGGTCAACCAACCAGTGACAAGATTGGATATGAATCTTGTCAAGTATACTTTACTTAGATTCATTATTTGATGATTTGTTTGACTATTGATCCCATAACCTCGCAAAACTTTTGGGACCATGGTAAAGAATCTGACTTCTTTAAGCCACATGTTATTCTATGAAACCAGTGACCAAGTGTCGTTAAGGAATAGCTGACTAACTTGCAAAACATGGTCCTAAAGACATGGCGAAGCCGTATGTACAGATTGTGCAAAAAGATTTACCATTGACAAACCATTGTAGTAGTTTTGCCACGACCATGATTCATGGTTGTCAATGGTTTTGACCAACCATTCTAGTAATTATTCGGAAGGTGTTTGGCAAAACCGTTGAGTCATTGGCAACCATTCTTACTTAACTCAATGGTTTTAGTGACTATAGGTAACCATTTAAGAATGATTGATAAGCATGATCCCAGAAGTAACTATTCAATCTGATCATTCTTAGAGAAATACGCGGTATCCCTTTTACAGGCATGACTCTAAAACAAGATTGGCAATGAACAAGCCATAAGTAATGAAGCCATTCCTAAGCATGATCATTATGAGCTTCACCAACCTTGATCCATGGTTGGAGAGCCATGAGCAGTAGCCATGGTTATGAACCATTCCCAGCCATGATCAAACGTCAATCGTCACCACTCGTCGTGGCAGGCCAAGGGGCGAGCGCCCTATGTGAACCTCTTCGACATGCCGGACGCTGCGTGGTGGACGGTTTTTTTGCGAAGGGTTGAGTGGTTGGTTGGCTCGTTGGTTGGGTGGGTGGGTGGTTGATGTGAGATGTGGCTGAAAGTTGTGTTTAGTGATGAATGATTTGGGTTGATGATGGTGATGATTGAGGATGACTGATCATGATTTGGTTAAAAAGAATGATACCAACGGCCCTGCCAGAACAAGTTTGAATATTGGCTAACTAATGGTTGAGGACATGAAGAAGCATTTGTTGTTTCCTGGAGAATGCTCAATTTGCGTTCCTTCCTTTCTTGTTCACGTGTGTGCTTTTGATTGTTTATGTTTGTTCGTGTTTGTTTGTTGGTGGGTTCATTCATTTGTTCCTTTATTTGGTTGTTTCGTTTCAAAGTGGTTGTGCTTTTTTTGTAGAGCTTCCTGCTTCTTTTTTCTCTCACATCAAGAAAGTCTTCGGACATTAGCGCAATTTGACAGTGGGCTTGCAGGTTTTGCCGTTTCAATTTCCTTTTTTCCTCTCCTTTCATTCCTTTCTTCTCCTGTATTCCTTATCCTTTTGCCTTTTGCTTCCTTTCATTTTTGGTGCTGTATATGTAGTGTCAGCAGGTTCTCATGTCGTCTCACATGCCAGCTGTTTTATTTCGTATAGATTTCTGTCACGACCCAATCTTGTTTTATTCACGTGTTCATTTCAAACATGCGATTGGAGATGGAATCTTTTTCACGGCCTTGGAGCTTCGGGGTTGTCGTTGCAGGTTTTTGGCGGAATATGATGCAACATGTGTCTTGGATAGTCATTGCGAAGATGTGCGCATTTTTTGGCCTTCACGTACCCTTTCATGTTGTGTCTTTTCTTGTACTTCCCTTTGGACAGCTTTCATTTTCGGTGATTTTTTCATTCTACTCTTGGCCCTTTCTGTGCAAATGTGTGTTGGGATATATGTTCCAGGTTTCAGGGGGCCTGCAGGAGCTAGGCCTTCAACCCTGTCCCACATGTTTTCCCTTCATCGTGTTGCTGTTCATGGTTGTGCTCATGTTCTTAGTCGTGATTGTCATGAGTCCTCATAGTTGTTGATTCTGGTGTTGTCGCGACGTTTGCAGTGTCGTTGTGGTCGTTAGTTGTAGTTGCTGGTTGCTAGTTGTTTGCTGGGGTTGTTGGGTTGTTTGTTGATCTGGTAGTGTTGGTTGATTTTGTTCTTACCCTGAGGGCCTAGAAGAACAGAAGCTGTTCTTGCTTTTTTTGGTTTTGTTCCTTGAATTGATTTTCCTTTTTGTTGGAAGTACCAGCATTAGTTTGATGATGTGTTGGATTCGTTCCTGCCAAAAGTACAACACGAAACCACCAAACCACCAAAAAATTAACAAAATCAATTGATGAACCACCTGACTTAACCACCTGAGTCACCAAACCACCGTTGTCTTGTTATACACCGGGCACGGGTGACCACCGGAGCCGCCACTAGGAGCTGATGCCTGGGGCTCAACCGTCGGCGAACCCCGCGGCACGCGAAGAGTTCGAGCAACGCTGCCGTGACGCGGCGGCACAACGCGGCTGTCCAGCGATGCACTGCTGGAGGGTTGATGAGCACCATGGGTTGATGGGGTTGACCATGGGTGAATAGTGGGGTTCATAGGGGTCAATTACTAGGGATTAATTGATAGGTTGATTGATTAGAAGTTAATTCATGGTTGACAGTGGTAGTGGTGATCATTGGGTTGATTATGGCATGAGAAATGGGTTTTACATCGGGTTGAGAATGGGTTGATGCTGGGTTAATAGTGGTTATTTCAATGGTTGATAATAGGTTGATAAATGAATTGATAATAGGTTGATCATGCTTCAATAAACGTTCATATTATGATTCAAATAGTGGTTCAACCAAGGGTTAATCTGGGTTTGTACGATGGTCAATGATGCTTTATCATAGATAATGGAATGGTGTTTAGTAATCGCTTAATGATTGTAAATAATGTTTAACCAGTAACAGTTGATAGTGGGAAAGGATGTTTGATCAGTTATGGGCTGACAATGGGTGAGAAGGATGGACCAGTTTCTTGAACATGCAGGAGTAATGGTTGATGATGACGCATAGATTCGCTAACGGTGGTAAATTCGAGTGAAAGGTTTTTAATGGATCATGTTGAAGAGATTAAATTCTGGTCAATTAGCAGTAATGTAAAGCCAAGACGAAACACAACCCCTGGTTTGTTGATAACAGGTGAGCGCAAAAGGTGCTGGGGCTGCAGCAATCATTCCTCGTCAGGAGCTAATAATCATCATCAATTGACCTTGAAAGCATCCAATCCTGTCCAAATGATTTGCCAATCCTTCACCATCAACCGTAACATGACCAGTTCATCATGGGGACCCATCGTTTTGTGGACCCATCATTATTTTGTTCACAATTCAAATCTCAAGGTTAGTAATATCAAAAACAATAGCATAGATGAATGCAATCATAGACCATTACAAACTAACAGACAAACTAATCATAAACAGACAAACTAATCATTAAACTACTAATCATGGCTAACAGTCATGGCTAGATATTGCAGCCATGACTTTAAAATTCTGGTCATTTCAACGGTCCATCAAAGCAAACGGTCCATCCCTACGGAGTTCGCAACGGCTCGCCTCTCCTCAGGTCAGCTGTACCGTGACGAGGAGCAAGAACGCTTGGAGCGACAGTACGAGAAGGGCACCTCGCTTGGAGAGAATGGGGGGTGGTCAGATGGGCAAAGATGGTAAATTATGGTGAAAGGTGAACGGTGAATGCTGGTGAATGATGGTGAATGATAACTAGTGGTCAAAGATGGTGAATCATGGTGAATTGATGGTTAGCATGGTGAATTGATGAGTGATGATAGTTCATGATGGTGAATTGACATCTAATCGATGTCTACCTGATGGTTAGCAATGGAAAATGGTGGTTAACGAGGGTGAATGATGACTAGTCATGGTTGACGGTGATTCCTACAAGTTAAGGACTGGCCTTGAGAGACCAATAGGTGATGCTTGGTTGATCACTAGGAGCACTGCAGGTTGGACCAATGATTGCAGTTACGGCGTTCAGCTCACCTGCTAAGTTGGATTGAACCTCACTGGCAAGTTGGAAACTGTTCGACAGCGACACCACTGTCATTCTCAAACCTGGTCAATTCACTTGGGTATTCGTTATTGGTTGGTAAATGTTGGTATTGCATGATCAAAGCTGTTTGGTTGAGATATAATCAGCTTGTTTCAACCAACTATATCAAAAATCTATCAAGATGTCCTCATCATAGCTACACTGCTGGTTTTTTCTGCCGGGGCCTTGCCACAAACCCTGGAGCCGGTTGTTCCCTGGTCATCCCCGCGCAGGTGTAACAGCTGCAGCCCAGGAACAGGCGTCCATCGACGAACTTCAGGCGGAAACTGGAAAGCTGCGCAGCTCTTTGCCGTGGGAAAATATCTCTACACTGTGCGGTTGGAAGCCTGGGGCACACAGCAAATTTCAAGAGGTTGTCATAGTTACATTGTTTATGTCAGGTGGATGATGGATATACATGGTATGTAGTTTATGTTTGCTGGATGATGGATATGTCTCGTATGTCTATTTGGTATTTGTTCTTTTCAAGAAAAGTTTAAGCATGTAACCAGGTATTAGGTGGCTGTCCTCCTTCGATTAAGACTCTTTGGGGTGGTCCTGAACCCATGTGCAGGCCATGTTTCCTTCCCTGGACGCCGATTTGATCCGCAACTTGGATTGCAGAGGGAGGGAGGCAAGTTCCGACGAATGCTTCAAGCAATGGTTCAACTACTGGTAAAGAATGGTTCACAAAAGTTACTGATGAATGATGCTGAATGATGATTAAGAATGCTTTATGACATGAAGGTTTTGACCAATGGTGAAATGATGGCTGATGACTGTTAATCGGCAATGATTGATATTGGTAAAGAGATCGTTGGTACCAAAACGGCAATGATTGACAAATTCCATGTCAATCGAGAGATGGGCATGATTAGCCATTATTAACCATCAATAAACATAGTTATTGGCCATCAATTGACATAGTTACTAACCATTATTATTAGTAACTTATAAACACATTGTTATTAATCAGTAATAACTATTATTGGTAATAACTATTATTGGTAATAACTATTATTATCAGTAATTAACTAACATAGTTATTACCACTAAAGATCACCAGATTGCTTTCTGATGGTTGAGACTGGCTCCCAGGCGTCATCCGCTCCGAAGCTCCCAGTCCCCAAGAAGCTGTCGAGACCCTGCTAACCCTGGCGGCGGATGCGGATGCCGAGGCGGCAACGGCTGGCTCAGGTTACCCGGGGAGGCCACGGGGGGCTAAGGTTTTTCTAAGGATGGAACAATTTGAACGGCTTAAGATGAGGTAAAAAGAAAGGTCATTTCTCATGATGTTCGAAGATTTTCTTTCGAAGTGTCTAGGGTGTAGTGAGCTATTTGATTTGATTTTGAACTTTATCATGATTTCCAGAGGTTTAGAAGTGCTCAACAGTTCTGGTTTGTATCAATAATCATAGTTATGGTTCAAAACAACTGATTCATGGTGGTCATCATTGGGTTTGGCCACAAAATCGGTCATGATGGCATCAAGATGGTTTGGGTTGATATAAACCCCATGGGCCAGGCATCAGAACATGCCCCGGCATTGGCCATGCCCAGCACCCAGGGTCGACCTCCAGTCACTACGCCTCCACCGTTGGATATGGGCGTGGAGGACATGGGACGGTCCCGGCAGCTTTCGCGCAGTGAAACGACGGCAAAGTGCCATGGATTCTGCTGCTGCCTGGTGTTTGATGCAATCGTTTTCCTTGTTGATGCTGGATTTATGAGGATTACTTAGCTGCTGGGGATGGATTTCAGGCCGATCATGGGGAGGAAAACGTGAAAATGCTACGCAGAAGAAAGCATCAGAGGGACCATATCTAGCTTGGGAGCCTGTGAATGTTGAACCATCATTTGAGGCAATGCAAAACTCCGGGCCTAGGGGAACAGTCCAGACAGATCCGTCAGACACGTCAGTGGATGTTCCTGTTGTTGGAACAGTGTGTTGCTTTGTTGTTCCCGAACCCATCCTGAGCATTATCAACCTTTAACTCACTATTGACCAACCATGAAAACCAACCATCAACCAACCGTCACCGAACCATTAGCCAATGCATGTTGTTAATGACGGTTCCCTTGTCAATAACCAGCCATAGGCTAATGACCAGCCGTTACCATCGGTTAGGACGAAGAGAAGTTCCCGGTCTTGACCGATGCTCAGGGCTGGCAGGCCGGTGCGAGGGGTATCAGGGGCAGAAATAGCTGGGGTTTGGGGTTGGTTGGTATTGATTTTCGGAAAAGAAGTCCGGTATACCATGGCTGCTGGTTCATTTGCCATCATTTGTCAATGATTTATCCAATGTATCATCAATCGACTTGATTGTAATGATTTGGACGGTTGATTCATTTGATGGTATGAATATTTGATACGTTAGTAGCAACAATAGTACTTGCTCAATCATGCTGACCATGAACTTATAACCATGGCATTGCTGGTCATAATTAAGATACCATTACTTAGCTTGATGCTTCATGATACTTAAGTTATCACATCGTGATGGACGCTTAATGGCTCATGTCATAGCTACACTGGCAATTTGCTCAGCAGCACTACCATCAGCTGGTTTCGAATCAGAAATTGCAGAAGCTTGGACCGCGGTTGATGACCTAAATTGAATCATTGGTAGTTGATTGCCGCTTGGCCATTCCCGGTACATATTCCCCGTAGTTTATTGTCATGGATATTCTCGATGGTTTATTGTCGCTTGCTGTTGGCTAAGCAGCAACCAGCTTGCAGCTTGCTGACCAACTGAACTGTTCGGGTATTGTTTGTTTCCGCCAACCCAAGCCACCCAGGAGGTTGTAACGGGCTGGTTAATATCGGTCGGCTACTTGCCAATCATGAACCAACAACTAGCCACCGATTCTCCAACAACGACCAAACCGCAACTTATGATCCAAGAACTGATAGGTGATCATTCAAGAACTGATTTCCAAACAACCAACAGCAGCCAAGCATCAGAAGTCATTACACTCTGGTAAACTGCACTTGGAAGTGGAAAATCAACTACTTAAAGCTGGTTCACATGAAAACTGGTGATTTTCAACCTTCCAGGTAACCATTCCCAGTCTTCCCCAACAACCCTTGTGACTTCCACTTACCCTATGAAAACTGGTTAGTTCACCAGGGGGTTAACCATTCCCCCAACCCTTGCCACTGCCAGGTGGTCAGTCAACGCCTGATCGATCGGGATCCCGAGGAGGCCACAGTTTGGTGTGGCAGAAGAAGTTGGATGGCAGTGAAGCATGGTGGTTTCCTACCGATTGGTGTGTGGTTATGTGGTGACCTAATGGTTGATCATGGTTCCATGATCATGGTGAGAAATTGTGGTTTTCCACCGGTTGATATGTGGAATATAATGGTGAATGATGGTTTGCTATGGTTAAACCACTAGTGATTAAGCTATTGATGTAGTGAATGAGATTTTTTCCACCGGTGAATTATTTTGCAAGGTGAGATACTGATGAATGTTGCTTTTTGATGGTGAAATAATGCTGAATAATCATGGTGTTGCTTGCCGATTGATTATGAAAGAAGACGGGCAATTGTTTTGTTCATGCTCATCCATGGTGATGAGTTTCAAAAGCTGGAAAAGCTTGGCTTTGCTTTGATCGGTCAAATGGCTTGGTAACATGACAGGACCGGTTCATATTTGCAAATGGGCCTTTGCTGCGTTTCCCAATGGAACTAAAATGTCAACAGTGCCATGAGCCATCGACGCTAGACTGCTGCAATCATTCTTGATCGGAAAGTATCATCTTCCCCTACAAAAAACAAGCAACTACGAGGCACCATTCAAATTACACAATCATGATGATTTGATTATCAGTGCGATCCACCACCACAAAAGTCATACTTTTCACGATCATACCCACACAAAAAGCAGCTCCTATATGGTGGTTCCTTAAAATAGGGGAACCCAAAAAATGATTAGTTCATTACTACAAAGCACGAATATTGGAAGATTTGGGGGGTTCGGTATTTTGAGAAACACCCGCACCATATCCCCAAGGCTGTTGCTCAGAGGTTTTCCATGACAAAAGTTGCCTCCTCCAGCAGCTTGCAAACATTTTGTTGTCCATTGTCGACATTCGCACATGAAGACTGAAACACCTATCATGGTGATAAATGGTAGTATGCAAATTCCTAGTCATATATGTAAATTGGTCTTAAATACGATAAATGGGTCTAAGTTTGTGTAAGCCATTCTCATGGTGCAGATCGTGCCGATGGACACCAAGCACGGCAACTGAACATGGTGAAAGCCATCCCCTGTTCCTAGATGATATATTGTTCATCATTTGCAGCCATGTATAGCGAACCATCTGTGGGCTTTGCCAGCTGGATAAACAAATTTGCATGCATAATGAGTCAAAAGACTAACAACGCCACAAACAATGTATAGTCTATATGATGTTGATGTTTACTCAGTTGCAAATGCACGTTCTGTTTTCCTGTTTGTCCTTTGCTCATTTGCAAATGCATGTATAATGTATAGTCTATACATTTGTTTGAGATGTGGGCAAACAGTCTCTAAGCCAGCCATTGCGAACGGCTGCTCGTTTCTTCCCGTTGTATATTTTGAACGCCTGTGGTCAAAACTGTGATTCCCAGACATGCTGGGAAAGTCACTGATGCTTGTAGCTATCACCAGGGTTTTCCAACCTTTAACCGAGAAATTCTGGGAAAGTCCTGAAAAAAGCCAGGTTTCCAACATCCATTGTCCCAGCAACCAGGGCCGCAGTGAACCTCTCAGTGACTCTGCTTGGCTCCAGGATTTGGGCAGCGCGTGGTGTGATCGTGCCAAGGTGGGGGACAAGCAGCTTAAAAGGGATGGATTTTTGATCCACAAATCCACAAACAAATGCTTAAGCTAATGGTTGGTTAAAGCTTAATGGTTGATCAAAGCAACAACAGGTTCACCGACAAAACTCAAGCTAAACGTTGATTGAATGTTTAACCAACCATTGAGCAACAATGAAATGAGGACAAACCATAAGGTTGTTTAACCCATCTTGGTGGTTTCAAATGTTTGAGCAGCAATTTTGACCGACCAAGAAATGCTTAAACAACAAAAGCCAATGGTTGGTTAAGATAACCCATAAACGGTGTTGCTATAATTGGTCAATTTATGTTGAGGTTCGTGAAGTTGTAGATTTACGTATTGTTGTGTGAATTGCTGAGCTTCGGAACGGAATGTGTTGCCAATGATGGAATGACTGGATGCACAAACAAAAACCAAGAAGGTTTCACCTCGACAACTTGTGAGCAGCATAGTGAGCGATTTCGTCAAGCAAATCAGATTTGGGTCCCTAGATTGGAATTATGGGCTCAAATAGGGGTATCCATGAATTCACCGATCATCCAAAACTTTGGGAGTATATGTATGGACACATTCACAAGCCACGCAAAGGTACGCAGTGCTAGAGCCGGTCAGTTTTCATGCCAATCCCAGCTGCTATCTTGGGGATGGAACCAATTGCTCAACAGACGCAGGAGAATGGATATCACAGCTGGGAATCACATCGCGTTTGTCAGCACGATTGGAAGGTCACCAAAGAATAAACCTCCGAATTGGTGTTTCAAATAACCCCCATCACGTGATCGTCAATATGAACATATCCACTTCAAATCACCACTGGATGAATCACATATCCTTCCGACAATGCGATATTCTGGCTGCTGGTTGCAATGCTCGGTGGTAGGAATACCTACCAATAGAAAGCGTTTTATTCACAAGAAGTCATCATTAGCAGTTGATAATGGTCAATCTTAGTTGAAGTTGAAACGCCTGGTTTATGGTGTTTCTTAACCGTAAACCTGGAACAAATTGTCAAAATAACACATACACAATACTTTAGTCAAAGTCCCCCCTGTTCGGGAACAAAATTCCTCCCACTTTCGCGGCTTGAATTCCACCGACTGCTGTTGCTTGAGATACTCAAGCTCCACTTGTCGTTTTTTGGTCCTACCATCAGGAACCAATCTACCAACAATTGTTATAATGGCTATGGTTCATCTTGGTAATTCACCACAATGGTCAGACAGAACATCGCTTCACTATTGTTCACTGGCTGTGTTCGGCAGTTCGTTTGTGTTCCTGGAACAGTTTCGTGACTTGATCAGCAATGTGGTGTTTGACCTTTGTATGATCAAGATTTGTTGACCACTTGGGTTGGCATGTTTTGACTAATATCCTTCACCACAGTTCACCTCCAGCCATCTAAAAGTGATCAGGTCAATCAAGCAGCTCATGCCATTATTGATGTACCAATTCGTTGGCAAACCCGGTCTTCGCAATGAAGTCCTTGCCACAACCGCCGCAGAGGCTGTCCAGCACATGCCAGCACCCGTGCTGGAAAGAGTTTCGCCCACTCCCAAGAGGAAAGAGCAGCCGAAGCCAAAGAAGGAAGAGAAGGAGCGACTCAGAGCTGCTCGCGACAATAATGAAAGTTGAGGAGTACACTTCCCAACAGATCATACCATGCATCATAGAGTACCAATAGAGTACCAATGGTTTTGTTTTCTATGATCCATTCTCATTTGCCAGAAGGCCACGGCAGACTAGCTCTCCAATCCGGTGGCCTCCTATGGGGCACTCCTCACCCTCCAGGATGTGAAGGACTTGGAAGAAGATGTCTTGGAGACCGACTACGACTTCCGACACAGGCGGCAACGGTTGGGGTGGGGTCACGGTTCCCCAGAAATGGGAAGGTATGCTGATTGGATCTGATGAGCTGATGAGTTGACTGATGACAAATTTGAGTGGCTGATGTAACTTCACTTGATTTTGTTTGGCTGGTTGGTCGGCTTGGATTTTGATTCATTTTTTGGACAACCACGGACTTTACAGTACACCATGGCTGTGGACAACTGTGGACAACCCCCACTTTGACACGATATCATGGTGAGAAGACTGGGTACCAAGCCAAAAGTATTGATCATTGTTCTAGTGAAGCATCCGCATTCAATGCTGTTGGTTGCATATCCCCAGCAATCTGATATTCTGTCTACTTATGCAAGATATGGGTGGCCCACTATTGGCTGGTCGCTGATTTTCGTGAGGGTGACATGGCTCTGGCCAACAAATAGCATGTGGAGCCAGCAAAAGATGATTGTATTCCATAAATTCGCTGCAGCCCACCAACCAGGTTCACAGAAATGTTTTGCAACATCCAACAGATGTTTGACCAACCGTTTTTTGTAGAATCCGCGTTTCATGTTGAGTTATCGACCACGCTTACATAGGATTTTCATCCACCAACGCGGGTGATCAGCGTTTTTGCTATCGAAGGATCGGCCAGAACCGTGCCAAGCACCGTGCGAGGCGGGAATCATCCTTGAAGGGTGGATGGAGGAATCCATTGCAGTAGTTTGGAGCCAAAAGAAAACAAGTCTCGAGAATTATATTAGCTATTAATTGTCATGGCTCATAAGGTTTAATGAATCCGTTAGTTGAGAATGATTTATATAGTATGATAAGTACTTAAAGCACAACGTTGACAAGACTGGTAAACCATCACCAGTGAGATCAATCAATTAAAGCAACCTGAAACAATCTCACACCGCTGACAATAGAAACAACTGCTACCAATCTAGTGGTTCATACTTGAAACAAACTCACTGTGAGAGCTCACAACCCATCAGGATGACCAGTACTTCTTGGCTCGGCGCTTTAGGGAAAACCAGGACCCAGAAGATGCAGGAAGGTAAGTGCCAATTCCAAGGTGAACAATGCCATCCATGACCCAAAAACCCATGGCTGACCATGAACCAACCAGCAGCCAGTCATCATACATCCACCATCCATGCACCATCCATGCACCAACCAGCTGCGACTTTGCCAGGTATGGTCGGGGCCGCGGTGCGGTCCGGAGCCGAGGATAGTGGGTGCTGAAGCGGTAGCACCGTTGGTGAACGATGACCATCTGAATGGTGATTGTGAATGGTCAACAGCAGTGGGTTCACCACTAAGATTGGTGCTGGGTCAGCAATAATTGGGTTACCCGTTGGGATTGTTGACAGTGGTCCTACTAATTGGTGTCGGGTCAGCAATACTAAGCGTTGGCTGGGCAAGTGGTGCAAAGGAGGGTTTAGTGGCAAAAATGACTGGTCACGCATAATCATAATGGCAGATCGAGAATGTGAACGACACCCCTATATCTGATGATGAACCAGCACTGATTTATGGTTAAACTCATGGTGATTTATTGATGATCCACCATTGCTTGATAATGATTAAGCATTGGCGAGCATAACAATAAATGAGGAAGTAAAACAACTAGATAGTATGGAATTTAAAATGGAATACCTCGACTTGAACCGCATAAGGAATTGAAAAAACGATAACCACAGGAACCCCTAGTATTACCGTGTGTGTCAGCATGTTGTGCTATGCTTGAAAAAACGATAAGAAAACGATAACAAAAAGGATAACAAACCAATAAGAAACCTTTACTATTTAGACTCGTGCCCATTCCTGTGTGCAAACAACATTTGGCATTTGTAGAAAGCTTGGATTTGCGATGGCACGCAAAACCAGAAGAAATTTTTAAAAAAAGATACAGCTGAAATTACATAATTCGATTTCAGCCCATTTGTGTTACTTCCTCACATGGTTAAGAAGATGAACACGGCCTCCACCAGCTAAACCCAGTGAGAACCCAATGATCCTTGGTGCCACTGAGGCCGGGCGCGGTGGTGCAGTTGCTGCCGAAACCTCTGGGGATGAGGCCATGGACGAGGCTGGCTGAGCTTGGTGAAACCCGGTGAACCACGGGTACCCCACGGGTGAAGCCTAGTGAAACGACCCCACTGGTACCATTGATAGTGGTTGAGGGTGGTGGTTAGTAATGGCTAACAACGGTTAGTAATGGTGATTAAGGGTGGTTGGGGGTGGTTAATTAAGGGTGGGGAAAATGACCAACCAATCAATCTTAGGGAAAGACGCTGAAAATGTGTGGAACGAGTGGTACAACTGATACCAGCGGCACTCCAGAAAAAATGGTGCCATTCCAAAAAGTGGCATGAACAGCTGAAGTTCAGCATGGGCCATTGTTGGTCACTGTCCTTAGTCAATGGCCTGATAAATTCCTGCGGCATGGAACTGAAACCGCACAGCAACGCTAGTTCTTGGTGGCAAGATCATAGGTTCAGGGGCCTCCCAATTTGTCGCAGCTGTTCCCTGCCATCCGCTTGAGCCGCCTCAACCACCGCTGACTGGAAACTTGTTTCCTCACGTAGACCAACTATGATTGGCTGATGAATATGGTTGATCATGGTTTATGATGGATATGTGCGTGGCACTATGTGATTCCATGTTGCCTTTGAGGGTCTACACGTCGGACATGATGCCACCCAGCCTCGCTCTGGAGAGGTTTCCCTGGACGGCATTTGAGTGGTGGAAAATTCAGACGCAGTGGCCATGTGGGGACCGCGAGACTCAGGAGGAATGTCACAACTGATGTGGTTCTGGCTGAATATTTGAGGCACCCAAATGGACAATGATATTCTGGAATGTGTTAACCTGTGCGATGAATGAGCTGTTGAGATGCAGAGATATCATACAGTCTCGAAACATGTTATTTTGTAAGTAGTTTTATACTTTGGGGGATGTAGTTCGGAGCCACATATTGAAAAACATATATCCCAAAGTTTGTTCTGTTCCTCGTCGGCATGTTCACTTGTTGCATATGGTTTGATCCACAGCTACATCTAGGAAATTTGCAGCAAATGAATTATTGGTGAGGAAAATACAGCTCTAGTCTAGTCAGATCATGGATGTGCCTTTCCATTTCACAAGCTCACATCCTTGCTACGATGTGGCCCATAACCATGAGTTCATTCATCGCCATCTGAGACTTCCGGAATTTGTTGCTGGTGCATCTCCATGTGAGGTGCTGATTCTCTCTTATAAACTTATCTCAGTCCGATGTAATCTTGATGATCAGAAAAGAACTGTTCAACAGTTTTCAACTGGTGGTGTTGACTGCCAGATGCTCTTCGTTGGGTTCTTGGTTGATTGATCGTTGTGAATTAGTTCATGATTGCCATAGGCCATAGGTGATACCTCCATCCTTGGCCATGAGTGTTGCCGGTGCTTGACGAATTGCGTTGTTCGGGTGGCGTGCCTCCTTCAATCTTCCGCGGTCTCATTGTACAGATTTCTCATGGTCCTGGAAGGAGCAACGTTGCCAGCTGTTGCCCAGCTGTTGGTGCTTGGAATGAACCAATTGTTTGTTGATGCCTTCCAATCAATAGTGGCTACAAATGGTTACAACTATCATTGATGGCCATAACTTCTTTGACTGGCTACAACTATCATATGATAGATAGCTAGTAATGGCTAGTGGTTGAAGCGACCGGTTTTCATGGTCTTAACATCTGCGCAGCGCCTTCCTTGACTTTGAGTGGCCTCAGAATGCGGGAAAAAGGCGAGCAGATCAGAGCGCTGTGTGCCCATGGCCCTTCCTCAGCCGATGATGCATTTTATTTACAAAATACACTGCATTTTATTTACTTGGGGGTCTCAACAAATAATTGGGGACAAAACTAATAGCATACCCACAAAATAAACCACAAGATCATCATCCAGATTTTGGTGATGTGAAAAAGATGTAAGTACAAAAAGCTGGATGTCCCTTTACAGGTCCCAGAAAATCAATGCATTTTACGTCCAAGAACCCGAAGTCAAAAATTCTGGGACTTTATTGCTGCTTTGGGCAACCGAAAGCTGATAGGGTGACTTTTGTCATGCCCTAGTACTGCGGCGTTACTGCTCCCTGTTTCTAACAGTGAGTGGAAGGATAACCGGCTTTAGAGCAAAAGAAATACTTGGAGCATGGTCTAAAATGGTTTTTTACCAGACCTCCAAATATTAGAACGAGTAAAGACAGGGCTTCATGATCTCCCAGTATTGGAATGGCTTGGAACACATGGGTGGTACGCAATAAATCATCCAACAATAACCATTCATAGTAACAAACCAACCATTGTGGGGGTCCCCCTATTTTGAGAAACATGCACATATGTCATATTTGCCAAGAACAGGTAGGGTCATAAGAAAGTGCTCCACCACAGACCCTCGTTTTATGACAGTTTCGGGCAGAGATGACACCATCTGCAGCCAGGGCAGGTGGAGCAAAACTTCAATCCCCACCCGACACGACAACACGGTGGTCACGGCCTTAGCTTCAAAGCCATAGCAATGGGAGCAGGGCAAAGGTATTGAGCGATGCGTCCATGTGGTCTTTTGCTTGCTTATGTTTTGTTTAATCCATCCTCACTTGCCAGAATCGTTTGGCCCAGCATCACTCACGATTGCATTCACCAATGTTAACCTGGTATTTGTGATCATCATAGATGTTTTTTTCCAGTCCATCCTCCCAGACGAGAGCAACCCTGAACCAGCACCTGACTTCTCCACCAGTAGACCTATTTGGTTTGTGATAAATTGAATTCTCGCAGGTAAACACAGGGAGTCTCCAGGCTCTTTGTGCCCCCTCTGGGGTGATCCAGCGAGCGATGGAGTGAATTCCTTCAGAGGAAGCTGTGCTGAAGAAACTGAGGAAGCTGCACTCCAAATCCCACTCATCAGAGTCACTTTCAGAGATCAAAAGTCTGAAGCTCTCATGGAAGAGAGCGCTGAATAGCGGACTTGAGAAGCTCTGGAGAGCGCTGAAGGGGCGAAAAGCTGCTGCAGTGTCCGTTTTCGCGATTGATCTACTCATCGGAAAGGGGATGTGTATTGCCTATCGGTTTATGGAGCTATTGCAAACAAAGGTGCTGAGAATTCATGCACCGATTGACTCTACCAATCCTGGCACACCAGGTGATACTCAAAGATGGGAGCTCTGCATTTGCAACATGTGGTGCATCTAAACTGGGTATACAATACATGGTTTCTTGTGAGATACAATTATGTATTCGCGCATGGCTGCACCGAAATGGCTTCAGAACCACTTTTCCATATTCTGGTACCAGTCTCTCCAACCAGTACACCACAAAGGTGGCCACGCTGAACAGAAATCAACAGAGTATGGTTCGAGTCAGAAAAGAACATGAACCGATGTGTTGCGGTAATGCCCTACTCCAAACAAGCCAGCAGAATGGAGCACCTGCGGTTGGAGAAAGGCTTCGGGAAGTGCCCAAATAAAACAACGTCCCAGGCTCTGGCACAAAGTTCTCGTTGCAAAAGGATGCTCCTGTATTTGTCATATGCTCCCATGGCATGTTCTCGTTGCTGCAGTTTCCAAATCCCCGGCTGTTGGTGTCTGTTTGCGAGCTGTTGCCTCAGTGCCGCTGTTGGCTCAGTGCCGTGGTTGGCCGTTTCGCCCAAGAGCGTGCGGAACGGCGAAGGCAGCGGAAACGAAACGAAATTCGGTGGGGAGAACAGACCGATTTTTGGGGGGCACCATTCATGGGGAGAATCCCAAGCTGATTTGATGCACTCTTGTTGTTGCTTCAGGGGAGTTCCATGATGTTGGGGTACCAACACCAGGAGGACAAGGGTAAATAAGAAGCTCAATACCAAGTGATCATGTTTGCCAAACAGATGATAGAACTAGAACTACTTCATATTAGATATTGTTCATTGTACAGATGATTAAATCATATTGTCGCCAACAATTCAGTTTATTCATGATAGAATTGATGGTTGACACATTGATACTCTCGATACTGGTACCAATTGGAAATGGATGAGATGATGTGGTTATCATGGATGACCGGTGGCTGATGTGCCCGTTGTTGGTCCAATGCTGGGCGTAGGCCATGGCTCTTTGGATATGGGCCGCAGTGGTTGCTGGGACCTCAGGGGATGTGGGGCGTCACAAGAATTTGTTGAGTTGATTGAGTTTTTATTGATTGAGTGGTTGAGTGGTTTAGTTGTTCATTGTTGTGTTGATTGAGTTGATAGAGCTTGTTGGGTTGATTGAGTGGTTAACAAACTGGGATCGGTTTGAGTTTCTTGAGTTTTGATGAGTTTTGAACTGTTGAGTCCATTGAGTTTCCACAGCAGTGTGCTGCATTTAATCGGTGTGGTTGAATTGGTGTGGGAAACAAAAACTTTCCCTTTGGGGTTTAATTGTCGTGGTTGATGGTTGTTGGTTGTTGATTGTTGATGCTGGTTGATTTCGTTTGGTTGCTACGTCAGTGGTTGCTTGCCGTTGGTCTGGTGCAACCAAGACAGGCCCTTGCGAAACCATGAGGACCTACCGGACTGCAGATCAAAACATCAGTTCAGAACAGTGGATCAATATCTTCCTTGTAGAAAGCCTATGCACCACTCCCGGGATTTTTGGGGACTGTGTATGCTTGAGTGGCGAGGAGAGCTTAATATTAGAGCGAGGGATTCGTTTCGGGCTCACACCGCTGCAATGATCATGCTGAGTCGAAGTCCGATCTCCAGCTGTTGGTGTTCGATTTGATGAACTGATATTCAACAATGATAAGTCTAAGTGTGAATCAAATGGGGAATTAGTGGAGACCAATGGTTGCTTCATATCACCACCATCAATAGGCTCATTCTTAAAACTGCTTTGAAGCGGCTACTTGATGACCACTATCGATATTTATCAACCAGTATTAAGCTATTTCTATTACTGGTGCTCAACCATTGCTAACCTTTTACTAATTGATTTGGAGTGTTTAATGGTTCATCAATTTCGCCAATCATTACTAGCGTGACATTACCATCATGAGTAGGCTGCAGGGTTTTATTGATCAGGAGTCTAGGCCTATTAGAAGGTTGATCACTGAATAGATTGGATCATCCATTGATGAATAGACCAATCAACGGACCATTTATAGACCACTCATAGTACTCGTTGGATCATTGATGAATCACTATAGACCTACTATTAGACATCAACCCGTTTAATTAACGGTCAATGAATGGGTTGAAATGGCTAATTGATGACCAAAACCAACATGAATACGGTCAAAATTTCACGATAGCCTATTCATGGGTTATATGAATTCCTATTAGGCACCAGTAATGAACAAATTATAGGATCATTGTCATCAGAAACCAATGAGAGCACTACATTAGCATGAACATATAAATAGCATGAACATATAATTATTATGACTATATTTTTATGAACATCATCGAATACTCCCTATATCCATTGATGACAGCCATGGTTCATTCTCCGTGCTACCCCAAGGCGTGGGCGCGGCTATGCCAGGGCCACAAGGAGCCTGTGGCCGGTGGATTCACGGGGCTGGGGGAGCTGCTTGGCTAACCACTGCCACGGTAGGATGGTCGCTAAACTCGCATGGGTTCTGTTGGTTGCACCCGTCATCTTCACTGTAAGTTGAAGAAGGAAATCAACATCTTCGGCTTAGTTTGGTGTCACCTAAGAAGAAACACCGAGTTCTTTCAGTGTCACCGTTTTTTTTGTGGGTCGACCAGTGGCGCTTCTCGCGAAAGCAGCGCGACGGAGGAGATTCCATCCGCAGTGTTTGGCTTGAACCGAGGCCCGGACGGGATCCCCTCGACGTCGTGCGAGTGGATTGATGAGATAGATCTATAGATTGGATCAGTGACTAGTCTGACCAGTTGTTGTTTGTGTGCGTGTGTGTGTGTGTGAAGTGATCGAATCCATTCGAATCTATCCCATTGATCCACAGGCAACAAGATCACAGCGCACCACAAGTATCCACAATTCACTGCTTTTAAAACAACGCCGCCAGGGTTGAAGAGTGCGAAGACACTCACGCATCGGGTGCCTCGGAAAGCATCTGCTGGGGCCGGGTCTCCATGGTTTATGGGGAGCAGTTCTTATTGCCGGCCTATGTTTCCAATGATACCTCTATTGTTGTTGGGTATGTACCATGATAGTAGAAAAATGTTTAATCAACAATGATAACAGCAGCAGTAGCAGTAACAACAACAACAACAACAACAACAACAACAACAACAACAACAACAACAACAACAACAGCAACAGCAACAGCAACAGCAACAACAACAACAACAGCAACACCAACACCAACAGCAACAACAACAACAACAACATCATTATTATCATCATCATCATCATCAAAAACAACAGCAGCAGCAGCAGAGGTATCTTTGCACGTAATCAAAGCAGTTGTTAATCATGTCTAGTCAACTCTTGATTATGTCAATGATAGCTCTATTGATAGTTCTACGCTCCCAGCTTGCTCGATGTTTTGGCAGTTTCAGATAGCACACCTTGTTGGATGATTTGTCAAGCTCCAAAACAAGTGGTACAGCATGTACCCAGCCAACACTGACTTAGCATAGGTGCAACCAAGTTGGTCAATTCTAGTGACTATCAATGGTGCTCGGTCACTAAAGGTTCCATGATTCACCATGGGTACAAGAGTTCATCAATTGTTTTTGGGTCATAATACAATTGCCAAAGGAAAAACAACAGTGGATATGTGACTGCTACCACTTGCTTTTGGGTCATTCAGACAATTCTAATGAGCCCCAAGTTTGTTGATGAACATTCTGACAAGCTGGTCCCAACAGCCCCCATTTCTTGTTCGTTGTTGGGTTCTCCATGTGCCAAAACTCTCACGTATGCATATGAACTATGTTTCATGCAGGCAGTTGTACATAAACATTGGACATGGCTTTGTGGCCATGTGCGTATAGAGATATATATAGAGATGCATGCCTACACGCAGGAATGACTATAGATATACACATCATAGATATACACATCTTCAAAAGTCTGTGTGTGTGATTGCCGTGCCTTTCGGATGGCACCCCTCGGCTCCCAGGATATCCTGCAGGCGGAAGCAAATCGATGGCGCTGGGTGGTGGGTTTCTGATGTTCATCTCTTTGGTGACACAGATGCCCTAGCCAGCTTCAAAGTTTGACAACAGCGATGGGCGTAGAGCTGGTCAAAAGATGAGACCCACATGGACCCACCATGGTCACATCAACGCCGAAATTTGAGACCTGGAGTTGGTGCCCTACAGTTGGTCTTGATGTGTTGCAACCATGATAAGAATCTATCCTTGATGGATCAGCCTACTCAGGTAGGACAGGTAAGCCCACTCATCCCATGTGGGAACGCACGTTTTCCCACCATTGCAACCAGCAGGCACATGCGCTCTTGAAAACCACCCACCAGTCCTGATCATCTCTCGTTGCTCATCCAGGCATCCAGGTTCTGACCAACAATCTATGATTTGCTTTGAATTTTCGCTATCCACCGTATATAGTAAAAACTATCCACCTTCACCATTCACCATCAATCAAGCACATGATGATTTGCACCTACTGCTTGCAGCTGTGTTGAGTTCCGTGGCAGGCCATGCATGCTATCGCATCTTGGCCAAACGCTGGCTTGCGCCCAGCAGGTGGTTCGATCACGGCCAGGTATCAATAGGTTGTTCTATGTTGTTCCACGCCGTTAAGGGATGACAAGGCTTGGTTACTGGTTGATGATGTTCAAGATGCTCAACCATGATCAAAAAGTGTTGATGATGGCTGCTAGTGATTGATAATGGTCAATGATGATTGATATGCCCATGACAGGCGTCCTCTTGTGGATGTTGTTCTTGGATGCAGCTGGGGTTATAGCTGGGAAATGACCATGGTTACAACGTATAATCCCTACAAGGTGGCTGAACTAACCCCGAACCAACCATGGTGAATGTCACCAGCTACGGTCCAATGCGCATCCAAGTTGAGGATGAAGCTGGATGGTGAACAGGCTTCGGATGTCATGCTATCACCACCAAAGCGGAGCTCCAGGAGTGTGCAGTCTGATACAGGTAAGGATCAAAGGATAGGCCTATGGTCGATTGTGCTGTAGCAGATAACCATTGGATGGTGCAGATATTATTGGATGATAAATGATTGGGCGAGTAAAGCAGATACTCTTCCGTGAAAAATAATGCATTGCGGGATAAATGATTTGATGATACTATTGGATGATCAATCAATAAGTAACGCTACATGCTACTAAGCAATGATGGTAAGCAGTTGTGCAGTTTATTGTAGGATCCCCCCAGCAAGGCTTTAGGGTTCCCCAACTTTTGAAACTGATGCGGCGCTGTGAAGAGTTTCCCAAACTTTTGCAGCGCAGCATGGCGAACACGATGGGAATACCCAACCATGTTTAAAAGTTTATTAATGATGAATAATGGTTGATAATTGGTGAATATGTGAGAATAATTCGAGTGTGGAGAATACCATGGGAGTAGCCAAAGCATAAGATCCCACTTCTTCCTTCCTAAGTCCGAGCTCTTCACCGAAACGTTCATCCCAAGACTTTTCTATCACGAAAAGGGTGGCTGCAACTGCATCCATATTTCAGAAAGCCACGGATCGCCACGAGACAATTTGTGGCCCCCAAAGTCATGATGCGCAACGTCATTGTCCAAGCACTGCCGAGGAGACGGTTTTCAGTGATAGTGAAGGCGCCGGCCTGGTGATTTGAGTGTTGTCAGCCACATTTTTTCCTGGGAAACACTCAAACTTGGGTATTAGTAGCTACTTTGAGGGTTGTTATTGTTTTTTCTGGGTAAATCGACCTGGGGAACCCCAAATGTAGCTTGATGGTTAAAACATGTTGCAACAGCTGGGTTTCCCAATGATCAGCCAAGGCTGGTTGCTTAAGGGGTACCACCATGGACAAGCCCACTTATTCATAAAGAATCACTGTTCACATGTGGACAGCAATCTGATTTCATAAACAACACAACCAGCATTGATCTCAGTTGTATCATAGGGATACTGTTTGACCACAAGCTTGCTGTCAGCTGTTTATTGGTGAGCACAGTTGATGATTCATAGTTGGGGCAATCCTTTTCACTAATTGATTGGCAGCTGCTACCAACGGTACGTTGTTTTGATCCAGCTGATGTTCAGTCCAATAGAGGCTATCATGAAATTCTGAAGACTTCAGGTGAATTTTTGATGATGTTATTCTGATCACTAGCTACGACTTGGAAAAAAGGTAGAAGCAAGATTAAGCGTATTGTTGATGATTAAGTAAGTACACTGATACTTAAATGCGGTTCCACGATTGAACTAAGTACTGTATTTGATCAACAACCGAAACCATCGTCGCTGATGCTTTGGCCATGATACCTTTCAAGACATCATCAGCCAAAAAAGATGATGAGTCATACGCATACCCATCGTCATCATTATCAACCAGTAACCACCATTAGCCATCGCTAAGCATCATGGATCACCACTCTATACCCATCATCAATCATCATCACTAGTCCATCATTTACCATCACCAACATCTACCACCAACATCTACCACCAACATCTACCACCACCAACCACCAAAATCTACCACCAACATCTACCACCAATCACCATCATCCCCACCCATCCATCAGCTTCACACCAGGTCCTTGCGGCGTGGTAGCTGAGTTGAAGGGCGCTGCCTGGTACCCCTTCAACGGGACTGGGCCCTTGCCTTGTCACTTGGCACAGGGAGATCGAAGTCATGGAGAAGATCTCCACTTGGGAATGGGAGATCGGAATTGTCTAGGGATTTTATAGGGAATCTACTTGTAGGTATCTCATGATATCTCTATGATCTCAAGATAGATTAGATATCTTCGGGAAAAAGATCTCTACCTGGTAGATATGTCGATCATTTCAAGATGCATGTGTGCGTAAAAAGACACATGATATCGAGAGACAGATGTAGCATGATATGTACCCTTTTTCCAGTATCGTATTACCCGTATCTATCATATCATTTCATTTCGTATCATATAATATCATATCATATCATATCATATATCAATCTATCCATCCATCTATCTATCTATCCATCAATCTATCTATCCATGGCAATTGCGTCAGCCATCTATCACCATTTTGGTGGAATTTGCATCTATGCACCCATTTTTCCCGATCCTCCTATTGTTGGTACAACATCAGCATCAACGGCAATGGTTGGTCGCACAGGGCCAGGGTTCATTGGTTGCAACTTGGTCAAAGGTGGGACAAAGCTCTCTACGAATTGCACCATCAGCTACCACCAGATGGAATGTCCGGAGGATCGCGGGGCGCGGTTGCTGGATGTAGCTGTTGGATTGGTGGGTCCTTTGGAGGGAGCGATTTGGAGCCAGGGGTACCCAGTGCTAGCCCTTCAAAGGGCCTTTAAAGGGGAAGCTAAGGAGCTAGCAGGAGGGTTCTATCCAAATTCTAGGTGGTCCTGGTTGTTCTTGTTGTTTTTTGGTGGTTGGTCGTTTTGTAGTGGTTGGTCATTGATGTTTCTGTCATCCTCTTTGCTAGGTGGTGATGTACTTGATGTCTCATGTGATTGAGTGGTGATGTAATTGAGTGGTGATGTACTTGAGAGGCGATGTCATTGATTGGGAGTTGACTTCAAATCTCCGTAACATGGAAGTTGTGTACTTCGTAACTAAACTTTCGTTTGAAAAATGGGTTAGGATAATTTCATAAGATTATATTATTAAGAATTACAATATAATTTTGAAACAAACTAAGTATGTTATTTGTTTCAATTTATTGATAAGATTCTATAGATATAAAAGTGGCAGACCTTTTCATCAATCCTGCTGTTTGGTCATAGCTACCAAGCCTGATCCAAAAAGGACAGCAAGCTGCTGCCAGGATTGCCCATTTTTGGCGCCCGAGCTGTGCTTTGGATGCACCAAAGAGTCATACAGAGGATGCCATGGGATGCCAAGGGTGCGTAGCAAAGATCCCAAGTGATGATCAGCTTCGACCCTCATGAAGCTTGGGGATTATTTTTTAATTTCCTATTTTTTAGGACATGCCATGTGAATTCCTGACTGGATACTCTGGTGGTCTCCAGTGCACCAATTAGAGAGCCATGCCCTCACGCGGATGGACGTATTCATCCACGCTGGGGAAGTTTTCAGGGAACCGCAACCACGGCGACCACAGAAAACCAAGGACGCAGCATCAAAGGCTGTTGACTGGACCTCTTAGTCCTGCGCGACCAAGGCATTTTCCATGCCAATTCAGTTGTCAAAAAGCAGAAGAATGTTCTACGAGCACCTGGGCGGAGGGAGGCCATGGTCACAGATGGTGGTATCCCAACCAGTACCTGGGCGGTACCACTTTCATGTTCATTCATAGGTTGCATTCCTGTTTCCAGCGTAACCAGGCGTCAATCCACTCGCCAAATCAGGGTAATCAATAAAAGTACACCGTCCTCTAACAACCAACCGTCTTGAGGCTATGTCCACTATCGCGTGGAATGTTTTGCCATGAAATCAATGATGGTGGTGCATATTATTGAAGATACCTACACCCTGGACGTGCCTACACAAGCACCATCATTTTAAGCTGTTTCTCATGCCTTTCCAATGGTTGATCGCAAGAGCAGGTAACTGCTCCCATTTCTTCTAGAAATAAATTGATATCAGGTTATGCGCCTCATCACAGCTGAAAGAAGAAATCAGCATGAGTTGTGCGTGTGCAGTGATGATGACTTGTTGGGCAACCATTGTTCCAAAGAACCACAAAAAGTTGTGTGGTTGTCCAACAAGTCATTTGCAGACACGTACTATCTGCAGTTCTGTGTACGCGATCCTAGAGACGAAAACAACAGTTTCAAACGGCCGCAGAACGCGAAGTCACTCAGCACCACTCTAGTGACTTCGCCCCCATCACTCGACCATTCCCATGATCACACAACCCCTTCTGAGCCCTTCAATGGCTCCGTTGGATTCACCTGCGCCAAACTGTTGAACCGAAGGCCAGTGTAGGTGCAAACTACTCCTCAACATGGGTGACTGCGGTGATTATGACGTATTATACTCATGGTTCCCAGTTGCCACAGAACAAATGAACATGTTTTACAGACAAAGATTAACCAACTACGATCATACCCATCACGAATCATTGACCGTTCATGCATGTTACCCATTATCCATCATTATCAACCCAAGTCATAAATCATTAACCATCCACTATCCCTTAACCATCCCATAGCCATCCGTTGACCATCCACTTTACCAATGTTCAATCATGAATGTGAACCATCATCAACCATTTGCAGGTTCCCCAACCTGCAACGGGCTGCAGATCATCCGTTGATCTGAGGTAATGTGGATATGGCTTTCTCTGCTGGGAACTCAGAGCTCATCAGCGTGGGTTTGGGATAGGTGAACGAAATTGGTTCAAGGTGTGTTTATTGTTTAATTAAAGACGTTTCAAGGTTGATCCAGAACATATTTGAATAGGTGAACCATTCAAATTGGGTGTCTGCTTATTTTTGTGATATTTT
>VSDK01024948.1:328072-345892 GCA_009767595.1 Symbiodinium kawagutii
ATGGGCAATTGTCGATCATGGCTAGAAAGCGGCAATAAAGACAGGAGTTCGTTGATAACCCTTGATGATGACAAATCGTGGCAGATAAACTTTAGAAGTCTCACGAATTGGTACCAACTAGACACAAACATCCTTTGGAATTCTACCAGTAAGAAATTGGTGTTGCTGACTGATCTGTTTCATGGTGGCATATGGTTAAGTAATTCACACCCACTGATTCGATGTTTGCAAACGCATTTCTGGAATGTGTTGGTTGGCCAATGCTGATAATGCTTGATGACAAGAGATCACAAGCAACAAGAATGACAATCACCAACCACCAATGAGGACATACCTAGAAGAAGTATTGAGCTTGCTTTCAGTGCTTCAGCCATTGCGCAAAAGACAACGAGGTTCACATTTCATTCGATACTTGATCCAACCACAATTGAAGCAACTAACCAACCATCAATCAACCATCAAACGCCAACCAACCATCAACCAACCACAACCAACCATCAACCACGCAACCTCCCAACCACGCAGCCTCCCAACCACGCAACCAGCCAACCAGCCAAGCACAACCAACCACTGGTGTCATACCAAGCTGACCACATCCAGTCCTCGTGGCAGGTGCAAGATTGGGATCTGCAGAGCAACAAGCGACCGCGAACCTGGTACCCTTTGATGGCACCTCGCACGCAGCTCCGCCGTTGCGACAGTGTGAGGTCTAGGGCAAGGAGAACAACAACCAGTGGGTGGTTGATAGTGAGATATATTGAGCAAGGGTTGGTAATTACGAAGTGATGGTTGATCATGTTTGACAATGGCGATTAAGAAAACAGCAACAACAACAACAACAACAACAACAACAAGAAGAACAAGAACAACAACAACAACAACAACAACAACAACAACAAGAAGAACAAGAAGAAGAACAAGAAGAAGAAGAAGAAGAAGAAGAAGAAGGACCATGCCAGCTGCAAGCTCCAGGAAAGCAATAAATAATGATACTGTAACAGGAACCACATTTGGACACTTGTTCCTATCAAAGAAGTGACAAGCCACAACCCGAAGCTGACCCAGGGCGCCAGCTGTGGCAGGTGGATTTGTCCAGGCACAACATCCTGGGCGTTGGCTTTGCCCTCTTCTACCGAAGCCCCTGGGCACTGGCAGGGAGCAATGGTGGTGTTTATCCTCAAGTATGGTTAATGATGGTTAATATGATGGTTAATAGTGAATTGTGTCATTACTAGTTCGGTGAGGAAATAGTTGACGTAACTTCAATGCTTTTTGCTTGGTCAAAGCTCCAATACTGGCAGAGTGTCATCATTTTGGGACATGTTGTATTGCTCTGTAGGGTTGTTGCATGTTGTTGACCACCCTGGATTTTCTTGACATTACCAGGTACCAACAAGTTGGAGATTCAGCCGGTCTTGTTTTCACATTTCAGCACTAGATCCTTCTCAAGTGCCACAAATCACCACGAAACAGTATGCTGCACCGCAGCTCATGCGCTGTTGCTTCCAACAGCGAGGGTTGGGCACAAGCAACAGCCATTACTCGATCTCCTTAACGAACCTTCACGCAATTCTCAAACACTATCCACGATTCCTCAGCATCATCTTCAGCCATGAAAATTTAAGCCGTCAACAAATCTTCACACATCTAATCTTCCTTAAGCACTGCATCTTTATCCCATGCATTTGCCAACAGATCTTCACCCCAAGCTGCCCTGGCCTCAGCCAAGGTGTGATTTTTGTTGCGATTATCTCGGTGATTTCTGCAGTGTGTCTCTGGAACTCACCGGTGCCTTGGCATCTGCAACCGGACCATGGTGGACTAGTGGTGGATCACGATGGTTGATAGTAGGGGACTACTAATCACCAACAATATCATTTCAATGGATTGATACTTTTTAACTACAATCTAAATTTGAAGTCTCAATGATGTTCTGAAAAAATATATTCTGATTCTCACGGAAGGAGTTTTACGTTTGTAATTAAGGATGATTCAATGAACATTTACCAATGGCTGGTTGCCGCTGAGCCCCTCCTTGTCGCCTTTGTCATAGGTTGGTTACCCCCAAACATAATCCATCCCAAACAACAATTTACAAGTCTCAATGAAACCAATTGGTCCCTATTCGATAGGGCTATTGCTCAAGCAAAGCCTCGCAGGTGAAGTTGTGTCTCAAGCAGGACTGCAGCGCAATAGGTAGGTCGATACAAATGTCATTCTAAGATCTACCCAACTCCTGGTTCACCAAATCAACCAGATCAGCATCCTCTTGCCATGGCTTACAATTTGATAATCAAACTCCAAGCTGGTTTCCCAGTCTTACTGAACACTTGTATGTGACTGACCATCAACCATCGATTTACCATCAAGAAGCTTCACTCAACCAATAATCAACTAGATTCATCAACCATTGTGAGCCCTTATGATCGGTTGGATATTGATCAGCTTATTCAGGGTTTACCATGGTTGATTAATGGTTGGTTGATGGTTACTGTTTAATCCCCGCGCGGTTTGAAATCAACCGCATATGGTTATCAACTACTTTCATCGACCATTGTGAACCCTTCTTGGTTGGCTGTAAATCAGCTTATTAATCATTACTAATCAGCTACTAATCAGGTTGATCTATGGCTGGTTGATGGTCAATGGTTAATTCCCAAAGGGTGAGATTCATCAACCGCATATGTATCTTTATTAGCTACTTTATTACTTATGTATCTTTATTTACACTTATTGATTATTGGTTGGGGATGAATCAGCTTCTTAATCATTCCCTACTAATTAGTTTCTAATCATATAATAACCCACCAACTTATAGCTGATTGGTTGAGGATGAATCAGCTTCGACTAATCATTATTACTTATGTATCTTTGTTTACACTTATTGATGATTGGTTGAGGATGAATCAGCTATAAATCAGCTTCGACTAATCATTCCTCAGTTGTGATCAAGTTGCAAGTTGGTCGCCCAGGACAGTTCGCATCTGGTGCAAAGCGCCCAGGGTGGAGCCTCTGGAGCCATCGTGGATGTCACTTGGTGGCAGGGTGTCGGGTTCAGCATGGGGGTTATAGCTGGTTGTGGCTGGTTAAACAATGGTGGTTTAAGAATGGTAAGACCAAGTAGGGGTTGATTTTAACTTCGGAAATTATCACTAAGAACATGGTTTATAGCTGGTTGTAGAGTTGTTTCATCATTGTTTATCATGGTCGATTAATGCTTCGTAATGTTCAAGAATGGTGGTTTTGAATGGTTGATCATAGGTCATAGGGAAAAGCAGGGAATCATAGGTCATAGGCCATAGGGAAATCATGGTGGTAGGGATAGATCAGAATGGGTTATGGCTGGTTGTAGGTAATTTGTCCATCATTCACACTTCGTAGGGATGGTGTACAGCAGCCGTCGGATTGCACTACGTGCTAAACGTGTAAAAAATGATGGTTGAGAACCATTCGTGAATGGTCAATTCCCGGTTCATAACCTGGTTAGCCAGTGTATGAGCATGCTTCATGACCAACCAGTCAGAGTTCATAAGGTTGCATTAATGATCAGCAATGACAAATTAATGGTGGTGAATTATGATGGCTTCCTATGGTCAATGATAGCAATTTGCACCAATCACAAGAATAGATATACTGGCTAATGATGATACAGTGAAAGATCCAGCTGTCAATAAACCACCATGACTTTACCCAACGGCAATTAGTGATGTGCCATCAGCTACGTGGCTCACGACCAACAATGGTATTGCACATGGTGACTGTAACGAAGGTTCTTGTAAGCAGGTGATGGTACAGTGGAATACAACCCACAGTCCCTAGACCCGGAAAAATACAAGCTTAAAAAATCATCACTATTCACCCGGTACCGAAATAATTTGTTTCACCTTGGTAGTCGAGGGGTTCCATTTTTGCTGGTAGCAGTAGTTGGAATGCTACTCAGCCGTCAAGGAGATAGGACTGCTCTCCCCACCTTCATGGTGAGCTTAGAGAAAAGCGTTGCATCCACACTTCGATGCATTGCATCCATAAGTATGTCTTTCACAGGTATGAAACTGTCTATGTTTTTCGTTGCATGTGTACATACATATATCTACGTATGAGATATTTACATATTTGCATATCATTCAAATGTATCTATTGTATCAAAGGTACATATATAGTTTGTTCATATGTACAATCTACGAAATCTTCAGCCATGTTTCTATATCCACCGTGCACCTTTGCACCTTCAACTTGGTCCAGGCCCTGACGATGAAGGAAATCCCCAAAGCCACCATCCCAGCAGTGCTGCTGTCTCCCCTGAAGATGCTTAGCTGAGACCAATGAGTTGGTTGAGCAGCTCAGGGCTTGGGCAGTCAGACTTGGTTGAGACGTAGTGGGTGGAATCCCAACTCCAGTCTCAGTGCCGATTTTGTGTTGTCTTGGAATGATTGGCCACTTTCATGTCTTGGAGAAAATGCTTGACGCTATTAACCAGACTTGTCTGTCCATTGAGTTTTGACTCATTGGAGAAACACTTTGGAAAAGAAGCAGCAATGAGTACTCTCAAGAGGCAAAGTAATGTACTAGCCAAACCCAGGGTAGTAGCCACTGCCTGTACACCGTAAACGTGCCAAGAAATACTCCATCTGACAGACATAGCCCCATCGACCACGGCTTTTTGATAACCCAAAAACCTTTCTTGGGGACATGTATCCATACTAGGATAGTTTCAATAGGCTGTGATCTATGGGGCTGTCAGATGGTAAGTCCACCAGTTTCTCCACTGTGGAATCCAGCCATCAAGATACTCAAAAGCTCCTTGTGGAGGGATCTCAAAATCGGGGGTATCCGTTCTCCGCGGTGGATTCAACACCTGGTAGGGGTTGGACAGTTGGTTGGACGCTTGCAATTGCTGTTTGCAGCAAACCAAAAAATGCCATGATCATAGGCGAACACGAGATAGCGGAGAGCAGCAGAAATGCAGAGGTTGGGATCATCAAGCAGATATTGTTTGATAAGAGTTGGAATTCTGCACCGGATCTCATTACGAATGTTTTCAGCATCAGTGCTTTTAGATTGTACCATTTCACCGACGACTTAGTGTGGTCCTTATCATTGCTGGTTGAACATCGCACCTGCACATCGCAGTGTCGACCACTTTATTGGAGCACCTGCCGTGCCCAACAAGCTCAACATGGGTTGATGATTCATAGATGTGAGGCACTCCTCACTTCATCATATTTCACGTATGTTTTCATGTTTTTCCTCATGGTTTCTCCTGGGATTTCATGATATTCTTATGGCATGCTCAGGATTTTTCATGGGATTTTCGTGGTTTCATGACATAGGATTTTCATGGGACTTTCATTGCTTTGCCTCAGGAAATGCCCGAAAAGTTCGCCTCTGGAGAAGGAGGAGCCCTTGAAGCAGTACGCGCGATCACGTGCCTTGCTCCCAGCATGTCCAAGGGAAGTCCTGACCGATCCTGACCGACTCCACGGACAAATGACGAGATGAATGGTGGATATGAAGGTTGTCACATGTTAATAGTGATGGTGGGTGATGATTGATGTCGCTTAGTGATGATTTATTATGGTTTATAGTTAAATGGCGTGGTTAATGCTGGTTCATTTATGGTGAACAATGTATAGAAGCGATAATACAGCTAGGGTAATCAAGAACGGAGAATCTTGGTTGATCGTTAATTAATAAAGACTATACATGGGCAATGAATCATTGAAAATGGATAGTGACTATATGATGATCATGATGGCAAAACAATCCGTTTGGTGAATCACAAATCATGACACTTAAGTTGATAAACTGATGGTCAACAAGAGACAACAAGAATAGAACAATGTTGGGACAGCGGGGGATAACGTTGTGAAATTTAAAAAATTGACTAACGATGGTTGATGCTAGCCAACATTTGGTGGCAAACAGTCATGAGGGGAGGTGACAACCAGCCACAGGGAACTTAGTGATGGTTGATGACTGCCATGGTTGACCAGTAACGAACCACGAACGAGCTACCAGCAGCGAGTGGCCACCCCTTCCCTGGTCGGGGGGTCAAGTGTCCTAGGGATCTCACACCGTTAGCAAGGTAATCTACAACAGCATCCAGCTGAGAAGGAAATCTAGGCATTTCCAGGCCATCGAATTGTAGGCAAGCTATGACTATCGCCCAGGCCCAGAATCATAGCAGTTTAATTGCCGATGCCGAAGATAAACATGAAACCACTGGCTTGTCTCGTGTTATAACCAGCTCGCCAACAATGATCAAGTCAAATGATTGCCATAGAATTGAATGAAATTGACTCCTTACGGGCAGAGCTATTGAAGTGCCAGTCAAGGAGCTGATGCTTGTTTTCCAGCCATACTGTTTGGAATCGAGATCTCTGGATACTTCCAAATCTTTCCCTGAAATTCAGCTGCCTATTGATTTCGATATGGGGGTTTCTCAACATTGGTAACCCCCAAAAATGGTATGTGTATTTCTATAAATGGTAAATAGTGGATCATACTTTGAAAAACCACCATATGATTTGATTCTCCTTTCGAACCATTCAGCTCATCGCTTCGCCACTCCCAGTTGTGGCAGGTGCGATGGTGATCGGTGCTTTGCCCCTTGGCAACGCCATGGGACCGGAGATTCCCAGTCGTTTCCACAAGTTCCCAGTGTTTCAGTGGGTCTTCACTGCTATTTTCTGCAGCGCGTGGTGTCCGGATATGAACGTCCACGACAACCACACCAACCGCAGCATTGCAATACTGGGAATGCGGAGAATTATCTATTTATTATGCAGTTTTTGAGAAGTTCACCTTCACTGCAACCAGATCAGCAGCTAAAGTCAGCTAAAGATGGTCATCCCGGCAATGCACTTTCTAAAACTGCAGACTTTCTCAAGGGGCCCTGTTGTCATGATTGTTTTCTTTGAGACAGTTGTCATCAACAAGAAACAAGTTGCTTGAATAAGTTGCAACAATAGAAAAGTATTTCTCAGGAACAACATGTAAGAGCTTCCTCAAACAAATGCCTTTCTCGAGAAAAAGACAAGGACCACAACTTGGGAATCCAACACTTCAGCGGTCCAACGGCTTGGTAGGGCCCATCATCAGCCAACTGCTTGAAACGGTCATGGCTAATGGCTGGAAAATTGGACAGATCAACAAGTAAGAACCACTATTGACAGTGGTGAATCAAATATCCAAATCCAATCGAATGACGATTTTCGCATGGGCTTGTGAAAAATGATGATGTTCAACATGGGCATCACAGCAGCTCCATTGTGATTTCCTTTGGCCGAAAAACCACAAGTCACAGCTTTCCTCCCGGACGCTCATCCGTCAGGTATGGCTCTCTCTTTCTGGCATCCGCATGGTTCGTGAGACGGCAGAAGAAATGGACCGAGAAGCTGCTTGAGCAAAGAACCACCAGGGGAAAGAATTGCACTGTGAACAAAGAGAGAACATGTGTGAAAAAAAAGATATGGAATCTGATCGTTAAAAAATACCACTTTCACAACTATCATCATTATCATGATGAAGCCGTCTCGTAACCAACCAGAACTCCGTTCAGGAGAAGTAGATGATGATGGCATATCTTAGGCTTTGCCCTTGCCCTTGTGATATGCCATCATGCTGGTACCTCACTATGATACTTACCGTGTTGATCGAAATCATGGTCGATGATGGTTGATGATCAATCTGCATTACAATGATTCGGAGGGTAGGTTGATCATATCCAATGCCATATCCATGATTCCATGATTTGACGGATTTTTACTTCACCCCCCGGTTTTGAACCGCTTTGATTCGTTGCCGAGTGTTACTCTTCTTGTTGCTCGTTGTTGGTTTCAAGGCGCCCGTGTCACCACGGTTTCCACCAAGGTTCGATCAGAGAAACAACACAATGTGCGACTTTGCACTGCTATTGCAAGGTGCCACCTGCCGTTGCGATGCCGTTGAGATGTGGCCATCAATGGTCTGGTTGTTTGTTTGTTTCATACATGCTACACCTATTCATGCGGTATTTGTTTACAATCGATATGTGTTGACATTTGTTGTTTACCCTTGTATTTGCGGAGACATTCAATACATGATTATCACTAGGATGCTGATCGGCATACGTATACCGGGATGACGTCATCAAAAGCTCTTGTGAAGATCACTGATGCTGGAGCGTGCCCTCGCAGCCTGGGCAGCTGAGCTGATGCTGTCAGCAACCATTGCCAGGGCTGCATCCCGGGTAGTTTGCAAGGAAGCAACCCCTGGGGATACTGGAAAGACCAGCCCTACACAAACCAGTTGATTCAAGTTGATTGCAGTCAAGGGAATATATGCAATAGCTAGCTGCATTTGATTGCAATCAAGAAAGAACTATCTGCTCAACAATGCAATCGACGAAAAAAATTACCATTGATCCACCCCAGACAGTGCCATTCTAGAACTTGTAAGACTGTAGTCCGAGACATCTGCACAACAGACGCCAACAACAATTGTGCGCACCCCAAGATTTAGCTTCAGAAGCATCATATGTACCCGATCTGCCCCAATGATGGTTGAGCGGGACAATGAGCCAGGTCATAGATATCAAGCAAGGATGTTCTTCAACGGTTGCAAACAGTCAATAGCATCATGGACCTCCTGAAATCGATGGGCTTGCTACAACGAAATTCTTGTGTATCCAGTTTGCATGATATTTTTCATCCACTCCTCCACTCAACCAACCTTAGCCAACCTTAACCAACCTGAACCAACCAGTTAACCAACCAGCTAACCAACCTTAAGCAACCTTAACTAACCAACCATCCGGTCACTCCCAAAGCACCGTCAGTCTCGCAGGTTTTCCCGCCGATGCCATTGATGAGGCGCGGCCAAAGTGAAGCAGCTGATGGTTGCCACCCACGATGTCCAAGAGCACAAAATGGCGGTTGATGATCTTCCATTCCGTGGGCAGTAATGGTTGACTGGTGATTTATTTGGCCGTAAGCGATTGAATGGGTTTATAATGGTTGATGATGGTGATTTGACGGTCAATTGGTGGTTATTCATGGTCAATAACGGTTATGATTATTTTTCATTTGGGCGTTTTTCAAGGCATAGGGACCCCCAAAGTGGATGGTTTACTACTATGAATTGTTGATTTTGGATGGTTTGGGGGGGTCCCATATTTTGAGAAACACACATTTGGTGGTCAATAATGGTTGAGATTGGTGATTATTTGATCAATGGATGGTTGATAAGGAGTAATGATGGTGAATACGATGGAAGATGATGGTTGTTTGAGGGTTATTGGGTGGTGAATGATGGGTAACTCAACAAATGAACTTTAGTTATAGAAGCGATTGCTTACCGTAGCAAAATGGTGAAACAGTTCCTGAATTTCATACTCAGATCCTGCCGAGTGGCCAACACTTTGGTGACTACAGATGCATCAGCTTGTGTACCTTCTGAGAACGGCTGAGAAAAATTGCAAGTTTGAATATCTCCAAGCATGCTATGCTTCACACAATGCTCACTGCAGCCGTGAACCACCACGATGATGAATGCTTGATGTCAATTTTTGATCACTCTCATCGAGAATGCGACCAGCAACTACAGTAAGATGAATCACGACTAGTTCCCGAAAATAACCAGCATCAAGTTTGTTAAACCATGTTCGGTCATGAATAACCATGGTCAACCAACCCTTAACCATGATCAATCAACTATTGACCATGGGCAACCAGCCAGAAACCATGATCAACGAACTACTAGCCACGGGCAACCAACTATAAACCATGGTTGGCCAACCATTCATCAGCGATAAAACCCATACCACCATTCGCGTCCCCACCCCTTCTTGCAGCTCGCAAGGTTGAGCTCAAGAAATGGGCGGAAGAAGAGCTCAAAAAGAGTTTTGTCAGAACTGAAAGTGAAGGTGGTATCAAGCCAGTTGGTTAAATGCTCCGTTAAATGGTTGGCTAAGATTGGAAAAGGTTGGTTAGCTGGTTTGTCAAACTGGTTGGTTCTAGCCTGGTTGGTTGATTTGTTTAGCAAATACGCTTGGTTTTTGCTGGTGTTTCATCTGCAGCCAGCAAGAATCATAATATGAGCCATGACAACAGGGAAAAAGCCACCGTCACTTGGTTGGTTCCATGGTCGGTTCTCGTTGGGCTTCAGTCGCCCTTCAACTGGGTACCACTTGGGGACCAACAGCAAGTCACCAAGTTCTGGGTTGCTGGACCCTCACAGCGCTGAGCATGTGCAGTGTAAGCGAGAGCAAGCCTTTCAGATGGGACTTGTTTGCAATGGGGATTCGATCACGGCAATTTCCTGCATCAACAAGAACAAATATTTGTGATGGTTGTTGGTTCTATATCTTCGATTGACCGAGTTAAAACTTGTTCTTAGTGTTCTCGGTTGTCCATAAGCCCATTGGTTGATCTGTGGGGACTGATCTTACAGGGATTCATTTGTGTGACTTGGTGACCTGGTACCCGCTGGTACCCCGAGCTGCAATGATAGAAGTTCTGGGCATAGTCATCAGCATTGCTAGCTCTTCATTGCGGACATATTTGGCTAAAAATGGGGCACAAACTCAGCAACTTGGGCGAAAGTTGCAATCTTAAGCCGTGTGCAATGAACGGGTTGGCTTATTCACGTGGTGATTGACAGGGTGATAGGTTTTTTCTTGGCCATCAGCACTGTTGAATTGCTGGGTGATTCACATGGCGGTCGATGACCCGCAGCTCACCCATGTTGCCAAGCCAAGACATAGCGAGCAGCAAATCATCACCGGAGAACAAGCACTCTCATCACTGAAGATCCAGCTCCTAATCAACAACCCGTAGTTGATAGTGGATCGAGCTATGGTTAGACCAGGGGTGGTTTATTTATGAAAAGCCAGATCCATTTTTGGTCGTAGCTGGTTATAAATCCCTAGTATCAACCACAAATTTGCGATATTCATTCCCCTTTGTTGGTTAACCATGAACGTTATTGACCCTAATTAACCACCATGGCTAACTTTGATCAACCATTTCGACCACTAATTAAAGTGAATGAATCCCCACTAAATCCCCTTCTATGGTTATAAAATCCCTTCCATCAAGATGCTTAATAATCCCAACTACAAATGGTCAACCCTAGCTAATCCCATCTATATCCCTCTAGCTGGTCAGAAATCCCTACAATTGTGAATCCCAACAACTAATCCCTACTAATTCACCCTTACACGTTGTTGGTTCACCACCAGTCGCTGGATCTCCCATTGCCAAGCACTTCGCCGCGCCCTAAGGGCTGCCGTGGATGTGCAAGTGGAAGGTGTCAGCCACTTGGCGCTGATCCAAGCGTCGTTTGCCACCATGAGTGAACCAGTAATACCAGTAGGTGACCAGTAGGTGATTATCTATGGTCAAGTGCAGATCGACTATCCATGTTGATTGAGACATCAACTATCCATGAGTAAACCCCTCTGGTGAACTGACCTGGTTACGTGGAAAATCCCAGCCATTTATCGTGGGTTTACGAATCAAAAGGATGATTTTCAGTTTCAAGCTTAATTTGCCAGAGAGTAACCACTACTGAACCATCAGGAACCATGTACGATCCAATATCGGCCACTACTTAACCGTCATAAAGCATTACGAACCATCACTAAGCATCGTCAAGCATCATCATTGATCCATACGATGCACCGTCATCAATCGTTGTGAGCCATGAACCATCACAAAATGAACTATTAGTATTGCGAATGAGTATCAACGATCGTTCAACCTTTTTGATGATGCTAAGCCATCAATCAAGCACGTCTAGCCATTGGTATTAGCCGTACTGCTATCCATTATTTGTCATAATCAACCATTTCATTGGTAATCAACACTTTTGCTTGATTTGGGACTATTCGTATTTGTAAGATGTGAAAGCAGTTGGGTAGATCATGACTGCTGGATAGTCCTACGTCCTTCGTTACTGATGGTGTTCAATCACATGATCACCTGACCATCGTAAGAAATTATCTACCCTGTTCTCATGGTGGATGATCAGTTATAAACGGAATGACTTGTTGTGTTGGAAATGATTGTGTTTGTTTTGATGCTCTACGCAACATAACTACGATTATGTTGGACGGGAACCGACCTACACCGTCTATGGTTTGAGGGTTCAAGGCCTTAAGGTTTGCGGATTATCCTGTATGTATACATCCATGCGTTACAGACACGCCTGCACACCAGTATACAGACTTGGCGCATTTTGTTGGACCTGCTGTTGTAAAGGGCTTGAGCCAAAATTGTCTGAAACTTCTCTTAAAGCCATTCCCCCACTTGCTCCACTTCTAACTATGGGCTCAGGGGACAAGTTTTCTTCAAACCCCAAAGAATAACAATGGCAAGTCCATGTTGTGGAATGGCGTACTGTACAACATCAGCTTTGCTGCAGATATGTTTTAACTTGAAAGGAATTCGAGCCAGAATTTGGTCATTGCCCTACATTTTATGTAGAGGAGCCGCCTCTGGAGCATTCAGCTGACGTTGCTTGTTCAGGACGATGCCAGCAATATTAAGAAACTTCGAACCAAAAGGCTCTCAGTCAGAACCCAACTGCTCCTTTCAAGTGGTTTGCCTTACTCCAAGTGGTTCTGTTTGACTTGGATATGTCATTATTGAGCGGAAACACATCACTACTGTTTTATCAAACATTGTCAGCGAATGCCGTCCAGGACACATGTTAACCAGCAAGACGAATCACACTAGTTATGAGCCTTAGAGTGTTTCCTATATTTTTTCTCCAAGACGACAATTGTCATCTTGGTACTGGTTGATGGTTTCTAATATGTTTAATCCCAATGTTTGAAATGGTCGGTTGATTGACTTGCGCACATGTTTCACAGGGGTAACCACCAACCAGGATAGATCCGCTACAGCTTTCACGTCTCAAGCTGGAGCTTCAGGTATCGGCTACGACTACGGATCCTTGGCCATGAGAATGTCCACGACAAGCCATGTTTTTCCTAGGGAAACAAAATTGCATGACCTGTAACCCTGGGTTCCCATATGTTAAATCTACGGGGGGGTGTTCTTATCGACCATGCGATGGTTCAGGTGCTTAGTCCATTTCAACGGCACCCAAGGCACGCCATTGCTTCCCTTGCCATGGAGAATTCAACGGATTGATGTGGATTTGTCCAAGAATGGTGGTATTCCTCAGCCAACCAAGAATGACCGTCATTCATAGGGAAACCAACCAACTATAGGAGTACACTATTCAAACCCGTGTAAGGACGAAAAACGGAGTTGCTGTTCACATGATGGTGCCCTCTTGCAGAGCAATCATGCGAAAGAAAAGCCATTCTCCAAGTATTCTTCAACCAGATCCAAATCCATTCTCCAACTGAATTCAGAATTCAGCAACCATTTTCCAACCATTTCTCCAACCAGCTCCATCCTCCAACTTCTCCAAGTTGTCATTTGTCATTCCGGGTGTCGCTGCGCGTTCTCAGGAGCTTGGACGGATGAGGTCGAGGAGATGACGGCGAGGCGAAACGACAGCTGGTGATGGAGTTGATTTGTCATGGCTAGTTATGATGGTTCGGCTGATGAGTGCTTACTTATAAGGTGCTTGGTTGTAAGGTGGTTAGTTGTGATGGTTATAAGGTACTCGGTTATAAGGTGGTTGGCTATAAGGTGGTTGGTTGTAATGTGATGGATATTTGATGAATGGTGAATTGAAGTGTGATTATGGTTTGTGATAATGTGAACACATGTGTCATCTTCCCTCTGATCTGACACTTTCTCTTTCAATTTTCCATAAGTTTCCAAACTCCCTTTGATGATGGATATGAATGGCTGGTGACGGGAGCTACACGGTTTCTCTGCTGATTGATGCGATGAGAAGTTCAATGGATAACACTTGGTCAATGATATGATACTCACGAGCGGATATTCATAGGAGTTTTGGGGGACCCCCCTGGATGGGACCCCCTTAAGAATTGCAGTTACACATTTTGAAGTGCATGATTCGGATGAATTTGGGGTGTTGTTGCCAAAAGTGCCTGCAAAATGCTCCAAACCCTAGGGTTCCATTAGGGTTCCACAACCTACACAGGATTGGGACCCCCTTCCACCAGATCTGCTCAGATCTGCAGTGCTTCAGGGGGTCCCATCCAGCAGGGTCCCTCAAAATCCCTATGAGATATGCGATCCACCATCTATTTGAAGCGCAGCGCCACGATGTCACTGGGAGCCAAACAGCAGGTCAAGATTGGCTCTACTAGTAATGATCAGCCAGAATTGTGGTTGATTGAAGCTTAATAGTGGTCAATGATGGTTGAAAATGGTTGATATTATTGCCAATTGAGGGCTAATCGTGGTTGATGAAAGTTGAGAATGCTTAATGATGATCGATAAGTATGGCTGATTTATGGCTGATCAATGGCTGATGCGAAATCTACAGACAACCCGGCTGCTCTAACCTCGAAGGTATAGGTCGATTTTCCCATCAACCATACCCTTTGCCATGTCCTTCTCCCACAGGTATTGCAGCCATCTGGAGTTGTCCATGCGAAAAGAAGCAGATATTTCCAACCCAGCCGTTGAAGAGGACAGCGCGAGCGAAAGCGTTCGCCAGCTATTAAGAGCAAATGGTGAGCAAAAGTATGCGTAATATTTCAAGGTGCCTGATGATTGGTTGATGATGTTTAATGCAATTTGGTAGTAAACACATTCATGATTGCTAATAGTTGTTTGATAAAGGACCATTTGTAGTTATTGCCAATCTTGTGAACCCAAGCAGCCCAGAGCAAGGATGCCACCGGTAGTGTGTTCTTGGATGTGCGCGAGCTTTCGCTAAGCCAAAAGGGCTTGAGTGCACCAGACTTGAAGATATTGGGTGATACTTTGTTCTGCAATGATGGTTTGCTGTGTCACAGTTGAAAGCTCTTCCTCAACGAACGAACCAAATGGTTTCCAAAAGGTGGGTCGAAATTCATCGATTTTTGTTCACACCAGTAGTTTTTTTTCCCTGGAAGATTCAGAATGTTGGGGGTGCAGCTTGACACATCCACATTTTTGGGAAGATCAATGGTTCCACCTGTGGTCACTTGCCACACTTCTTGATCCACGGATGGTGACCGTTGGTCCAGGAGCGCATACGCCTAAGGAGGATGGTGAGAAGGCCTGGCAGGGGAAAGGAATGGCCGGTGAACATGCCAGCATGCTCTGGGAGTCTACAGAAATTTCCAGGTAGTTTAGGTCTTTTTAGGTCTTTTGCATGCACATCGCGGACAAAAATTTGGGGGGCGTACTCGTTCAAGTTTGGCACAAGATCTGTACCCAGAAATGGGCGACTTACCCAAGGGAAACATCCCCGTCTTCCAAAATCTTCTCAGTTCTCACCCCATGGAGTTTTCAAGCTCAAATGGCACGCGCCCAATAGGATCATTCTTCAACATGTTTCACCATGATTAGCCCAGATTAAGCATGTTTATCACTAGTAATCCACCGTGGAAATCACCATTCATCTATCATTATTCAACATCATTCACCATGGTTATCCACCCATTTTTCCCCATGATTCACCAGCAATCCACCATGGAAATCCACCGGTCATCCACCGGTGACCCCACAGCTTTGACAGGTCAGAAGTTGGTTCGACCAAGGCAAGGTGAAGTCAGCAGGCGCAGTCATCACAAGCGAAACGCTCGGTGGGGAGATGTGCATCTTTGGACAGAGATTTTACATAGTTAGGTCAAATATATATATATATATATATAGATAGATAGATAGATAGATATAGATATAGATATAGATATAGATATAGATATAGACATATATATATATGAAATATCTACTGAATAGAGATTATCCACAATCAATAGCATGGTAGCATAGATAGTTCATAGAATAGTATCTACTGAAATATCTATAGAATATCTAAAATACATGAAATATCCGCTGAATAGAAAATATCTAGAATAGCATGGTAGCATAGATCGTTTATAGATCTTTTTTTCGTTCACTTAGGTTACCTCATTGGATACCCCATCGTCCGAAACATGTTCCAAACAGATGCCATCCATTACATCGAATCATGACCCGTGTGTTTCCAGCTGGAGCGGTGCAGGACAAGTTTTCTTGTGCTTCAAGAACAACACCGACAAGGACGGCTTCCGAATCCGGGGCCGGTGATGGCGGTGATGCACTATCTTCGCTGCCAAGTAACCACTTGTGCAAGACATTTTTTTGAGTAACAACACGCTGCCTCACCCCACGGGGAACAACACGTCATGTCAAGAACGGGATATTGGACCTCATATGTACATATAGGTACCTGTCGCAGGATGTTGTCCACGAATTTGAAGATAACGAGTTCGGCGATAAATGAACTTACCCCAGGCCGTCGCTTTTTTGAACGTTGCAAATGAATTTTGTGTCAGACACTGGGAGGTTGACAATTGATCATGAGGATATTTGAGCATTCACCCCACCATGATTGCCGGGGTTCCAAAGCGTCGCTCAGCAGCCTGTTGCGAACATTATCAACCTCAACCCATACCCTGAAATGCTGAAGCAACTGATATCAGCCCACCGTTCTGAGGACAAAGTGATGGAAAAGTACGAGCACATGACAGGTAGCTTGTTCTCCTACAAAGGCACCGCGATTCAGGCGGGCTCCATGTGCGGCCCCGGGTAGGCGAGGTTTGAAGACGCCTTCGAAGGAGTGGTTGGTATCCAAACTACTGGCAGCCACGCAGTGGAGGGTGGTTGGTCAAGGGGACGGGAGTGCATCTTCTGATGGAGTAACATCCGGTGAGTCTTCATCAACAGACACCATGTTTTGCTGAATTGCGTTACCCTTAAACCTCTACTGCGAAAGCATTGATTTTCCAGGATCTTTCAGGTGGTTCCTGGCGGTTCCTGGTGGTTCCCACAGTGGTTCTGCCAGATACCCACGAATCTCAGGTGGACGTGGTGAAATCCGAACCCTCGGATGTCTTCTGGCAGAACCTGCATACCACAGAGGCAGACGTGGTGAAAAACGAGAGGACGGGGAAGCCGCTGGAACAGGTGGTGGTCATGGCTACTGAGCGACGCTTATTACGTGTGTGGAAGGACATGTTGCTTCACCATCCAACATCCAACACCAGAAAAACCATGGAAACACCAGGCAAAATTGGAGATGTATTACATATATAGGTGATAAATCATATACTCCGGGGTGAAAATAGATGGCTCCGATTCTTGAATTGCGCCATCTATTGTTACGCGCAGACGCCGTGGTTTGCCCAGAGGGCAAACCACGGCTGTAGCAGTGAATCAACCAACAAATGTTTGTTGTGAGAAACACTGGCTTTACGCAGTGATTTAGGGGTTAGGGTTTTAGGGTTTTGGTGTTAGGGCTTAGGGGTTTAGGGTTTTAGGGTTTAGGGTTTACGGTTAGGGCTTTGGTGTTTTAGGGTTTAGGGCTTAGGGCTTCTAGATTCTCAGAGTTGCAGAACAACGGTCCTGCGCAGGGTTTTGAGCAGTTGACAAGACTAACTTCTGGGCAGGTCTTGTGCATCCGGGCAAACCATGGAGTCTTGCCGTATTGTTATGTGAAAAATCAAAAATTGAATAAGTGTAAAATGCCTGGTAGATGGCGTAACTCCCCAAAAAAAAGAGAGAGCTGCCAGCTGTGGGAGTGCGTTTTTTTTTTAATCATTGCAGCGTGTCTGATCTAGTAGTAACAAACATACATGCTTGATGAAATCCCTATATGTTTATTTTATTGTCTGTACATGTTTGGATATAAGCCTAATTAAGTAATTGTTTTTAATGCAGTATTACATAAAGTGATATAAGTATGGCTCAGGAATGC
>VSDK01024948.1:371326-417681 GCA_009767595.1 Symbiodinium kawagutii
GTATTTAGCCATTATTGGCTACTGTTTGCCATTCGGAACCACTAATTTCCCTCTTAGCCATGCGTGACCACAAATCAACCATGATCATAACCACTAATTAACCAAGGCTGAACCAACCACCAACCAGTATGATTATTATACTGGCTATTACCCACCCACTGAGTGGTTACACCATGATCATTCAAACTGATGATCATTATAGCATATCATTATTCAGTAAAACCACTGGGTGCTCAAAATCGCGTCATATCATGAATTGAGTTAACCATCATAATAACCATCAACCACTATTAGGCAATGGTTTTACCAATGATTGGACCATTTGTGCCGTTTAATGAGATGATCATTATTATTTCCTTAATGGATATCATTAAAGGATACCATTATTATGAGATGATGATTGGATTTCCATTGAGCGAAGGCCATGGACGGTATCATGAGATGATGATGTGATTTGGTATCCTCATACTATTTTAAACCATCATGTCCTCATTATTCCTGCCAATGATAATTAGTATTACCAATGATAATCCAGTGATTATCTATATTCATACCATTATTAATATCATCATGATTATTGCTACCTATACTATTAATATTATCAATATTACTAGTTATTAACTATTATGAATACTTGAATACTAATAGTGAAATACTAACTATTAGTATTACTATAATATATTACTCATAGCAATTTGATCTCCAGAAAACCCCTTTGGAGGCCAGCGACTTCGGCGATGCGCTGGAATTCGAGACCTGGTTCGTCACCTGGCCGTTGGCGTTGCGGTGAGGGCCTGGTGTGCCCCGTGGGTGGCACCGGGATGCCATGGATTCAAAGGTGGGCCATGGCGAAAATGGTGGATTTTATGGGGGTTCATAGGGTTGCTTCTAGGGTTTTATAAGATTTTATAGGGTTTTGCAGGGTTTTATAGGGTTGTTTTTCAGGGAATGTATGGGTTTGCAAGGGTTTCTGTAGGATTTTACTTTAAAACACATTGGGAGAATAAGGTACTAGGGATTGACAAGGATTGATAGAGAATAAACTACATGCCTGGTGGTTTCTCAAATGATTAATGATTATTAAGAATAGTAGGTGTTGTCGGAAGTTTGATTTTAACTATGCCAACTACATAGGGGTTTCTCAAGCCAGTTTGGGGAACCAAAAATTATTGCAGGTTTATTACTATTTGCTTGTTAATATTGGATGATTTCCGGATACCCCTGTTTCGATAAAGCTTTGGATTTAGCCATAGGTTGCCCAAGTAATGTTTAGGTAGGGAGATAACCTGTTCAACCATGGTTGGTAAATGGAGTCGACTAGCAAAAATGGTTGAGTGTTAATCGTTAACCAGTAGGTTGAACCAAGGCGGTAACTAGATGCCCACTGAACAAAGGCCGACCGCTACAGATGTAACCAGGTTTAACCACAGAAATGTGGTTAGGATGCGTGAGAAATCTAACCATTTGGAGCCTCACAAATCCTCACATCGACGGGTTACAAGTCCTGCGACGTAGTCCACTGCAGACATCGCTGTCTCAGGAGCAGTTTGTGGGCATTTTTTACAAATGGAAAAAAGATGGCGTGGTGGACATCAGCCACTCGACTGCAGTGGGCAGGCAAAATTTTGCAAAGGATAGGGGGGAAACTGTTGCGAAGTTGAAGTAATTTCTACCAATCTGCAAGGGTTTTTTGCAGCCAGGTGACATCTCGGAGCTGAAGCCGATTTTGGGCACGACTGAGCCCCTGTTGAGTCCAAAGAATGCGGAGCAAGCCGCGTCGAGATCGTGAGACCGGTGCTTGGCACATCCGCAGAAATCGCAGCAGAAGACATTTTCGAGAGATGTTTTGACAATGTGATAGCTAGCGGGCACAGCCCCCAGATAGCATGCAATGGCAAAAAAAAAAATTGACAATGTGAAAATGTTTAGAAATCTTTACATGTTACATTTATAGATTTGTTTTCGGTGGTACTACTGTTTTCAACCAAAAGTCAGGGTACCACCTACCCGTTTTCCAGCGAAAGAAACAAAAAGGTGCCTCCTTTGATTCTCAGTGCCAAAGTGAGGACACGTTCTCATGGCAGGGGCCACACCTCGTAGCTGTGAAGCAATGATAGGTTGCCAAAATACAATTTTTTGATGTGGTAGATCGCTTGCGGATGATCACCATGTAGTTTACAACAGCGAAACTTTGGGAAAGCAGCTACTTCTATGGATGATGTTTCTCTGTTTTGCTCAATTTCTATAGGTGGTTTTCCACAGTTGTCTTGTTAAAATGTGTTGAAAGACCGATGAAAGCCGTTGGGATCATCCTGTCCATCGAATCTGATGCAACGAATCTGTGCTGGCGAAGCCCAGAACTAACATCTGAACGCTGCGCTCGCGAAGCTCAAATGGCCCAAGTTTTCCAGCCGGGAAGGTCATTCGTCAATCATGACATGATGGAACGATGGCGAATGGTTTATGCTAATGGTTGATGCAAATAGTCAATGCCCACGGTTAATGATGGCTAATGCGGATGGCCAATGGAGTATTCAAATATGTTTTCAGTCGATTTTTACCGCGTGCAGAGCAGCATTTACAGCTTGAGCTTAGCCCAATTAATGCGAGCAACACTGAAACCAGTGACAAGAACAACGAGAAAGGGCCATTTCGCAGGAGGAAAAGATGCGCCATACAAGCCGATTCAGTGCTACGGAAAATTGAAATGGTATTTCCTTCAACTGGGGAACCTTAAAAATCTATGGTTTATTGCTGAAAACGATAAATGTTGGATGATTTGAGGGGACCCCCATTTGAAGAAACCAGCAAATAAGTATGTCCAGGGAGGCTGGCAATCCATCGGAAGAACCCAATCGCAGTCGTGTCACACAGGGATGCCATGGAGAGCAGCCACCCACAAAACTCATTGACCGTTCAGAGCCATCCGTGAAGCACAACCAGTTTTCAATGGTGGCACACTCTTCAGGTCAGTCGTAATGATGATTTTCCATCATTGATTATGTTTTTTAATCATAATTGAAACCTTGTTGGTAAAAGCATCATCCACCATGATCGAGCCATCAACCAGAATGAAAGCAGCATCAACCCTTACAACTAACCCTCCATCATTTGTCACATTTCTAAGCTTCATCGTTTCCCATCGCTGACCCTCGGCTCAAGTCGGCGCGGAGCCGTGCGCCGAGAAGAAAAACCAATGAAGTTAGCCACAGGCGCGCGGCAAGTGTAGCAAGGGGAGGTGCAGGTGGTTCAGTGGTGGGGAGTTGATGGTCCCTTTTAGTGGCTTGATAATGATAAGGGATTGTTGTCATTGGCGGATGATTATGTCTGGTTATATGGACAGTTGATACAGGTGCATAAGTGTTTGATAATAGAGAGAATAGTGGTCTTTGGCAAATGATGGGTCTTATAAGCATTGCTTAATGGCGGCTAAATGGTAGATCAATAATCGCTACTCACAATGGGGATTAATAGCCACTAACCAGCAATATGATGATGGTTGACGGTTAGGTCATGAATAATGATAGAGATGTAAGCAACTGTTATTAATGATGATATATGCATATCAAATTTCTATGGTTGTTCTTATTTACAATCAGTTTTGCTGTTCTTTTGTTGAATGGGTCATAAGCAATGAGAAGTTTTTCACCAGCAATGAGGGCATCATCTGTACCAACAACCAACAGTCCATCGCAGCCCCAGTGGGGTCTATGATGCTTAATAAGAGTCAGTCAAAGGAAGGTTAGCTATGCAATTCCACGTTCAAGGTAATTTCACTAGGAATCTATTGTTCTGGTCAGGTTTCAAGCAATAGCTAATGAACCAATGCCTCCAAAGGTGGTCAGTTGCACATGTCCAAGACCACCTGTTCTGACAGAAAAGCAATCGAGTGAAATGCTGTCAGCTCGACAAAGTAGGAGGTTTTTGTGAAAGCCAACATGTTGCATGAGCCACCTGACAAGAATCGAATATCCCTGTTTACTGATGTGGTAAATGAATGCAAATGATGATGAATTCTGATATGGTTAGTCAACCTTCACTGTAATTGCCCTTAGATTTTCTCTTATATGTCATGTTGCAGTAGGTTTGCTAAGACTACGACTACCATTGCTTGATTAAATGATTAATGCAAATACTATGCTGAAGAACACGGCAAGCGTCACCCATTGCTTTGGGCGAGCGTCCAGGATGGCTATGGCACGTGCCGCTTGGCGTCGAAAATGAGGGGGAATAGCAACCAAGACGGTGGGGAATGTCATGGTTCATCTTGGTTACTGATCCTTTAGCAATGGTAATGGATCATTGCTATGGTTGATATCTGCGAAAATCCGGGAAAACAATGATCAAAGGAAGTATGTCGACCCCCCAACAATGATAAGGAATCGAATGATTCATGGTGGTACTCGATGGTTGTGGAGGAGGATATGCAGCAATCGTAAAGAATATAGTGCTTAAATATTGCGTAAACCAGAGCTGGTTCAGCGGCAATGGAGTGCGTGAACTGTCAAAGCTATTCACGATGGTTAACCAACAGTTTAGGGCTGGCGTTCCTAAACCAGGTACCCGAAATTCACAGAGATCATGAGATTTTTGATATATACCCAGTTTAGTTTAGAGGCACCTCAATCTCAAGAGTGATAGGTGCATTTGACGTATCCCCGCTTTAGGAAACATCCTTTTTGCGGGGAATGCCTCGTGACCTGGTTCACGAAGCCCTTGTTTCATGGATGCGTGCCTGGTAGGGACCCGTGTGTTTGCGCTAGGCTCATATCGTTGGTATTGTTGATGTGTGTGTTTTTGTCGATTGTATTATCGTAGCCAGTTTCAAGTTGTTCACGACCACAGATCAAGCAGAATATATCTATTCAGGAATGCCATTGCCAAGTATAGATATTTCTCGGCGCCAGGATCAATGGCACCCCGCCAAGGGTATCGGTTTTTTCTTGTCCTGTTGGAGTCATAGCTACTCTTGGGTATCAGTGACCAGCTGACTGGTGTGGGGTGCAGACTCACGTGTGGACCAAATCTGCTGATGGATTCACAACTCCCGGCACCAAACACCAAGGATATCAACCACCAGTGATCGTCAACCACGATCAACCGATATCAAGGCCACTTGCAAGTCCGAACGGTCATATCGTCATCCACCATATGGATGAACCCTTACGTTACTAACCATGATTGACTGTTACAAATCTGTCACTGACCATCATGAACCCATGTTTTACATGACCATTCACCATGATCATTGAGCATGCCTTTTTGCCATGATCATCAAGCATGATTCTGAACGATCGACCTCTTGTGTTTGACCTGTTCTTGACCCATTGCCAAGGTGCTTCGCCGTGCTTGCCACTGGGCGGAGTGAGAGTGACGTTGTGGCCGTGTGGCTAGCAATGATGGCGAGATTTTAACGCTGGCGATTAACAAAAGGAAATAGTAATCACCATATCAAACAGTGATTGAATAATGAGTACTGCATAGCGTTATAAGGTTGTAGGTGTTGATATTGATCCAAAAAATCAGAATCATGATGGCCATATGGTTGATTGATCATGGTGGTCGTATGGTGTGGTGATAAGTGACAGTAATTTTTGTTAAAACTGTTGTCGATGATATTGATGTTGATACATTAAGAATACATGGAAGCTTGGCAACAATGGTGATCAATGGTGGTACTATGCTAACATAATTGGTTCATTGGTGATTGCGAAACAAGTTGATTGGTTCATTGTCAACAAAGGGTGATCAGCTAGAATAAAGGTGACGATAGTGGTGAGAATATGTTACCATTTCAATGGTGTAACAAAAATGGTGAGCTGGTTGAAATAACGGTAGTCCGTGATTACTATAGTTCAATGTTCATTGGGGATAGATGATGTCACTGTAGGAAACCATATCATTCACGGGCTGCACAACTACAGTGATTAGGTTGATGTTGACAATATTGGTGATCAACGATGATTCCAATGATCTAGAAATCACTATTCAATGGTTTTGATGGTGTTGACAAATGTGTCAATAGTCCCCAAATTTCTGCATAACTGTGGTTGTTTGTGACTCACAAGTGGTCAATAACATTGAAGAATCCTGAACAGTGATTGGTTGATCAAATATCAACAAAACTATAACCATGGATCAGTGATTGGTTGATAGTGGTTAATCGTTTTTAATACAAACTATCAATGGTATATTGGCATTGATGTAACTAAACTATCAATATCGTTGTTATAATCGTTTAATCGGTTGTTGTTATAGTGACATTGGTTGAAATAACAGTTTTCAACCAATCACTGGTGTAGTTATATTGGTATATATCTCAATATAGTGACAAACATCATACTATACCAATATAACTTGTCACTATCTCAACTATCTCAATTGGTTATACCATCATGGTTATACCATCATGGTTATACCATCATGGTTATACCATCATGGTTATATTGGTTTAATCGGTTGTTGTCATAGTGACAAACATCATGGCATAGCCATTCGTCCCAGCGCCAAGGTGGAGGCCGCCCAGCTGACCAATCCAGCGCCTTGGATCCGAAGCCACTGAACCATCGTGAACCTATGGAGTCTTTTGGAGGGTTTATTGGCAGTTTAAGGTGGTTGGTTCTTGGTTTGATTATACTTAAAATAGGAGTAGTTGCTTTGATGATTATTGGTTTGCTTGGCTTGATGATGTTTAGATACTTGATCAAGGATGTTGATTATGTATAGAATAGGAGTAGTTACTTTGCTTATTAGGTAGTGCTTTAGAATTATGTTTATTGGCCAACTTGATCTTTCGGGTCAGCCCAGCTTCTTCAGCTTTCATCGGCGCGTTCTCATCAGCTCCCCAACAGTCGATCATAGAAAGAGACTTCTCCTTACGGTGAAGAATTTGAATTCTCCGAGACTTTGGGGAAGCTCCTCTTTCGGTGGAGAAGTGTGGGGAGCTATTTGTATTTCTATTTGAGCATTTAGCTGATTGTAATAGAAATGGTAATGCATTTGTGACAGAAATGCTGTTCTGACCTTTGTTTAGAAGTTCACTTCCAGGGCAGCACCTTGGACAGACCCTGACCTCAGCCCCCAATTCGGCCTCACAAAGCGGTGCGGTCACATGATTCTCCTATTGACGCACCCCGCACATGGGTGCCTATAGTTGACACTAGCCATGAAACATCGTTGCTTGGCACACTGACCCATCAACCACAAAAACAATCTCGAGCCAACCGTAAATCATGATCATCACGTTCAGCAACTAGATTCACCATGTGAATCATTCACCAACTGACCAAAATTGAGCCTTGCATCGCTCCAAACTGCCAGGTTAGTCGCTGGTTTCAGATCTGGTCCAAGTGCCCGGACAACTGCCGCCTGGCAGCATAGACCTAAGCCCTAGAATCCTTACATTTTGGAGGAGACTCGAAGCCAAGGTCAGGTCACATAGATGTGTTTTCCCCGGATAATTTCATTGCCATAGTGGTTGTTTTATAGAAACTCTACACGCATCCATGACAAGCGTTGGAGGAGCAATTGAGAGTGAGATTCACATCCTATTTCGACATCTCAAGGTAGGGAGAATGATTGTGTATGTGCTTGCGTTTGATCATAGCATGCCACAGTTGCAGATACAGGTAACAACACATACACACCTGTACAATCCTTTACACATGTACATATACGGGCTTAGTGCATAGTTCACTACACGTCATTGAGCAAATTCTACAGATTTTGTTTCTTCTGAGCAAGAAAAAGACCAATACTATGTGGCAAATGGCATCACGTCTGTGTCATATGATTTCAGCGTGACCGTGAACGCAAGCTGTTTCTTCAACCGGTTCATTGGTGGTTACAGCTGGTTTTGTCCACGAAGATAGGCAGCGAACCTGATTGAAGCGTCTGACCGTAGCCAATTCCGCTCCCAACTTGTTGTTGTCGATTGATAACTACAGGTCTTTTCTTCGGGCGCTTCCTAAAATCAGGCTTCCAACTTCCAATTTGGCAATTCATTTTTTGCCAGTGTTCCTCCTGGTTTTCCGAAAACCCGCACCGTTTTTTGGTGCTTGAAATGGAGTACTCCCCACTGCTGGGCACAGATTCAGGTCGCCGCTTGATGCACTCGACCTCATCCGATGCTGGTGGTATGCCACTGTTGTTATTGTCATTTGCAGTATCCATCTAAATTTGTTCATATGCATATAGCAACAACTGGGATCGACATATCCATGAAGAGTAGACAGCTTAACAAAATCAGTTGCATCAATGATGGTGAATGATATATCCATATAACCAACCATTCATAATCATTCATATATAGATAGCAAATGATATCATTGTTAGATATCAGTCACTGTTTTATGTTCGCCAGATCTGAGGCCACAGCCGTGGCAACTGCATCCGTGGCCGCTGCCAATGTCAGCAGGGGCTCACCGGGGAGATGTGGCTTCCACCAGGGTACCAACCAGCTGGTCATAGCAACCGCAACTGGTCATGAACAGCTGCATGATTACCATTGGTGCCCTTCTTGGGGAAGCCACAGTTGTGACTTGGGGGCGCCAAACTTGACAAACCCATGTTGCTCTTTTGGAACATTTGCCAGGTGTTAGGTTTGTTGGAAAGACTTTGTGAGGTGGTAAGAAGTATTTAGTTGTGAAATCTCGACTTAACATTGGGAGCCTGTTCGTTTTGCATAGCCCACTATGTTTGATCGGCATCATTTTGTTGATGCTTGCATTTTCATTATTGTATCTATGGCAACTAGCCATATCGCAGCTGTATCGATGTTATTCCTGATTAGTTGGTTATTTCTGGTTGTGCAATTATGCACTCATTGCATAGCTTGAGAATCTTCAGGGGACTGCCGCGAGTCTTTTTCGATCAGTCATCAAAATACCAGATTCTTCCAAGAAATATATGTTGCCGCATTCACCGGTATTTTGTTGTGAATTTACCCGTCTATCAGATATTGAGTATAATATATGATCAACCGTAGTCATTATTAAGCACAATTATTCTGTATCAGCCATGATAACCCATTGTTATAGCTAGTACTCGCTAGTGTAACCTTAAATACGACCATGACTAGCTATTACTAGTATTACCCGTAGTATTAGTAAATTTAGTAAATCAATGATGGTATTAACCATTGCTAGCTAGTATCATTGATAATACTATTCACCCATTATAATGGCTCATCACTGGGCAAATATCTCCTCCATTTCACCCTATTGCAGCCCTATCAAGGGACCGGACGACGCAGCTGTTGCGCTGGCACGTGCTAAAGCGTCCACAGAGGCTCCGGCGTCGTTGAGGGTCTGGAGGATTAAGATTAAGCAATGCTTCATTGGTGGTTCCTCAAGGCGTAGGGTACCCAAAAAATGGATGGTTTGTTTCTATGAACGGTTGATATTGGATGATTTGGGTGGGTCGGGTCCCCTATTTTGAGAAGCACCCAAGTAATGAATGATTGTTTATGGTGAATTGATAGTAAATTTTCTCAATGATAGTGGTTTACTATACTGCCTACTCGTCAAATAATGATTAAACATATGGAGGAATCCATATTCATTGGTTGATGAATAATAATGATTGACTGACGGACCATGATAGTTGATGATCGCTAGACTGGAACTAGAATTTATGATAATGCTTCGGATCCAGCTTTCAATCAGTTGCTACTCACCAAATCAATGGGTGATGGCAGCTGTGAAGCAAAGTCCTATGGCCGATGTGAAATCACCGTCGCTGCTAAGTTGGTTTCAGTTGCATTTTTTCAGGTGCTCCCATGGGGTGACATCTTCATACGCAAAAGCTGGACCACCCGAGCTGGTGAAATCAGAGCGCCCATTACCTGATGGGGAAGCCATAGCGAGAAAGACCCCAATTTCTCAGCAAGAGAAACCCTAAGAATCACCAACCACAGCAAGAGAAACCTCAGAGGCCCGAGAAACCTTGGAAGCCAGTAGTATGAATCCCAGCTGTGAAGGTGAACCCTGCAGCTCACGGTAAATCAAAAGCTATCTATGACATATCCTCTGGAAAGCCAACGTGGAAGCGAAAATCATCAATTTCAAAAGGTAAACCACTTCAAGGTGGCGCATATTCCATTCCAAAATTACTTTGACAACATATTTCTATTTATACATATTATCAAATTTAAATTATTTAAACTACAAAAGCTATGATTAAATCTGAAACATTTCTTAAATCTGGATCGCAAAAGCTATCATATTCATTAAATCTCTATATATCCTGTCTATATGTGTGATCCAGTCAGCATATATAACCTCTGATCTACCAGTGATGTCTCACTAGCAAACTTGATTTTCCTATGATAACCATGTTATTATGTTGGGATCCCAGCTTAACGATATAACCATGATGGTATAACAGGTTATCACCATGTTGCTATTATGTTGTTGAATATAACACAACATGTTATTAACTGTTATAATAACATGGTTATCATAGGTTATATATGGTACCATATACAACTATCATGTTTGGTCTATCACAACATGCTGGGATCGCAGCTTCCCAGGCGCTGCGCGCACCCGCCTTGCCTTCCTCCGACGCGGCGCTGCAACGGGCGCAGCGCGCTGCTGCGCGCATCGCCGCGGCGGTGCAGGACGGGACGGGTGGCCATGGTGGGCCACGGTGGAGCAAAGGCTACCAATCAATGATGAAATTGTTAGATGATGGTGCTACTAACGATAATAATGGTAAATGATAATGGTTTTTTTTTTTAACGCACAAAAAAGATAATAATGGTAAATGATAATGGCCAATGATCTAACAATTTAATTACAATCATTTAACTAATTTAATCCACCAATGACCATATTTATCTATCATTAAATTGTTAGATAATGGTAAATGATAACGGCAATTTAACCAATCTAACCATTATTATGGTAAACTAGATATTTACCAGTTAAGTTATCTCAACACATAATAATTGTCAATGAATTTGGTAAATGAATAAAAAATGTTTAATCAATGGTTGTATAGATGGTTAGTTGACCTAGTTATGGCAACAGTAACAATGACCATACTGGTTAAACAATGGTTAGTTGACCTAGTTATATAGTGGTTAAATAAACTAATGGTTACATAGTGGTCATAGGCTAGTTAAATGGTGGTTGATAAAGATACAATGGTCAATCAAGAAGATTTTATCTATCATGATAATGTCATTGATGGTTTTAGTTATCGTTAATGATGAATTGTACTGGCTCTTAATGGTTAAAGGTTATCACTCAATAGTTAACAATCCAGTCATTTGATGTTATTAACAATTGTTAAGATTATCATCATTAACCATTGGAATACCATTCAACAATGATGAATGATATCGAGCGATGAATTGTTGATTTTATTCTTAGTGACATGTTTTAATGGTTCAGATTTGCTAATCATGAACAATTATTTGTCATTCATTATCAACCATAGCGGCCTAGTCATTCATCAATCATCAGAAAAATAGTCAGTCAATGATCAACAAAGAACGATTCATTAAAGTCAGTCATCTCAATAGTCCAGAATTTGGGCATAGATTAGTTGATCGTCAAAATATCAAGAGTTGAATCATTTGTCAATCATTTCAATAATAAACCATGAACATTATCCCTGAGAATCACTGAGAAATATTGAAATTACTGCATTTGTTAATCAATATCACTGAGAATTTGACTGAGATTATTTGTGAATGTGACTGCATTTGTTAATCATTTCAATCATCAAACATTCACATTTCTTTAAAAATGATTAACAAATAATCTCAGTCAAATTGAAACGATTAACAAATGCAGTTACTTTAGAAATCAACACTGAGAATTCCTGCCCACGGCACAGGGCTCTGAGCCGCGGCGACACACGCTGAAAGATGCCATCCAGGTGCAGCTTCCACTGAGTGCCTCAACTCCGGTTGTTAGCATTGTTGCCATTGATTAGCTATTAACCAACTAATCAACAATTTTCCATTCATTAGTGGCTAACCACAACCATTCATTAACGCTAGTCATTACATTCATTGGCATAATAATTAGTATTTTCCATTCACTAGCCATTAACCACTAATTAGCCATGGATTAATGGTTCATCATCTCAACTGATTCACATTCATCAGATTCATGCGCCATGGCCCATCGCTCACACGTCTAAAGGCCTCCCATGCAGCACTGCACAACGTGGCGGTGCTCAGCGAGTCCGAGGCGCCAGAAGGGGCGCTGCACCAACGTGAAACCCATGCTGTTTTGGTTGCTTCGGAGATGGATGGTGATCGTGTGACCTGCAACAGCCAACAACAACAAGAAGACGAAAAGAAAACGAAGAAGAAGAAGAAGAAGAAGAGGAAGAAGAAGAAGAAGAAGAAGAGGAAGAAGAAGAACAAGAACAACAACAACCACGGCGACGACAAGAAGAAGAAGAGAAGCCAACAAGAGGAACAGCAGCAGCAACAACAGCAAAAAGCACCAAAAGCAAAAATACAGTGACAACAAGAACTCCAACAGCAGCAAGAATAGTAGGAAAATCACTTCAAAGGCATTGACTGTTAAGAGTCACATGAAGAAAATCAACTTCGACGAATCCGGGGCCAGGAATCCCAAAGAGCATCTCTGGCTGACGAGACCATCCTGCAGGATTCTCCTTTGAGAGAAGCCTCAGGAGCTGTTTGGCAGTTGGGATCATTGGGAACGGCGCAAGCCAATGTTTGGGACGCAATTGAAAGCCGTGGCCAATTGGAAGCAGTTCCTGGCTCCTTAACACAGGTCCAACAAAACCAGTTTTACCTCTTGGAAGCTGCCAATTGGGGATGTCAGCGCAGGAACTGATCGTGATGGCATCTCCGCCTGTTTAAGAGACCCGAATGGTCGATAAGAGACACAAGGGCCGTGGTTGGACTAGCAATGAGGAACCCGAGCCCATTCATTTGTAGCTGTGCCCCCGTGACCTTGGGGGCTTCCTATGATCCCATCACCCTGAGCAAAGCCCATGACAAGAATGATCATACCCACAAGGACTTGTATGGCAACCTGAAGCCATGATTTCCAAAGGTTTCAAAAGGTTTCTTTGGAGTTTTCCAACGGGGTCCACACGGTATATCTCCAGCCGCTTTGGAAGAAGCCAGGGAGATGGAACTGATCACTGATACACCTGCGGTACATCCCAAAACCGCAGCAAAGATCTCCACACGTTCATCAAGGCACTTTAGCAACGAGCCATGAATCGACCTTGCTATTTGAGCAGTTGCTACGATTAGGGGCTGTTGATGAGAAGTTTCATGGTATTCGAATCTTTTGTCCAGTGGACCCCGTTAAGCAGATGGTGCTCCCCAACCAGAAACAGTTCAATGGCCCTGCTCCTGAACCAACTGGAGTTATTGAGAGTAAGTACTAGATGGTTGGAACCATTTTCAAATTGTGTTGGAAGCATCGGTTTTTTCACCAGGACTGATGGATAGCCTCCAGCATTATCTCCGCCCATCGACCAGCCTTTTTCGCTTGGGGGCCACTACCACCACAGGTGCGGTGGGCATGGCAGGGCGACGAAACAAAAAAAAACACCAAAAAACAAAAGACAGAACACCATGGAATTCATGCAATCAAGGCTGTTTCCTACAACGCTGCTATACCTACCATTATTGGGTTCGAGGAGAAAAAAGGATGCAGTGGCAGGAATAGCAGCACAACTGGGCTTTGCTACTGATTTGTGGGTGCCGACAGCTGTGATAGCAGAAAGAAATGGAGGGAAATCTGACATCATTGAATCCTCCAGTCATGATTAAACAAGGTCTACAAACGGAGGAACCAGTAGGACTTGAGGCACCGCGTTTGGACAGATTCCTATGGGTGCCATGGCTACCAAGCCCGGACCACTTTTGGGAAGTGCAATCCACAACCATGCGCCACCTGACAGAATCTAAGCAATTTGGGCTGTTCATTCCGGCTTGATCTGTAGCAATCGTGCTAGCGCTTGGGATCGGGTGACTGTCCACCAGTTTTTCCTTCATTTCTATCAACGAAGCAAAGGAGGAGGGCTGAAGTTCAAGTCTGCAAACAAAATAAGCTGAAGGGAGATAGGAGGTAATGAGATGTAATGAGGCTATTCCCCTGCCTCGGATCTAACATTGCAACTCCCGCGATGGCATTCATTAGAGGTCAGTCAGAAAAGGCCATGCAATTGTTTCTACAGGCACTGTGGTATGCAAGCAATACTGAAGATATATCAATCATGCATAGCATGATCCTTCGTTGGTCCTTGCATGTCCTTAACAGAAACCAATCATTGGACCACGGTGAAGAATCCACGGATACCATGGCGGCCCCGTGGCGCAGGTCCTACTGCCGTGTTGAAGCACTTCCGGCGCGAGAGCGGCACATGCATCAACGACTGCAGCGGTGCCTTGGCGACACAGTGAAATGCCCAAGCTCCGTCGGGTTCGGTTCAGTTCCTATGGTTCCAAATGGTTCTAATGAGTAACTAATAGAACTAAATAAGTATCTAAATAAGTAACTAATGGTTCTAGTAAGTTCCAAATGCTTCTAATAAGTTTCAGTAACTTACAGAGAGAACTCAACTGACAGAGAGAGAAACTTTGGTTCCAAAAAGGCATCGAAACTTGCAGAGAGATGCAAACAGGTTACTGAAGCGTCTAACAGGTAGCCAGTCAGATGATGTGAAAGATCTTTTTTTCACTGTTATGATTCTAGTGTACTTTCATGATTGAAGGTAGAAAGCGTTTTGAAAACGCAAAAAGAAACGAGCTGGCGAAAGTTCATGCTCATCGGTCACTAAAGGTTCATAACAAGCACAGTGCAGTGTGTAATAGTAAAGAACGGCAACTGGCAAGAGAGATGATAACTTATGATCATCAACAATAATCGGGAGTAACTATCAATATCCAGAAACAATAGGTTTCATAGTTCTCAATGGTTTCTAGTGATAGCGGTAAATGCTGGTAGCCAACTGCAGGGAAATAATGCATGATAATGAGGATGATTGATCATCCTGAGCCCACCATCACAAGCCTACCCTGGCTACTGTTGAATCATGGGTGCGAACTGATTTATGATGTTTACCAATGATTAGTGTTGGACAATACTTGTTAAAAGACGGGATAAAAAAAGCAAGGACGACAAACGGTAGGCTTGCCACAAGCATTGTGTGAGCACCTTGCAAAATTAGTTTCAGCTTCAAACTAGCAATGTCATTGCTAAATTTATTAATTCTGATTTTGCGACGGCTTCCTGAGGTAGTTTCTTGGTGTTCCCGATTCTGTTTCCCAGGAAATCCCCATTTCCAACTTGTCAAGGTTTAATGTTTCGAGGAAACCTCCCACAAAGCGCTCTTTCTCAATTTGTTAGCTTGCAAAGGATTCGAGTAAGTCTTGCATGAAATGTTTTTCTTCAAGTTGTCAGCTTGCTAAATTTCAGGAAATTTCTTCAAGGTCTCCCGCAAAATGCTCTTTTTCACTTGTCCACTTGCTAAGACTCGAGGAGGCCTCTCACGAAATGCTTGTTTTCATTCGCTTTCAACTTGTCCACTTGAATGTTTCGAGGAAGTCTTCCGACGAAATGTTTGTTTTCAAGTTGTCACATCACAAAATTCGAAGAGGTCTCGCGCGAAATGGACATTTTCAAGTGCTGGGGATGCATTTTGGTAAAAAGATTGGCACGAAAGGCTTCAAGAAACACTCAACACCATCCTTCTTCGGTGTTGTGAAATTTCCTTGTTTCGGAACGGAGTGTGATTGCTTCGGAGAAAGCTTGTGCTGTTCGGGTTTGGAAAAGTCAATGTGCTACATGCACTGCTCAGTGCACCCAGATTCCCGGAACTGCATAGCTGGTTCTGCAACTGGTCTCCAACCAGAGCTCAACCAACCTACAAGAACCAACGGATGCCTCAGCCATGGCACCCAACAGGATGCCTCCAGAACCATGCTGAGGCCATGGCAGCTGCTCCATGGGCGTCTGCCGTTGCGAGGAGGGCTTCACCGGCGAAGCCTGCGACGTGGCGCCTTGGAATGCAGCTAAGGGACGATTTTGATAGGATTCTTTAAAGGAATGATATGATTTATATGATTTTGATATGATTTCTTATAGATTTAGGGTTTATGAACCTTGATCTATATCAATTTTATATTAGAATTTACCGGTTTATACAGGGTTTAACATGAGATTGTATGGGTTTATGACTGGTGATCACTTTTTTTGTTTATCTCGCATGGTACTACCTTCCAAAAACATGATGGTCACTCACCTGGTGATACAAAGTCCTTCGATCCACAGATCCTTCGCAACAGAACTGGGGAGTGGTTTGCAGATCAACCTAATGGATTGATGGCACGCGTGGTGCCTCAGATCCCCTTCGTCAATGGGATCCATCGCCCAGATCTGGTACGTTCAGGGCCAGAAAACATATGGCCGCGCTCGGCAACCGCGCCATGATTTATGGATCGCTCGATGATTAATTTGTGGATTCGATTTGTTGGTGATGGTCGTAAAAGCGCTACAAGTTAAGTCTTCACCAGCATGACCCGAACCAGCCCAAACATGCAATTATGTTCAGCAATGATGCGTATGCGGATCTGGGTCAATACGAGCCAGCCCATGGGTTTAGCGAACATCCCGAAGCTTGACTACTGTCTATGCATCATGGAGCTTTCGGCTAATTAGTACAGTAACTTGTCGCTCCAAACAAATTCATCGCTACTCCAGAGAGCAACCTGGTCTCACAAGCACTCGACCAATCTGCCAAGCAGCAACTCTGCTTTCAGGTCCGCTGCAAGGACAATTGCAATGGTCGGGGCTCGTGTTTGGATGGGCAATGTGCCTGTGATAGCGCATTTTATGGCGGCGCTTGTCACTTGATGGAAGGGATGGGATGGCAACCAGGCATTGGAAAGGTAGTCAACAATATCTATCAACCCCAAGAAATCCATTGGTTGAAACATCGTGGCACCTTTGGTGTCATGGAATGGAGGCCAATTGATTGCGATGGCAAAGATGACTTCCCTAAAGTTCGTAGTCCAACTGACTTCCAGGTGTTCAATGATTTCATCCGAGCGCTTGACGACGAGAGGAGAGGATTTGTGAAGCCCTGGCCATCGCTTAATCATGCCGTGCGCAGGTGGCAGACAGCAGTCATAATGAGCACAACCGTTCGTTGACGGGCTAACATTGTTAGCACCAAAAATGGTTCCAGTTTTACCAGTACCAGCCACAAATCGACAACTTGATAGAATGTCCATTATGACTCCATCATATCAGTGACCATTGCCAGTACCACCAGATTGGGTTTTAGCAATCAATAGGATTGGTTTCACCATCAACCACTCTCAATCAACCAGTCACACTATTATTACTCCACCATAATTACGCTCCTGTAAACTAAGCTGGAAGACCCACAATTTATAGCTGGTTTACCTATGAAAAAAAACGAGGATTCCTAGCTTCCAGGTTAGTTTACCAGAGGGTGCTACTCCTCCATCGATAATCATCCTTCAACCACCAGTTGATGATTGCTGGTGCCTCAGCTGAGGCGAATTCCACCGCTGCAAAGATGACTGCAACAGTCGCGGCTATTGCGACAGCGGCAAGTGCGTTTGTAGCTTGGCAGAACGGTCAGCTGCTTTTGGTTGGCGTGGTCACAATGAAGGCTGATAAATGGTTGATGCTGCTCAATAGTAACAATGTCTTGAATGAATAATGGTAGGTACTGTTCACCATGAAGCTTGGCTGGATGCTGTGGCATGCTCAATAGAATATTTACGCTAAATTAGTTGAATAGCCGTTGGTTGATGGTCAATGATGCCAACAAGATGGTTCATTGTTTTTTGTGATGATAAAACAAAGCGAACAATAAGCAGCATTTCTAATCATCCATCATCCCATCATGGCTTTATTGATACGTTGTAGATGTCTACCTAGCTTCCTACACCATAGCGCAAGGGATTCCAGTTTCACCGATGAGAAACCTTGCGCAATTTAGTGATACGGAACCATAGCTATCCCTAGTTGTGGCCTGGTCTTTATAGTGGAATCCTCAAACTTGGGAGTGTGATGAGTCATGAACTCATCCGTGGTGGAACCCTCATCATTGTTCATCTCCGGTGATTTCTTCTTTCAAAATCGCAGCTGCAAACTGTGCATTTTACAGCTAACCACCTTCATTTATCCGAGGGAGCCTAGCTGAAACCCATCAGATGCTTGGATACCAACCTGCAACTTAGTGCAAGTGCGCAAGTTGCTCGCAGCATTCTTCTTCCTGGAGATATCAATGGTGAATTGCAAATCAGACAACCCAGGGGGCAACCCAGGGGGGGCTAAGGGTCAGTGACCATGATGACACCATATGACACCTAGCCATGGTTTATGACGTTGTGATGCAGCGGCCATGGCTGCCTAGCTGAGACGTTGTTCCTTGGCACAGGTGCCAGGGGTACCACCAAAGGGTCACCAGGTTGCGCGATGTCAACCTCCTCGACCTCAGTAGAACCAATGCATGGCTAGTCCTGAAGCACCCAGCACTCAGCAACGGAAAGGCTCTTATCAACAGATCATACGCATGCATTTGCTCTATAACTCATGTCTTCCTGGCTGATTATCCACCCAACACCTTGATGTGTGACCATGAGATGGTGGTACAGGGCTGCTACTTTGAAAATACCTGTTCCAGGAAAAGATTGCCGCAGTACAAGTGATCCAAGAGTCAAGGTGTGAAAATTAGTCAATTATTAACTTCAGTCATCATTCTCAAGCATGATCGCTGTACATTAAGTTTATTCAACCATGAAGTGTTACTGATTCACTACCAATGTCCAGTGGTGTTAGTCAAATCCACCTATGCGTTAATCCAACTGTAATGATTCGTAACCAACCCATACGGGGGATTTCGGAGTCTGAATACTGAACGAATTTGTGACGGATCATTTCCATTGATTCATCGTCTCTCTAGGTTTGTCCCGTACAAAAGATCACCAAAGCTATGACTGGTCTCCAAGGTCTAGTGGTCTCCAGTTTCGAAGTCCCATGGCCACCCAGCACCACAGGCAGCGGTGGATACCGTGGCGACAGCTGCGAAGAGCGTGCGCCGTTGCCCCAGCCCACATTGCCCAAGGCTGAACCGTAGGCAGGGCACAGGGAGCACCTACAGGTTGTTCTCACATCAACTTTCAGTCATCTTGGATTATCTTGGAGCATCTTGGATCACATGGACACATGTTGTACATGTTGACATTTCTTCATCTATCTATATGTTCATATCTTTTACATTTTTTGTTTACCGTATCTTGGATATTTGCATATTGTGAGTAGAAATCGTCGCGCGATTTTGCACACCGAAGATCATGCCAATTCAGCAATGGTGGCCTATGGCTTAATCCTTGAGGAGCTCGCCACTTAGGATGGCCATTCTAATGGTGTCTAATGCTTCCGCACCTCGGAAGTTTCTTCATATGTTCTTTGTAACTAGGTGTGTAAGTCATATTTTGCCAGCATTACTTATCCCTAATATCACCAACAGTGTCTTTCCAGCGTGATTCTGCTGATTTTGCTTATACCCTGTGGGTTGTAGCTGTGTTTGTGTTCTCATCGCCTTCCAAGCATCATCACCGCAATTTCACCTTGCTGGGCATCCAGGAGAAGCTCCCGGTGTTGGACAGCAAGGAGACGCAGAGCATCGCTCCTCCGAGTTGTCCCGACGATTGCCACCATCGTGGGAGGTGCCGCTGCGAACTTCGCGGCGAGTTCCCCGTGGCTGGTGGTGGTGGTGTCACTGTGATTTTGGTTGGTTGATGATGGTCGTTTTTGGTGGTCTTGCTGTTGGTCGTGTTGCTGTCTATCTTTGCCAGGTGACAGCCTCCAGATTCTCTGTCAGTCCCGTTGGCACTGGCTGTTATCGTTCTTGTGGTTGGTGATGGTGAGAATTGCAGGTGCCTGAGTGGTTTCCAACATAGCTGGAGCAGGTGCAAACAGGACTTTGTGCTCAGACATGCAGTTGAATACGTCTCCTTCATGCGTTGATACGTCTCCAAGCTTCAAAGTGAAAACATTGAGGTTGCAATTGAACCTTCTCAATTTCTCAGAAAGATTGGATGGTGGATGCGTGAATGTACCCCTAAACCATCCAAGGGAGTGCCGATAAATCCCCTGATGAGTTCACCTACCGGACCAATGAAGCAGTGTGGAATTCGTGCTCATCCAGATTTCCTTCAAAAACGGAAAAGCATCCCAAACGTATGTTGGAAATTGGTCAGACTTGGCAAGGAAAATCAACAGCCACTGCTGTGTTGCAGCTACATCTGAACGCATCATATCATACATTGATTTTGCAGATATGTGAACATATGCAACAGGATTTCATATCTTCACGTCTCTTCACGTCTCTTCACGTCTCTTCACTTCAGCTCCTCAGGTGCGAATTGGATGGGACCTGCACTTGCGCCACGAACTACACGGGTCTCGCCTGTGAGAACCACTGCCCCAGTGGATGCAGTGGCAAGGGAGCATGCACTGGAGGCCATCCCAAGGGCCTGCAACGGGCTTCACTGGTTGTGGTTGGTTGGTTAAGGTTGGATAAGGTTGGATAAGGTCGGTGGGCGGCTGGATGGTTATGAATGGAAGGTTGGTTGGTGGTTGGCTGGTTGGTGGTGATATTTGGTGTTTCTGGAGCTATACCTGCTGATAATAAAAAATGCGAATGGTGGATTGTTATTACGTTTAATGTGTTAGCTAGACCAATTTCAAGGTGAAGTTTTTTACCCATTGTGTATTCTTGTGATATCCGCACCGATACTTGATGGTGAAGGTATCCTAATGTTTAGCGCTGTGAGGAGATGTTTGAATCTTGGATATCTCTAATGGTTTCCCCAAGCTTTCTACCTATGTCTTGAAGACCTCCTCTCAGTAGTGAAGATCCCACGTGGTTTCATGTGTGCCCGCGAGCCAACGGGTGGTCACTTCGTTGCCTTTGCTCGGGAAGCTGCATGCAATGGTAGTGACGTTCGACGCCAGGGCAATGCATTTGCTTCTTCGGTTGGGGTGGAGCAGATTGCTCCGCAGCCATGTGTTGCAATGGCCGTGGCGATTGCCCCATTCCAGGCAGGTTCTGGTGGTTGTAGCTTTGTGCTCGAAACATTGGGCAAAGAAAAATGGCAAAGTATTGGGACCATATTTTTTTCCCAAATGTCATCATATTTGGGGGTTTGGTCATTGCATCCTGGCACTGGTACTGTCAAAAAGTCCTGAAAATAAGATTGGAAACCCAGACGATCATTGTTAAGTTTGCTTCTAGATGAGCAGTCACCAAGACCCCTCAGGACAAGCATAAACTCGGAATTCCAAACCAATAGGATGAGGATTTTTTCACAGCAGATCAAACCGACGTGGCGCTAGGCACCTGCAAATGCCACGAGGGTTTCATGGGTGCACAATGCGAGATCGAGAAGAAGTGCCCAGATGAGGACACCCACTGCTTGGGGATCCTTGGGGATGTGGTTGGGGGTATGGAAAATAGGCAACCAGCAATCCTGGGGTTCACCCTATGCTTGAGAAGTCTCAGTGGCAAGGGTGAAGAATTCTGAATGATCAGTAGAAGATCACAAACACCAAATATGTTGCAAATAACCCCGGAGACAAAGAGGCAGAGCAGGGCCGCATGTTTTCAGAAACACCCATATATGCATGTATTTAGTACAATGCAACATGAATAAGTGTCATTGAAAGAGATTACCTACCGGAAAAATCTGTAGTTTCACCTATCTATTTCCCCCTGAGTTTCACCTATGTTTTTCCCCTTGAAACCACCTGTGTTATGGCGCCCCTGTGCACTGCACACACCACGCGTGCTCCCTGATGGGCTCAGCTTGGTTCAAGTTTCGCGGGCCGGGCAGCCGCCCAGCCCAGCGATGGGATCCATGGGGAGATAACGATGGCGGCCTCGGCCTCGCATTTCTACGAGCTGCTTGGCATCGGACGATGGATGACCTTCTTTTTGTTGAGGATACAGCAGTGTCAATGGATCTGATTGGCAGTCTTTATTGTTTAATCTTCACCAGAATAGGTTTGTTCCACTGGACTATTTCTGTAATTGATGATGATCTACTAAGTGTTGCTAAGCCCCGTTGACATGGAATCTACCTGAGCCCTATGAAAATTTTCTTAAGGACCTCAGAAGAGGAAAAGGCTCTCAAGCTGAAGAGCGCCTGTGGTAGCCAGTATCACTATCAGTATGTTTGAGTCGCGAAAAGAAAAGCCAAGGTTTGTTTTAGTCATTGTTAGTCGCCATAATCAACATTTTTCACTAGCAGCCATTGCTATGTTTCCCAGTCATCATTGATGATTGTTGGTTCCTGCTTTGTGTTCTTCCCCATCGCGACCCAATCGATGGCTGATGTTCAGCAAGCAACTCCTTAGTCATGGATGACCCTGATTGCCATGACCCTGGTCATACTGGATGCAGGGAGAGCTCGGCATGTCGCGCTGTGTGGTTCGAGCCTTTCAATTGAGAGACCCCAAAGGGCAACCCCTATTGGTTCCGTTGTCTTCCTTCAACCTCAAAGGCTACCAACCACAACAAGCGCAAGTGCCAGCACATGAACAGCAAGGCATAACAAGATAACAGGCACAAGTCGAGAATGACATACAATAACAAGATACCACAAGATAACGAGAAGATTGCAAGACAACAAGCGCAAGCATCAGAAGCATAGCCCAAGCCCAGGCAGCAAGCCATCGTGGCTCAGGTTGCCCATCGCCACGCTTCGTATCTTTCAGCGCGCTGTGCAGTGCGTGGCGAAGCTCGGGAAAGATGCAGCCCTGATCTTCCAACCAACACGGCTGGTGCTTCGAGGGGCTGATGATGGGTCACCTGGGCTGCGTTTAGGCCATGTGTCATGGGACAAGTTGAACCACACCCAACTTGAACATAAACATCAAGATATATCAAACATAGATGCAAACATAGGATACAAAGAGCTGCTGTTGTTCAAAGATGGATTATGGATATTTGGGCTTGCGAAGATGTTGGCTCAGAGCACCAGAACATGCATTTTGTTGAGATGAGAAGAGCTGGGCTATCGGGTGACCCACCGTCACAGGCTCAACTGTTCACCTTCCACTAAAAGGCAGCTGAAATCGCTGGGTCGTCTTGGCGCCATGAAGTCTTCGCACTACAAATCAGAAGTCAAGAGAGCGGAATCAAGTTATAATGATTGGCCGAGTTTGATATTTCCAACAATGAGCTAAAAGGAATCCGCCACCACTTCAGTGCTTTCGGTACTCACTCGTTTGTTGATGGTTCTAAGTCAAGCACAATAACCACCAACAAATGGTGGAGTACAAAGAATGATTCGCAGCAGGGACAACAGTCAGCTGCTTTAGTGAGCTTGGGTGATAGCACCATGGTTGGATACAACCATTAGTTCAACAGAGATGAAGATAGTCTCGGGGAACGTGCTAAGGGAAATTTTGCAGCTCCGGTACCACGATGTTCTAGCCAGCAGCTGGCGCCAAGACAGTGATTGATGGCGGTAATAAATACCAATGAGTCATTTACGAACCACCAAGGATGAATTCAGTCAAAAATGACTCAAGGAGTAATTTACTAGCGTTGAGTCATTTCTAAAAATTGAGCACCCATCGGTTTCCAATCATCCAAGGATGGGAAAGGGATGAACCCCATGGCGACAGTCCCATCCCCATCACGCTGTGACCACGTCCAGTTGGTGCTTTGGCTTCCTCACAAATGAAGATAATCAAGCACCCATTCACTTAGAGTCTATGTTTTTGTTGGCCTCTCCACAAAGCATTATCTATAATCTACAATCTATAATCAGCGATACTCTATGATCTATATTTTTCCCTCTATAATCTCTTCTTAAAAAACATGTAAACAGAAAAGGATTCAATTCAAACTGAGTGCGTTCACTTAGGCATTCTTCGGCTCTGCACTTTGTCTTTGGACCCACGCTCTTTCGCAGCTACGATGGGGTCGTTGGCGAAACCAAGGCGGTGACGGAGCTGGACTTCCAGCTCGTAGCTGGACGTGTTGGTTTCGGTGCTTCATCCTTGGTATCCGCGACAGCCAGCAGTCGCAAGGTTGAAAATAAATCATACGGATGAAGAACCACAACTTCAACCATATCATTCTCCTTGGGTGGTTCACCAATTATTAACCCTTATAGACCCAATGAACGACTATAAACCAACCATTGGCTAACCATCAAACATTGGCTTACCATGATTGAACGTAATCGTTATCAACCAACCATTGGCTAACCATCACTACGCATCATTAGCCCTTATTGTGATTGGTCAACCAGCAAGAGCTCGATCGCAGCTGTCAGGTGGTGCTGGTGGCGCGACAGCTGCTGATCCCGCTGAGTGGCTCCCCGTCTAAAGAAGCCGGGGGGGTAGACTCAATTTTTGGTGCAGAAGTACAAATTTCTAAGGATGTTGAAATATTCTATTTGGTTTCAGAAAAATATTTAGAATATAGAACATGTTTTTAGATTCTAGGATTTGGAATCACTGACCGAAATGTAAAGACAAACTCTTATTTTTTCGGATGATATTTATGGTGGGGAAGTTTGTGATCATTTCAGAGCATTTTTGAGGTTGTTTGATAGGTTGTTTGATAGTAGTTGACGCGATGCAGCTTCCTTTTTGATAAAACTGCGGTTTTGGGACAAAGAAGGTCGGAATTGTGATATATCCAAGTGACCTGATACCCCCCAGACAAAATAGGAAGTTGCTCCCATCTCAAGGCAGATCTAAACTCGTTATTTTGAGGGTGAAAAAGGCGAGGTGCCCACACCCAATTGGTGTTTTTGGAAGTGTTGATTAATCACAACGCTCGCGCAAACCCAAACTTTCTTGCTATGCAGAGAATGAAAAGCGAAGGAGAAATCGAAATGACCCAAAGCTTCCCACAGCTTCCCATAGCCTTCTTCCCAACGAAACTGAAGAACTCAGCAGATCCGTTGGAGTTCTGATGTCCTCGCATGGTCTCCAAGCCTCGTTGCTCAGCGGCCTCCAGGACTGTCAGGACAGCGGATCCTTCTGGAGTTCTCCACCAGAGGAGGCAAGGTACGTCACTGGGTTGCACAGCAGCTAAGAGCAAGGTCAGTTGACCCTGGAACCATGGAACTCCACAACTATGTACATTGTGACTAAAATCATTGAACCAACTTGAACCCCGTTGAACCAACCTGGTTCTTGGCATAGCTTGGGTTGGCTGAGACTCCAAGGACGATGATACTCGCGGGTCAAACAAGTGCACAGTTTCTGATTTGTTGACTCGTGACGTCCACATGTCAAATCAGATCCCATGGGGACGCCCCAGGGAAGGTTTCGGTGGCCCAGGTCACGGTGTGCCGCTGCTGGAGGCCCTGCCGTTTCTGCCGGAGGACCCGGCGGCCGGGCCCTACGCAGCGGCCATGGCACCGGGGCTCCTGGCGAAAGTCATGCAGCACTGCATCCCGCAGCGATCCAACTGCGAGGAGAGAAGTGGAGAGGAAGAAGAGAGATTCCTTTCTATGAGTAAAGTAAAGATTCCTTTCTATGAGTAATGAGTAAAGTGGAAAGTGGTTTTTGAAAATGAAGAGATGATAAAGAGGTGATAAAGAGAAGTGGTTAACAATGAAGGTTGATAAGGATTAAGATGGAGGTTAATCAAGGAAGTGGAAAGAAGAAGTTGAAGTGGAAGAAAAATAGAGAGGAATAAGATAGAGGTTCATATGATTAATTAGTGATGGTTAGCTGTTCAGATTAATGGTTTTGAATAGTTGTAAATAAAGGAGAAGAAAACACATGATACAGAAATGAGAAGAGGAAGGGAGAGAGAGAGAGAGAGAGAATGTTAAATATATGTTAAAATATGTTAAAATATGTTAAATATTGGAAGAGGGATGCTTAGAAGAGAGAGAGAGTGTTGGATCTGAGGAACGAGTGAGGAACGAGTGAGGACCGCTCCGGGTCGGCGCAGGAGGTGAGTTTGGGCGCAGCTCCGGAGGGTCTGAAGGTGAAGAGCGAAGACGTGACCAGCGAGGCGCCGCTGGGGCCCTGGGGGCGGCCGAAGCCTCACGGCTTCAGCTGCCAGAGCTGGTCACCTGGTAGGCCGAAACCACACGTAGGCCATGGTGCCATGGTGCCATGGTGAGGGAATCAAGGCAAGGGAATCAAAATCACCTGATAGGGGTTAGGAATGGTATGGAATGGTTGATGCTGAGCAATCAGATCACTGTTCGCTGTACTGAGAACCGTTGGCATGAGGGAGATGATAATGTTTGACATAGCCATTCTTCCAACAAAAATACTGAAAACTAGTGATACAGATAATTATGCTCAATCATGACCATTATTAACGGTGGTACTGATAAGACTGTTGCGCCGGCCACCAGGACGGTTGATCAAGATCACAGTGATTGTTCGTTGTAATCACCATGGCGGTCAATCATGACTTGACCCGCTCAATGATCATCAAATCAGGAGTTCTAATATACATGTTGGTTCACGCAATCGATAAAGTTGCAGCATGGACACACTATGCTTATCCTAAACAGATTATGTCATCCAATGTAGCACAGAAAAGCTTGGGGGCAAGAAGTATCAACAGACTAAGGTGTTTGATCTGTGGACAGCAGATCAGCTTGGCCATGGTCATCCTGGTACCCCATGCCCAAGCCGGGGGCAATCGGAGCTGCAGCTGGATGAGTTGTTGCCGCTTTGGGTACCACCGCCCAGGCCGGGTCACATCGAACTGAAGTCTTGCTGGAGATGTCCGACCTAGAAGAGCCTCGGAACCAAGTTGGCACCCTGGTTGGCCAACCCCTTTGATCGTACACCAGAGATGGGTTCTGAACGTGAGTTGATGCGAAACCGTAGTTCATAGCCATTGTCAGACCTTTTGGCGTATGGCAACAGTTCATGCACATGAAGATGGTGTGGTGAACCGACCAATCCCCACAGCTGTTGCAGGGGTACCCAACGAGATTTTCAGCCAACCAGCGGAGCACATGAGGTTTGACTTATCTTCTGACGTTTTACCCTGACACGTTCCGTTGTCTTATTTGCTACATGTTCTTACATGTGGTTTTTTGGCCTGTACGTCGACCTTTCACCTGACATAGTCATGTTCTCCGAGATCATCCAGCGTTTGACATGAGTTCCCTCTGTTTATACTTAACACTATCATTGATGGTTCCATTCATCAGCTTATGACCAATGCCATCAATGATGATGATGATGATGATGATGATGATGATGATGATGATGACGATGACGATGACGATGACGATGACGATGACGATGACGATGAGGATGATGATGATGATGATGATGATGATGATGATGATGATGACTATGACGATGACGATGACGATGACGATGACGATGACGATGACGATGATGATGATGATGATGATGATGATGATGATGATGATGATGATGATGATGATGATTTACCTGATTCCATATCATTACTGTAGCCATTGAAGTCCTTCATAAACCACATGTTCAACATTATTTAACCCTTCAAGCTCCTCATTTTCATCTATATTTTACCATAGGTATGTCATTGTTTCTATATGTTTCTGTTGTTTTTATGTCTCCATGCCCTGCAACCGTAGATGTCTCATGTCCATTGCGGTGGTGAGGCGCATCGCTTGGACCCCGGCGGCGAAGTTCGGATCCTGGGACGAGGCCTCAGAGACTTCGCCAAAGCGGCGGAGGTCTTCGCACGGGACCTGGCGCCTGGGCGGAGAGACAGCGCTCTTCCTCCGTTGTTTGCGGTTGACATTCGAATTTGTAATCGAAAATGTGTTAGAAGTTTATATTCTTCTTCTTCTTCTTCTTCTTCTTCTTCTTCTTCTTCTTCTTCTTCTTCTTCTTCTTCTTCTTCTTCTTCTTCTTCTTCTTCTTCTTGTTGAGATCGTTGAGAAGGCTTAATAGCTGTTCATGATGCTAAAAGATTGTGACCAATGATGCTGCACCAACCTTACAACAAGCAATTTGCAAAGTTGCTGGATCAATTTTACGTTTGACGATCGCATACGAGTTCAGATCATTCGTTGAAGAGGTTTCAAAAAAGTGAATCGATTGAAGCTTGAAGATGTCCACAGGTTGTGTTTAATTTGATCTACCCTGGCTTGACTTATGTGATGCTTATGTCATCACTCGCAGTTTTCAGAGGACAGCCTGGGGGTCACTGGATCTGCACTGCTGGAACTTCGATTTGGCGAAGCGTCGAACTCGGTGCTCTGCAGCATGGCCACTGCGGTGAGTGGCGCGGTTCGACCACTGGAGGATTTCCGAGCCGCGTTCATCGTGGCCATTCGTGACGCTGGGGCGTTGCAAGTTTTGAGTTTGAAGTTGTTGGCATTTTGTTTGACAATAAAAATGTGTATAACTATTATTACATTAAAAATGTGTAAAAAAAACTATAAATCTCTAATTTGTCTAAAACAAATCGTAAATATGTAATCTAAAAAACGGCATGATGGAGAGATGGCCAAGTACTCGTCCGTTTTGAACGAATATTAGAAGCCTCTTTCAGGGATTAATGTTCAATGAGATACCTGCGTTGCAAGATGCACATGAGAGTGACCTGCCACTGGCAAGTGAGCAAGAGAACTGGGCACTATGTGACCGAGTATAGATTTTAGAACACAGAAGCACAATCTAAACACATTTGCAGAGAAGCCGATCTATAATTCTAAATCTTCCATTTACAAAAAACGTTGAAACGATCTGCATCTTCACCACATCTACGCCTTTACCAAGTTTCTACCACTTCAACCAATCTGCTTACACCAGTCATTCTTCCCAAGTTGGACGCTGAGGAAAGCTCTGGGGCGTTCCCAGTGCCTCCGACACCGGCGCCCACAGCTGCCTCGGGGCGGCGACCACAACCGCGAGGAGCCAAGAGGAGAGCAGTGGAAGCGACCACGGAGGAGCCAAGGGGAGCAGCCTGGATCTGTTCCTGGATCTTTTGCCTAAGAAATTTTTGAATCAAGTGAAAATAAAGTGAAAATATGGAGATTTAGCGAGTTAGTCATCAGGGAAAGGTCAAAAGCATACCTGTATCTTTTAGCATTTGAGGCTAGGGAGGTGGATCCTTCGATTCTTTGTACTTCTTTTTTTCATACTTGAACGTACCACGTGGGTGTTTGTGGAAATTCTGACTGCTTATCAGCACATGGCCATAGACAGATGTCCTGCACTGCTCGAATCAGATTTTTGAGATGAAAATTTGCAGACAATCATAGTTTGCTCCAAAGTTGTCACAGACAGGACTTCGATGCCTTCCCAGAGCCCTCTGCCACCGTCGACGCATCGAAATCGCCACATCTGCAGCTCTTCACTCAGCCGCAAGCGACACAGGTCTCCGTGGCGCCCTCGATGTCACCGGTGGTGCCCCCGGCGCCTGTGCCACCTGTCCCCACTCCGATGTCACCGTGGTGGAGTCGTGTGGCACCACCACCATCCACGGTGCCGGTGCCTTCCAGTGGGCCACCACCTGTGTTGGCATCCAGGCTACAGGACACCGACATGGATAGCGATGATGAGATGATTGGAGCAGACCCAGATGAAATCGCATTTGCGCGAGGGGATCAGGAGGAAGAAGCTCCTGATTGGTTTGATTGTGAGAAGTTATGGTAGAAATCGAGAAAGGGATTTCAACAAAGTTAAATAGATTCAGGTGTGTTCCTGGGATCAGTAGGTTAGGACTAGGACTTGGACTCCTAAACCGTTTCACAGAATCAGAGGCCTCACTTCGGGGTGGGGGAACGAGCGCGCTCTCAGAGAAAATGCCGTTGTCGCAATTTCTCGACTGCCAAGATCGGAAAGTGGGGGGAAAGCATATCCTCAAATGAGGTTCAGCATGCCAAAAGTTTCCAGAGCTTTCAAATGAGGTTTGACATAGGATGTTTCCTTTCATGACAGTATCCCGTGGAATCTTCAAAGTGGCCGCGTCAGTCAAGTTGTCAAAGTGGCATCCATTAATCTTTCTTAGTTGGTGCGTGTTTAAGGTTTGTTTAGATCCAAACACACAGATCAAACTTGCAGATGTACATATGTATCACATCTATCATGGGTATATGTTCTATGACTCAAAACCTCATACCCCGCACCTTTCTTTGACTCTTGGCTGCGTGATCCCTAGTTGATTAGCATCACCGTCAGTATTGACCCTTGTTGCTTATTGTCATCCATTAACTTGCTATTAAACAACTATGAGCCAACCATTAACCAACTACCAACCCACTGTCGTCCAAGTAGGTATTGCTGATTGACCGACCACTCCCCACCAGCTGCTGATGTTTCCCGGGACAACAGAGCTGCTCCAGGACTGTTCGGGACATGGTACGTGCTTCCTGGGCACGTGCAGGTTGGACCGAGCTACCCTGTGGTGGTTGAAGCAACGGAGAAAAATCCTGTGCACTATGTTTCTACATGGTACTGACCCGTATCCAAATGGCACTGGATGATTTTGGTATAGGATTTTGCCCATGGATCAATTTGTGAGTTGTTGTGTGCACTATCCCAAGGCCACAAGGGAAAGTGCTGTGGTTTCAGTTGGCATTCGATCCTTTCCTGGGATCCTTCCCTGCTGTAGATGAGATTTCTATGAGTCGTCATCATCATCATCATCATCATCATCATCATCACCATTCCGGTAATCCCAATCAGCCAATCTATACAAAGCTACAACACGATGGTGCGAACCGTTGTCTTGACATGCCTTGTTTATTGGCGCAGGCAGTTTTGATGAGAGCCAGCTTGAGTACCCGAGATCGCAGCATCTCAAATTGATCACCTTCGGTGCCAGGTGTGAGCATGGCTGGGCCGGAGTGGCATGCCAGCAGTATGTCCCTCCACCTGGTGCGTTGGAAGCGTGGCTTGGCAGATCAGCCCCGTTGACCACCTATCGTGCACTCAGCGGCAGTCATCCCTGGATTTAGGCAAACAATGATTTTGTCACACAAAATGATGGAAAAAAAACCTAAGAAAACAAAGATTGTATCCAAAAAGTTCAAAAACAAAGCTCAGGCAGACCGGTGCAAATGAACCCCATCAAGGAATTCTGCGGCTTGAAACCAAAGCATTTTGTGCCTAAGACTTTGGGTGTTGGGAACACGGCAATTCGCGATCAGAGCCCATAGCCATAGCCATAGCCGCTTTTTGACGAGTAAGATAAATGGACATAGGCTGTTTCACAGCCCAAGCTACGAACAGAACCCGCACAGATTGCGGTGGTAGGATGTCCTCTTTCCGATTTGGTTACTTGCTCACTTTGCCGGGCTGCCTTGTCTGGTTGGCATATCTAGGTATTCGAAGCCAACAACCCTTTTAGTTGACATTGGTTGTTGGGTGTTCTCCATGCACTTTAGGCACTGAGGACCCACGGATCTGTAGACACCATTTTTATACCCAGAGATGATACCCAGCCCAGGATTCCTCCAGCCTTGATCCCGGCAGCGCCTGGAATGTCTTGTGGCAGCAAGTCGTCGTGGTTGCTTCACGGGTGTACCACAGGGAGAGGATGGAGACCCACGGCTTGATGGCTGACTGGGCTGTCAATGGATGGTGATGGATGCTGAGAAAGTCATGCGGGATGTTCAACCAGCTGATTGGACGGTTTTTCATTGGATCGACTGATAGCATTGTTCACACTTCAAAGTCACAGAAAAGATACGTTTTGTTGGGATTTCATCATGGAATCTTCGTGGACCCGTCTCCCTGCAACCAGCCAGCAATGTTGCTGAAACCATGAGATGTAAGCGTTGGGCCATCGCCCAATGAGCAAGGTATCCGAAAATTCATACGCAGGATGGAGTGATCTTACTTCACACATAAGGCCTTCAGAGTTTTTTGCAAAAATTGTCGTCAGTTTTGAATGAGTTGGGCTGAAGCCGAATGAAATTGTGTCGGATCATTTAGCTAAAAGCATTGTGTCTTTTTACATTTTGCAGAAGTTCCCAATGAACTTTGGCGCTTTCACCCACAGGGACAGAAGAATTGGTATTCACACGCCCGAGGTGGGTATGTAACTTTCTTGCCCAACCTTGTTTCTCACAGTTGCGATTGCTGGCAGTCATGATCTTCAGAGGAAATTTAGCAAGTTCATAGCTGTCATGCTCTGGAATAAGATGATTTTTTTCATTGACTGACAGCTATGAATATCAATAGGACTTACCAGTAATAGTATTCTCAGGCTTTCCAGTAATAGTATTCTCATCAATGATTTCTTTGAATTTGAGTTCCTCCGAGATTTGACCAAGGCAAGGGGATCCCATGCCAGCTGCTCTGTTGGGCATCGCCAGCAAGGCGCCCCTGGGGACCGCTGTGCCTGCTGCTTCGGGCACCGTTGACATCTGAAGTTTTCCACCAAGCTACCGACCACATAACATCGAGCTTTATCATCGATCAATCAGTAACAACCATGAGACTTCAAAGCCGCCATCCTGTCGAGCCTTCACAAGGCAATTAGACCGGAGGAGTTGGCGTTTATAGATTTGTAGGCCTGAAACAGTAACATCAGTAGATTTAATGTGATTTGATATGATAGGATATGAAATGATATATGATGTGATGCATTCTTTTGATGTCAAGTTTTCAGTTTGTTGGTAAAGGCTACTGGGAAAGTACGGGAAAGGCTACAGCACAACACCGATGACAGGAAGCCGCTGCACCAGCTGCTCCCAGCTGTTTGGGAAACCCAGGATCTCAGCAGCGTCACTGGGGTCCAGACACCGGTTTTTCCTTCACTTCTTCAAAGAGATGTTGTGAATAGATTCTCATCTTTTTGTGAGATTCTCATGTTTACTGTGAGATTCTCCTTGGTTAGTCTAGTTCTCATTGTGTTTTTGTTTTGGAAATCGGTGCAGTCTTCGTTTGATGGGCTCTTAAGATCAGGATTGCCACGGATCAAATCTTCCAGGGGATAGGAACAATTTTTAAGAACCTTCGCAAAATTGCAACAAAAAGAGATGCAGATGATGCCTTTTCTGAAGCTGAAAAATGATGCAGATGTGGTTTTGCCAAATTTTCAATGCGATCTAAAGACTGGATCCCAAACGTTTTATGGCGCTCGCAGCTTGAGGGGGTTGTCCTCACCTAGGGAACCCACCAGGTTTTCGTTTAGGCCAGGGATGACCTGATCACAGCAATGACCTCATCCCAGTGTTAACTTCATGATGTGGCACTGTGTGTGAATCAACTTGAACCAACGGTCATTGTCCATCCTTTGACTAGCTGTTTATTGAAGTGCATTGATCATTCATAGTCATTAGTTACATCATCAACGATCGAATTCATTGCATCTCCCTCAACGTCGCAACCTCGTCGCAGTTGGTGAAACGCCGAGGCAATGCCCCGCACGGTCGCTGGAGTGATGACGTGGGCGCTTGCATTTGCGAAGCGCCTTACCATGGGGAGGACTGCGAGGAGAAGCATTGTGCCGGGCCCAAGCGAAGAGAAACCAAGAGATGCCACAGGAAAATGTCGGAAGTTGAGGTTCTCATTCAGTCGGCAAATAGGGATATGATGCCTGCATATGGTGCTACATACCATGACCTGTTTAATCAATTCTTGGCAGAATGGTTGCCGCTGTTGCTTTGTTGTGTCATTGAATGGACTCCTGTTATTTTTCTCCTCCCCAAGCAATACAACATGCTGTGTACATGATAGGTGCGATAACCCATGAGCCATCACTATCGCATGTCATGTTCATAGACCATATGCGTTTCTACCTCACCAGTCATTTGGCAATGATTGCAACAAGCATTTCTTCGGTATGCAACCACAAACCGCACTGACGTGTCCATAGATCGCCCATTGCTTGGGTGCTGATATGTTCTCTTTCACCGCCATCAATCAGCTTCAACCCCTTGACATTTGTTGACTTAGCCATCCTTCACCACGAAGGTTGAACGATTCAGAGCTCTGAATGTGAAGATTGACAGATTTATGCTTTTCACATCAAATATTTTTTACAACGGGAAGATTGGCACATGCAGCATGCTGGTCCTGCTAGCGTGGCTGTGGCGCCCAGGTGCAGATTGGGATGGCAGTGAAGGAGGCGCAGTGGGCAGCAACCCATGAACCTCCAAGGAAGTCGGGTCTGAGAGAACGCCGTGGGGACCATGGAGTTCTTCACATCGCCATCCAAAGCTGGGCGACCTCACTGCTTCAGACGACAGAACACTCGAAAATACATGTAAATACGAGATAAAGCTAATATTAGATAAAGCATGATAAAGCTAGTAGTAAACCTTTTACCGAAATTATTTTTATCCCGTCCTGGGAGGGAATTTGTTTCTCAAATGGCTGACATTGGCCTCACTTTGCACCTGCAAAGCAACCAAAGATCAGCAGCCAGCAGTGACCTCGGCCAAACCTGTTGGCCGATAAAACGGAAGTGCAATGACAGAAATGGCAAATCAACACTGAAAAAAATCGTAGTCGCAGAAATGGTAATCATCACGATTTTAAAAACCATAGCAGACTAGCAGTCCATGGTCGTGATCATGGTGATGCTGTTCTTGTCATTGGCGTGTCATGACCGTGGTTGCCAGTAAGTACTGTCGTCGTTGTCATTCGATGCCTCCCCTTGCCAGGAAAGGAGTGCAGTGGGAACGGCGTTTGCCAACAGGGGCTGCTCGGCCTTGTCAGGAGGTTGTCTGCGCAGGGCGTGACTTGGGGGTTCCAAGCGTAGCCCAGGGTGTGAACAGGTAGGGTGCTCCATCTTTGCAGATTCCAAGTTTTGAGTTTGTAAATGTCTAGAGATAGTTCTCTGATCCCAATGCTGGTTTGTAGTTTGTTTTGTTGTCGGTTCTTGCACCACCGAAACGTAAACTTGCTTTTGACTTTTGCATTTTCTGATCGCCAAAACTTACCCGGTTTCTTGTCGCCTTCGCTGCGCTACTTTTTTGTTGAAGACTGAGGACGTGTTTCTGCCTGCCTGGGTCTGGGCCCTGTACCGGCGCCGTGGGGTCGTAATGATTGAATCTGACGGAATTTCAGGTTTTTTCTCACTATTTTGATCTGAGCCTTTGGAGGTCACTCCAACGGAATACCAAGGCTGATATCGATGATGTCAACAGTGAACTGTTAACAGTTCCAAGTGGTTCATCAGAACGATGACATGTTGAAGGTTCAAAAGCAAAAAATTGACAAGTGACCAACTCACAAGAGAAATATTGCAAATGTGAAATCAATTCACCCCAGCAAATCCCACCAACAAGTGCTGACTGATATGATCGACTGGCCAACTAAGAATGGCGTAGTGCTTATCCAATGTGGTTCTCCAATCTTCACCTCTTGGTCGTGGTGCTTTGCCCTTGAACTCCGTGATCATAGACCAGATGGCAAGTATGAAATCATAGAGATTTCTCCAACGTTATAGCGGTGTAGACCGTATGGATCCAATCCATGAACTCACCAGGTTGCCAGGGCATCAAGGGAAGTGTACAGACTGCTTGGAATCGAGATGTTTGGGGCTTCGCATACCCTGGTGATCAAAGGAACATCAGCTGGAGAAGCTTCTTGCTTCGCTGGGAGAGTCGTTGCTGGGCCACAGGTTTGGCGCCAACCAGTCTGAAGTGAACATTTGCAGCAGCCTCAACGGGAACAAGACACATGTCATGGTTGAGGTTGCCTAGGGTTGGTTGGATGATTGATGATGGTCGGTTGGAGATTTCCATCTTACCGCCTTTGAATTGGATGGCAATTTTGGCAGAGAGCATGGACCAATTTGGGACTGCTTTGGTGCCAGGCAACAAAATTCCGAGACCCGAGCAACTGATAGTTTTCCCTTTGTGAATCTCATCATCCTCGTTTTGGTCATCTCCTTTGAGCAACCAGGAGCATCCCTTCACGCGCAGTCTCACATTTGGTGAGCCACAAATTTGAAAAACCACGCGAAATCAGAAGCAGAGGTTACAGGGAGTGAAACATAGCACCCGAACTAGTCACAACATGTCACAACAACAAGCAGTGAAATAGGATGGAGATCCCAAAAGCAGAACATGATGACCAAAACATCACGGCATCAAGGAAGTAGTTCATGTCCGATCAAGTTTCTATTCATCATCCCGTTTGTATGAGGTGATGATTTTGGTCTTAAGGCCCGAAAAAACATACAGTTTCAATTTTGTTCTACAAATGTAAGTCGCTGCTAATTGCTTTTTAAGTCACGAATCAATTGATTGATTAATGAATCGATTCGTTTATAGAAATTAAGTCACTGACGAAGTCCTCTCATTCACTTGGTGCATTCGAAGCCATGTCTCAGGTGCAGATGCTGTGTGTCCCGGTGATTGCGGCGAACATGGCAGCTGCCAAGATGGCCAGCCTATTGGATCGCAATGGGATGGGAAGGCTACAGGTCCTACGTCTTGTGGGGATACGCCATTTCCAAACGACAAGTTGCTGGTTGAACTGCGAAAACATGTGAAAAACTCTAACAGTACTCGGGGGTAACTAGCATGAGGATGAATGAAATTCGATGGTTGAACATGTTGAACGCCATGCAGATCATTTGTTTGCCATGATTGCCGTAGTGTGGATTCATATAGACGATTTCTTTTTGCAAAGTATATCTCTTTCTTATCCAAAACTGCTTTGGACCACGTTTGGAAGTTGACTTCGTCAACGAGTTTGTCACCTTGGTCTTCAAGTTGGCTTAGAAAATGTATGCAACTTGTATTTATACACTTTTATACACTGCAAGCTACTTGTACCTCCTTAGAGTTCCCAAATTTGGAGACTCGGGTGTGACACACGGACGCCCAAGGTGCCACTGTGAGCCTGGCTGGCAGGTGCCTTCGAAATGCGACGGATTGGAACAGCACAGTGAGAGACTGCACATGGACTGCATGCCTTCGCGACATGAGACTTGTGGCATGAGCATGACTAGAGACTGAACTTCTCAAACAGCGGTGATTTTGTACCTGTGCTACCTGTACTTGTTGGGTCACCTCGATGTTTCACAGGGCTCCACTTGCCGAGAACCACAGTGCGAAGACGAGTGCAATGGGTTGCTGGGCAGCGATCGAGTCATGAGAAGCTCGGAGTCAACACACAAAGGATGCCCCCAAGTGTCCCATAAACGGTTTTAGTTGGCAGGGGACCCACTGTTGTGTGGGCTTAATGTAATTATATGATAACCAATGTTAGTGCAGGGTCTTGCTGATTCTAATCTGAGCAGTGTGCTGAGAACGATGCTTGCGGCATACTTGACCAAAGATGGTACGAAGAAGACCTTGCTTCAAGATTCACCCAGGTGAAACACGAATAGCCAAGGTTACCAGCAATTTTTTACACCTCCAGGGATGTGATCACCTATGATAGTGTTTCAATCTACTTCCAGCTGTCGTACTGAACCTCGAGGTACTCGTTCCATACCGCCGGATCACTGGGGTCCAAGCGAATCCTGTCTGTATCCACCTTTTAACATGTGTGTGTGTGTGTTGAGGTAAGTAGAGATGGACCTCGTATGGGATACGAAGGTAGATAGGAGGGAACAGATTAGAAAGGATAGATTAGACATCATAAGATATTACTTGATGTAAGAAAATTGTGACAAGATCGTTTCATCAAGATCTTTGATTCACAAAAAAAGATCTTTGTAAATTTCTAATTTGGTGTATTTTGTTTGTATTTCTTCATATTTTGTTCACGTTTTGATTCACATTTTGATGTCTGGACGCTGAGGCACGGCCTGTGCATTTTCCCCCAACCGGGTCTTCCGGGCGCTTGCCGCTGTGAGACACGACCTCAGAGGGGACGAGCTTAAAACAAGATCTCTCCCTGGGAGGAGAAGAAGAAGAGGGGACAAGCTTAAAAGAAAGCAGGATCTCCGAAGAGGAGAAGACTCCAAAAGAAAGCAGGAGGAAAGGCAGAGAACCTGAAAAGAAAGCAGGAGAAGACTCTTCACCTGAAAAGAAAGCGAGAGATCTCTGGGGAAAGGCAGAGAATATCTGTGAAAGTTACAGCATCTGCATATTGCATCTTCTTGGGATCACAATAATCTTAGCAAACTTAAAGTTTACTGGTTCCCTGGCCAGGGGATGGCAGGTTGCTCGCTACAAGTAGGCTTGAAATTTGTGCAAAAATGCTGCTCGCAACTGGAAATGCAAAAGTTTCGGTAAGGTTTTGCTGAGCTTTGCCGTTGGTAGCTTGCCGAAAGTAGCTTGCCGAAATCCTGCACAAACTTCTGAACTTCAGACAGCTGCAGCCAAGGGAAGATTACTTGCCACCAACGTGTGCTGAACGTCGACAGGCAGTGTGACATCTCTTGGAATGAATGGGTTGTTGCCAGCGCTTCCAAGATAAAAGAGCTGTTGTTCCAACGGAAAGAGCTGCGTGACCTAGCAGCAAATATGTTGTAAGGGTATGATTTATTAAAGGCTGTCGTGATGCACCTGGGCCAATTGCGGATAGTTTGCCAGCAAGAATTTTCCTAGAATGTGCCTAAACCAACATTATCTTCATGATAGTTGGTTATTGACAAGATATTGAGCATGGACCTTCATCGCTCGAATGGAGAGATTTGAGAGAGGGCTATCCAGGTTGGTGTCCTGCCGGAGACACGTTGCCTAAACTTTACCAAGACTTCCAAGAGTAACAACAACAGTTTCTTGCCCGCCTTTCCTGGAGCAATCTCAAGAAGCCTATCACCATTCCAATCCAAAACACCATGTCATACAGTTCCAAACCTGCACTACCGTTCGAGTCAGGGCGCTTGTGATACTGCTTTGGTGACTTAAGATAGCAACAAAATAGCTACTGAACATGATCCAGTTCTTAAAGAATATGCCATGGTAAGCTCAAGATTCCAAACCCGCTGCTTTCAACGAATGCACGGCTTTGATTTCCATGTGTCATTTCCAGTCCTCACACCTCGCCACAAAGTGCAGCCCCTGTGGCTCAACATGTGGAGTCGACATGGCGGACATAGCAACTGGGACCGAAAGGGTGCCACGGAACCAGTTGTTCCTAGCTGGGAGACTCCCATTGCCGCTGTTAGCCAAACGATTCTCATGTAGAAGTAAACCATGAACTTTGGTAGATTTGAATTGAAGCTGTACCTTTCCTAATAGTGGACTTTCGGCATGTGGGAACAACTGACCTGTTGCAGCATCACGAGTTTTCTTTGTCCAGTTCCGTCAACTCAATCCAGGCCCTGAAATTTGTTGCAAGCACAGGATACATGTCAAAAGCTGGCGGAACATCAAGTGTCTTCAAAGATATAGGATGGATATATGGGGGATAGATATGGATAGACGAATGGATAGATGGATCAACGTATGCTCCCAATGTTTCTCTTGGTGTACGCACTTGCTGGTAAGAAACCTCCAGGGGCGTGACCAGTCAAGGGGACCCAAGGTGGTCAGCACCAGGTGCTGTGATGTTCCTCTAGCAGTGCTTCAGATGGGGTGTTTCTACTGGAATTCTTCCTCCTTTTATTTTAGAAACCATTTTTTCATAGTCCAGTATTTAGTCATTGCTAATGCAAAGTTTTTGAGAATGACTAGTTATCTTTTAGAGTCCACTTTCGTCATTGCAAAGATTGTTGAGAATGAGTGATTTTACTGATAGCTACACCCGGTTGGGAGTATACGAGGTGGATTGTTGCATGACCGTTGGTTCTTGTCTTGTAGACTTGTCCCACCAGTACAAGTCTTGGGTTGCACCTGGAGATGATCAGTGGCTGAGATCACCAAAGCAAAGCTTGCAGCTTGAAAAAGGCATGTAAAAAAGATGTAAAAAGATGGATGTAAGATGTAAAAAACCATGTAAAACATGATGTAAGTTGAGATGTTGATTTGTTTTTTCGCTTTCAGATTTCCGGACGTGCCCAGGGCACAGAACGTCACTCCAGGCAGGGCCCGCTGGGAACGTCACTGGGCGTGATGAAATTTTGGGTCGGCAATGGATGCTTGGAATGCTTGGAATGCTACTAGTTGCTAAGTTGATGCTTGACGGAGTCCATTCTCTCTACGAAACCTGGATAATGTGTGGAATCAGTCCATTCGAATCCTGTTGGTGAAGCTGCGGACGAATCCAAAGAGCGTATCTTGTGCTCAGTCGAACGGGGAACGCCCTTTCACTGGAAGCGACGCAAGAGGACTTGGAAGCGGCACAACAGATCCGCATAGAAATTCGAAAAAGAAAACTGTAGAAGAAACTACAGATATTTTTGTAGAAATGAAATAAAATCAAAAATTCTAAATTACTTTGTTTAATTCGAATTCACAAAGATGTTCATTTCTAAATTCGAAGCCCAAAGACTACGATGTTGCCCCAGCTTCAGGCCCTAGTGGCAGCTTGTGTAGCTGTGATTGCTTGGAGCCTTGGCGATTGTCATAGCATTGTCATGTTCACAATTCATTCATCGTTGTGTTTGTTGTCAAAATTACAAATTGTTGTGTGTGTGTGTGTGTTGTCTTCCTTTCTATTAACTTTTCGTTTACTTTGTCTTACAGTACTTATCGTTCACTTTGTTGTGTTGGTTTTGTTTGAACACTTCTCTAGATCCCTCTCAAGAATTGTGCACAACTTGCTTTTAGCTCTCACTCCCTTTTCAGGTGATTATTGTGATGAATAACTTCAGGTAAAGAATTGAAAGTGGCAAACATGTCGAAATTCTTCCCTGGATGTCGCCACTGAAAGTAGACAATCGGAAAAATACCTGGTTACCTGCATCATTTCGGGATTCATCACCAGCGTTCTGAGAAGAGACTTGAGGAAATCAGAAATGTTAATCTAAGGAATCAGAAACATGTTGAACATTTGATTTTGATTTTCTTGCCCCGTTTCTCTTCCTGCTTTGAACACTGACCAAGGAGATGTAGCATCGATGCGCTGAGTTTCGCTCGCACTCGGATGACTGTGGGCGAAGCATGGCGACAACTGAAACTGCAGCCAACCGCTTCCAAGGACAGCGCTGCAAGCTGTAACGTTGCTGAGTCGGGGAAAAACTTGGAAGTTTCCACTAAAGTCCATGCAAGTTTCCTCCTAGCAGCTTTGAGGAGGAGGAAAAAGCATGTTTGGTAATTGCATTGCATCCAACTAAGCCAGCTTCCAGAGATCATTTGTCCATTGGATGTAGCAACTATGAGATACACCAAAATAGAGACCTCAAAGTTTGACGGCAGTAAATCGAGCTGCAAGGCCATTGGGAGATAGCTATGGCTGTGGTTTGTTGCCGCACTGCCCAGGAGCAAATCAAGAAAGCCTTCAAGGATCGGATCAGGCGACTCCCAGGAAACTGTGGCACCTTGGGAATGTTTGAAAACACGTGGTGCATGTGACATATAGGATCCTAGTATGCCTGGTTTCCGCAACAGCATGTTGTAACATAGATATGTACACTGTCACTAATCTATTTGTGGATATTTGTGTGTGTGTGTGTCTCTAATGAATTTGTATGTTGGAAGGTGAGATAAGGCACAGCAGGTGAGGACAGCGCTCCAGGCAAGTTCATCCAGATGTCACTGGAGATGATGGAACGATGCTTCGCAAGGTGCGGTCGGGATCTGCTCGGAATGCCGTTGGGACGTCCAGTTTGTTGATGCTGCGTTGCAGCAATGCTGCCACGAAGATAGCCAGGTTTGATTCATGCTGCAACGCCTTCCAACAGTCACAGCTTTGGGAACAAGCCGCTGAAGATTCAGCTACCGCCTCTACTCAAATCACAAAAGATCAGGACTGGTCGCATCTAACCACTATTTGAGCAGAAGTCTGGCTGATCACAGCATCTTGCTACACAACTTTGACTTGTTCGTGAGCTTAAATGTCGGCACCCCCGATTTCAAGGTGCAAGCAAGCACTGCAAATGTGGATTTTCCAAAAAGTCAAAGGGAAGAAATGAAGAAATCTCTTAGTCCTCCAGTGGAACAGGCCGGCACAAGCCTCCAGACATCTCATGGAAGTTTCAGGTGCAAGACGCCTACCAGATACTCGAAGAACTGCGAGACCCAACCGTTTTCGACGCTTCTTCAGAGGATCCTTGGCATTGCACTCTTCTCAGGTGGGCTTACGTAGCATTTTGAAGCAAGTGTGGTCCCAAACGAGCCAGCACTTCGTGGGTGCCAGGCCATCCGGGAAGAAAATATAAACATTTTTTTAGTTTACGTAAAGGTGTCAACTTCGACTAAGTGCTGTACTGCTGTGGTACATCGTTGTATCGTGACTTCATTGTCCTAGATCGGGTATTCAAGACCTGTTTCCAAGGCTGGAACACTTTCGGTGCCCCAGGTTTTCTCAATGCCTTTGGTTTCCAAACACTTTGGCATTGCAAGGGTTGGAAACATTTAATCCCAAAAAGGCCTTTATTGGTACATCATTTCGTTGGTCACTGCCGAAAGCAACTGGATCAGATCTTCGTTCCTTTCACTCCTTTCCCATTCATCCAATTTCCCTCCATTCCCTGGATCCCTTCATTCTTTCATTCCATTGTGAAACAAGATCTTCATTCGTTTCTTCTCCTTCCCTTCTCCTTCCCTCTCCTCTCTTCTCTTCTCCTCGTTCTATTCTCATCCATTCTGTTCCCAATCCCCTCTCCTCTTTCTCTCTCCTTCTTCTCCTTCTTCTCCTTCTTCTTATTCTATTCTTCTTCTATTCTTATTCTATTTTTATTCTATTCTTATTCTATCCATTCTCTTCCTCCTCGCAGAGTTGCTGAGGACGGGCTGCCCCATTGGGCCACCGGGCTCTTGGAAGGCATCGAATGGAGCTCGGATTGCCCCAGCTACTTGGAATTCCTGCGGAAGCCCGACCACAAGGAGAGCGCTGAGAGCTGCATCCATTTGTTGTTTATCATACATAGATTTCAATAGTTTGCTCTTGAGAAGTAATTTCTGCTGAGAAGAGACATTTGTCAATGCTTCACATTTTGCTCCGAATGGGGAAGTCGTGATGCACTGTCCATAAGGATTCCAAAGCTGGACATTGAAGAGACTCCCAACTGGTATTGTGCACTGAGATATTTAGATTTATTAAGAGACTTGATAGTCATAGGAAAAGATATTAGTTTGAATTTGTTTATTTGATATTTAGATTCCTCCTTTGCTTCAAATTCCTTGGTTGAACATGGTGACTTGGTGACCACTTGGTGACTCAAAAAAGTCTCCTTTGCAGAACTGCGGTCGATCTGCAGGCTTTAGCCGTGGGTGAGATCAGCCAGCGCACAGGGATTCGACCCTGGGCAGCGGCCTGGGGCAAGTTTTCACAACAGGACGTGCCGCCGCCAAGCAGCTGGGTTTTGATGTTCTTCCTCCGATTTTTTTCCGCGAAATTACATGATTATTTCTAAATGTGTCCACAAACACTGCCAATTGATATTCTATTTTGATTTACCCACACCTAGGTCACGAGTTCATGATGGTTTTGCCGACTAATTTGGAGCTGGATACTTTGATATCTTCCTCAACGCATAGGTGGCAGAGTGAGGTTTTTAGAGCTGTGAAGGTAACATATGTTTTGGCTGTGCAAGAGGGTTGTAAAAACCGTTCACATCTTATATTGAGCAGTCATTTTTCACTATTTGGTAGGTGGAATGGATAGGCTTTCTGGTTTGAGAATCGGGAGCATGGCTGCATCGCCAACAGGACGCCAACTCTGAAGCTTTACGTGACTTGGACAGGGAAGAAATGCATGGAACTCGAGCAAGCACCGGACCCCTGTGAGTTTCTCATCTTCGCCAAACGAGGCACGGGGTCGGTTGATTTTGGGTGACCTGAGTTGATTCGCCAAGGCGTTTGCCGACAGATGGGAGTGAAGTGCCGTCTGATCTACGTGGGCAGCGGCACTGCACGTGTCCGAACTGTGGGTTTGGACAGCCAGTCCTCTGATGAGGACCCAACCTGTGTCCAACATGTTGAGGTTGTGAAAGTTGGTTGCAGCTTGGTGGTACCGGTCACTGATGAAATCTTCCTGCTCAAAACGGCATAGTTGGAGTTTCCCTTTTCAGTTTAGGGTTTCCCACAGCTAAAGTTCACCTTGACAGAATAAAAGGTTTCTTTCTGTGTGCATTTAGGATCCTCAAGTATTCAAACATCATGATTAGCTCCGCGAGGGTTAGGTAAATCAAAGTTTGCAGCTCCAAGATTTTAGAAGTTTCAGACTCCTGGGCTTCGGAACCTTCCACCCGCCCAGGGTTCCCGGGGCATCAGGGTTCTGAAGCGAGCACTGGCTGGGGCAGTCCACGTGAGAGATGTTGCACCAGTGAAGTTGGATACGCTCAACGGTTTGGGATCTCACGGCTTTCCAAGTGCAGTTGTGTGGAAGGAACGCTTCACCTGCAGGAGAAGAGCTGGTGGCGCAATTCAGTGGTGAAGTCAGGCGATCTGCCTGGATTTGGCTGGATGCCAACCATCGATCCGTCCAAAGTCGCTTGACTGAGAGGCTTGGGTTGTTGCAAACGACACCTCAACGGGCTTGAGATTGCATTCTCATCCTCAAAGGTCCGGGTGCCAAGATGATGCTGTCAATCTTTGCTTTGCCAAGGAACGGTTGATTGGTTGGAAGACCATCAAGGAGGGTAACGCCCTTGGGGAGCAACGCATCCGCGTCCCGGTCTTTGAACCTGCGCCTCGGTGAAGTTGCTGTTTGCCACTGTGCGGCGTGGTGTCGTGGGTGTCTAAGGCCGCTGGTGGAACGCCTTACCTTTACTCTCCTGCAAAGCCCAGGCAGCGTGTGCAACTGCATCTTGGCCGTGAAATCGATGTTGAAGATCGCATCGCAAATGTGTAAGTGCAAATAGATCGGATCTTTTGTAAGTTTTCTAGGCAGTTTTCCTTTGGCCAAAAGTCTTTTCTCTCACTGCTTGTTGTCCCGCTCTTCTTCTTGTCCATCTTATTGTGCTCTCACTATGTGCATCACAGTATGTTCATCACACTATGTGCTCATCACACGGTGTTCATCACACGGTGTTCTCACTATGCTTTGGGCTGTAGGAAGCGGACGCCTTTCAAGCGTGTGCAGAGCCTTCAGCAAGAGCTTCGCCGGAACAAGCGCTCCTTGCTGCGGGACCGAAAGGGAAAAGCCTCAGGGGTCTCAGCAAACGATAAAAGGAGATGTTTGGAGATGTTGGAACGCATTGCGTTTGGCCAACCAGTATGACAAGTGAGAGAGTTGGAGGATGTGGAACAAGAAACAAACAGTTCTTGCTGGGTTCTTGCTTTAATACAATTTTGTTTCCAAGTTTACTTTTGAGGATGCGAAAACGTGATTGAAAGGAGGTTGATTTGTTCGGCAGTTTGACATAGCTTGGTTACTTGATTTTTTTCAGATAGACATGCGTTTGCTGCATGCGGACCTGCGGACTCAGATGAAAGTGTTGCAGTGGCTGCACAGCTGTCAGCGCAGGAACATATCATGTCCTTGAACCAGCAGTCTAACGGCTGGGTCAACATGGCGGACATGGTGCGGGAGCAGAACTCGAAGAAGAGAAGTGAGATCTTGTGAGTTTAGAGGATCTTTTTGCTCCTTTTCAAGTTGGGCTTCAGCCCATGGCGAAGAGTCCTTAGAGGCCAAGCTTAGAACCAAAGGTAGGGCCTTCTTGCCAACTCAAAGGAGTTGGTGATTGCACATTTGCGCAAGCTCTGGGCACGCGTGTTAGTTGAAGAACGGAAAAGGCGACATGGAAACGGAGGCCTTGAAACATGCACGGGTCGAAGTTTTGCACGTCAAGTGTGAACCTGCTTTAACAAACAACGTAAAGTTCAGAGGCCATTTTCATGCAGATCCATGCGATGAGATTCGCTGTTGGATGCGCTTGTTGAAAAGAGCAGCGACACCATCATATTTTTGTTTTCACTGGTTCTTAATTTTCAAGAGATCTTGATTGTCAAAAGCGGTTTACTTTGAATTGACAAATTTCAGATGGGCTTGTGGGCAGGTCAAGCCAAGATTGCGCCAAATAAAGCAACGACATATCGAGATATCTACAGTTCGTCTTTCTTGAAATTAATGGTCATCAAAAAACGAAATAAAATTTAGAAAATAATTTTAATTTTAGAAAATATATATTTTACCAATAAAACTACCAGTAAAACACATACGAGGCGGATAGACGGACATTTCTAATAAAAATAAAATAAAATTTTAAAAATATTTATTACCCATAAAAATATAAAAATAATAGTTATTTTAAAATTTATTTATTATATATTTTATAAAATTAAAATATTTTATTTAAAATAAATAAATTATATTTTTTTTTAAAAAAATATTATAATATATTATAATAATATATTTAAAATTATTTAAAATTAAAAATATTTAATTTTTTAATTTTATTATTCTTAATTTAAAAAAAAATATTACTTTATTAATAATTAAATATTTTTT